>CM047749.1:24185797-24650797 GCA_026225825.1 Pistacia integerrima
TAATGCTATTTTGGAGAAGTCCTTGATGAATCTTTGGTAAAAACCTGCATGTCTAAGAAAATAATGAATTTCCCGCACACTAGTGGGGTAAGGTAAAGATTGAATAATGTCAACTTTGGCTTTATCTACCTCAATTCCCCTTGATGAAACAACATGACCCAAAACTAGACCTTGGTCAACCATAAAATGACATTTTTCAGAATTTAACACAAGGTTAGTTTCTATGCATCTTTGAAGAACAAGTGTAAGGTTATGCAAACAATTATCAAAAGAGTTTCCATAAACTGTGAAATTGTCCATAAAAACTTCTATGATATGCTCAACTTAATCTGAAAATATGCTAACCATACACCTCTGGAAAGTGGTTGGGGCGTTGCAAAGGCCAAAGGGCAAGCGGCGATATGCAAAAGTTCCTAATGGGCATGTAAAAGTCGTATTCTCTTGATCCTCCAGAGCAATCGCAATCTAAAAATAACCTGAATAACCATCAAGGAAACAATAGTAAGAATGACAAGCTAACCTTTCAAGCATTTTATCAATAAAAGGTAAAGGAAAGTGGTCCTTGTGGGTTACAACATTTAATTTTCTGTAATCTATACAAACCCGCCACCCATTCTGAACACGGGTAGGAACTAACTCATCATTCTGATTTTTCACTTGATTATTCCACTTTTTTAGGAACCACTTGAACAAGGCTAACCCAATTGCTATCTGAAATAGGATAAATCACTCCAACTTCAAGAAGTTTGAGGATCTCCTTCTTCACAACATCCATCATGGGCGGGTTCAATCTTCTTTGCTGTTGACGGAAAGGTTTTGCTCCTTCTTCAAGCAAGATACGATGCATGCATGTAGACGAGCTAATTCCTTAAATATCTACAATTTTCCAACCAATAGCCGTCTTATGCTCTTTAAGGACCTACACAAGCTTCTCTTCTTGAGATGCACTAAGTTTGTTGGAGATGATCACTGGTAACGTTCCTCTATCTCCAAGGAACATGTACTTGAGGTAACTAGGGAGAGGCTTCAAATCTAGAATGGGAGCCTACAAAACAGAAGGTAAAGGCCTCTCGTTAGAAATTGGCAATGCCATATAGGAAACGTTACCTGACTGCTGTAACTTTGGAAAATCATTCAATGCTACAACAGTTTCCTGCAAATCAGTACTCAAGGCAAACTCCTCATTCTCTTTCTCAAGATGATTACTAATGGCAACTTCCAATCCATCTTCTCCGTCAAGTTCAAAAACCTCATGTGCTAAAGAATCAATCACATCAATAGAATAAACATGATTATCATCATCATCATCAGGATATTTCATGACATCATAAATATTAAACTTTACAATTTCACCACTATGAACATCTATCTTAGTCTTGGATGTTTTTAAGAAAGGTCTTCCTAACAAAATAAGAGTAGTTTGATCACCATTTTCCATACTAAGCACATAAAAATCAGTGGGGAAAACTAAGTCATTAACTCGTACCAAAATATCCTTAACTACACCCTTAGGATAGGCATTAGATCTATCAGCTAATTAAATCACAACACCAGTTTTATTCAAAGGTCCAAGTTTCAAAGAAGCATATATAGAGTATGGCATGACATTTATAGAAGCTCCTAAGTCTATCATGGCCTTCTCAAACCTAGTGTTACCTATTGTATAAGGGATAGTAAACATACCTGGATCTTTGCACTTCGCTAGAAGTTTTCTCTGAATCACTGCAGAAACATTCTCTCCTACTCTCACCTTTTCACACCCCTTAAGTTTCTGTTTCCTCTTAATTGTACACAGCTCTTTCAAGAATTTAGCATAACGAGGTACTTGTTTAATAACATCTAAAAGTGGAATATTTACCTCGTATCTATGAAAAGTCTCATATATATCTCTGTTTTGCTCATCTTTTCTAGATTCTGCCAAAGCTTGAGGAAAAGAAGGTACCGGTTTATAATCGAACAGAGGCGAAAACTTACTCTTAGGAACACCATTGTCGTTGGGAACGTTCTTGTCTACAATGACGTTTTTCTCCTTTTCTTCCTTCGACAATCCAAGGGCTGCCTTTATTGGAATCTCAACCTCTTTACCACTGCTCAAGATGATCGAACTTACATTTTCTCTTGGATTCACTACCGTTTGAGAGGGTAATTTCCCTGAACTTTACGCCTCTAGCTTACTTATTGTAGTTGCCATCTGTCCTATCTAATTCTCCAAACTTTGAACACTAGCCCTCGTCTCCTGTTGAAATTGCAAAGTATTAGTGGCAAGAGACTTAACAATATCTTCTAAAGACATACTAGAATTAGAAGTTTGGCCCAGTTGTTGTCTAGGGGGGTATGGCTGCTTATACTGTTGGTAATTTGGGCGGTTTTGAGGGTGGGGCTAATTCACTTGTTGATTCCCATAGCCAAGATTAGGGTGATCCCTCTATCTCGGGTAATATGTGCTTGAATAGGGATCATAATTCCTTTGCGGTTGTCTAGGAAAACCACCTGCTGCATTCACTTGCTCAACAGGCTCCTCTTAAAGAGTTGGGCACATATCAGCTAGATGCCCTACTACCGAACAAATTCTACAAGCTTTCACTGTTTGCATGTTACCTACAGCCATTTGACGAACAAGAGAAGTTAGACTCGAGATTTGTTGTTCAAGGGAAGAAATATTTACCTCATTATCACACCTAGAAGGAAGGTCAAGCCTAGTGCCAAACTGTTGAGAATTGGCTGCCATATTTGCAATCAAGTTTCTCGCAGCCTCGGGAGTTTTATCCACCAAAGCTCCTCCACTTGCAGCATCAATCATGCTCCTATCAGTTTATGTAAGGCCCTTTATAGAAATCTGGATAATTAGCGGCTCACTGATCTGATGGTGGGGGCAGCTTGCACATAATTTCTTAAAACGTTCCCAGTATTCATGTAAGGACTCTCTGTTGTGTAGCCTTATACCACAAATTTCTTTTCGAATGTTGGCCGCCCTTGAAGCTAGGAAATATTTCTCCAAAAACAACCTCTTCATCTCGTTCCATGTGGTAATACTCCCGGAGGGTAGATAATAGAGCCAATCCTCAGCCGAATCCTTCAAAGAGAATGGAAAAGCTCTTAATTTAATTTGTTCCTCAGTCACCCTCGTAGGTTTCATACTCGTGCAAACCACATGAAGCTCCTTTAAATGCTTGTGAGGATCTTCACCTGCAAGGCCATGAAAAGTGGGCAAGAGATGTATTAGTCCAGATTTTAATTCAAAAGTAGTAGTAGCATCTAAAACAGGAAACGTTATGCATAAAGGTGCTTGATTCAAATCAGGGGCAGCAAGCTCTTTCAAAGTTCGATTTCCAGCCATGACTTCCTCCTCTTCTAAATCAAAGTTGCTAGCAAATTGGGAATCAAAAACCAAATTGCTTTCCTTAGAATTTCTCTGAGCTTCCTTCCTTAACCTACGCAAAATGCTCTCTATTTTCGGGTCGAATGTTAAATCGCCAAGATGAGAGGACCTGGTCATACAACAAAAAATCCCATAAAAGAAATACAAAAAATAAATGACAAATAATGAAAACCAACTAGAATATATATATATAATTTTTTTTTTTTTTTTTTTTATAACCAGAAATACAAAAAGGGCCAAAAACCCTATCAAACGTTGTTTTTTGGCCTCGAGAGGGTAGGGCTAGTGAATCCTAGACAGATCTAGGGTCCTGTGTAGAATTTTGTTTTCTTGAAACGGGTACTCGCATCGCTCCTAATTCCACCAAAAATCCTGTCGTGAACAGTACTGCCAAAAATTTTGTTTTTTCTGAAAAATAACAACAACGAAATCATAATCACAAGAACAAAAAAAAATAAACTAGAATCACTCCCCGGCAACGGCGCCAAAATCTGACGTGCTGTCTCCGTAGGCACCCATAATTAAAACCCTAAAAAATACATGTAGTAGTGTGAGTAGGGATTGTTCCCACGAAGAGTGTCTAGCCGAGTTTAATGTTACGTGAACAAGGCTAGGGGGGTTTTGAGTAAAACATAAATAATTTCAAGAAAAACAATTCAAATTAAACTATTGAAATCAATCAAATAATGAAACTTGGTCTAAGTCAACATCCACCATCAGAATCTTACAACTGATCATCGATACAAAAATAAATCAATTCATACCCTGAATATTCACCGTTGGAACTACTTTCCTATCTCTCCTTAGTTGTATTTAATTAAGAAACAAGCGATCTAATTAACCTTACTACTAAACAACCCTAGACAAGCGCTAAAGATTTAATCTAGTGGCAGCCCTAAGACCTAGAGAGATCGATGAAGCTAAACAACACAAACTCAAGCGGTTGCATTTAATTTAGTCGAGTGTTCTTCTTAAGAATTACTAATTCCTGACGCAACAAATTATTAACCCTAATTGCTTCATAGATTTGATGTCTAACTTAGCAGTAGATTACAGCAACTAATAAACTAGCAGCCCTCCTAGTAATTAAACGCAACAATCATGACAATATGCATAGAAGAACATCCAATACTCAAACATAAATTGAACATTTAAAGAAAAAAAACCAGATTGATCTCACAGTTTATTGATTCCGAGGTCTTGTTTCCTTCGACCAAGTTATAAAAATTAGCCACTCATGGCCATCACGAAAATTCAAAGGAAAAGTTCAAGAAGATGAGAGGGAGAGGTGTGTGTGATCTCTGTGTGTTAAACCCTAATCTGCTCTACCTCTCTCCATATCCCATTCGAATTTTAATTCTCCTCAATCTCCTAAAAATATTCTAAAATCCTAAAATAACCTTTATCCTAATCTGAGTAATTGAAAATAAAATAAAGTCTTAATATAAAATAGGAAAGTGGTGTTTCCAACTGTAATTTGCGTGCAACAGGTCTTCAAAACTTCTTGTAATAATCTGCCTATTTGAATTGCATGACAAGGCGGAATGTTCCAGAACATCGGCAGTACAGGTGTGTCAACTTCAAGCCCAATTAAAACCTTGATTCAGCGAGTATCTCTCCAAACTCAAAACATAAAAGTTGTATATCTCTTTCTTAGCGTTCCACTGCCTTTTGAATCATCTCAATCGGAGCTCGGGTGAGAGAGTTATGCCCAGATTACAAAGCAATGTCGAAACTGTCCGAATTCACTTAATTAGTTCCGTTTTGCAATTAACGCCTCCATTTGCATTCTAAATCGAAATAGAATTATAATGAGTACATTTAGGCAGAAAATAAGTATAAAAGACTAGACATTAAGGGGGCTAAATATCACATTTTGCATTCTCATCAACTCCCCCAAAATCTGGTGTACTATGAGCTGAGAATCGTAGACGTGTCTGCTGGTGAGAATTTTGTTGTATGATTTTGATTGACTCGGGAAAGGGCCCTACTTCTTTTGCCAAACGGAATCCTGCGAGCATAGCCTCATACTTGCTTCATTGTTGGAAGCGACAAAATCAACTTTAACTGTAGCTCGTATTGGTTTGCCTTCAAGACCTTCGAGCAGAGTCTTACCCCCGCTCCTTTTTCATTGGATGATTCATCCACATACAACGTCTACCGCCATAAGCTCTCGAGCTCTTTTCCTAATAATGTAGCTTTGTTTGAACTTCTCAATTCAGACGAGCTCAATTCATCTTTAGGTTGATAGGAGAACTCCAAAATGAAATCCACCAATGCTTGGCCTTTGATCGTCGTCCTTAGTAAATATTTAACATCATGTTGGCTTAATTCCATCATCTACTGAATTAGTCTACCCGATGCTTCGGGCTTCTACATCACTTTCTTAAGCTACAAATTTTCAAGCACATGTATGGTGTTTGCTTGGAAATATGGTCACAATTTCCTGGATGCCATGATAACTACTAAAACCAGCTTCTCCACCTCTAGGTACCTTGTCTCAGCATCGACAAACCATTTACTTATGTAATAGATAGGCCATTGAATTCCTTCCTTCTTGCGTACTAGGGTTGCACTGATCACGAACAAAGAGATTGATAGATACAAGAGGAAAGGCTCGATTGGAACGGGCTTTGATACCAGTGACGACTGTCCAAGATGCTATTTAATTTCTTGGAAAGCTTTCTCACATTCTTTAATCCATTTGAACCTTTTATATGCCTTTAAGGTCTTGAAGAATGGAAAACATTCTTCAAGACACCCAGTTACGTGCAATATCGGTTGCTTAGTAAGTGCAACAACTCGCCCAGTTACGCTCTGAACTTTCTTTATCTTTGTCAGGGTTTGCATGTTTAGAAGGGCTTGAATTTTGTCTAGATTATCCTCAACACCTCTTTGGTTCACCAGGAATCCCAAGAATTTTCTTGAGCTTACCTCGAACGTACACTTTAATGGATTCAACTGCATTTAGTATTTTCTGAGGATATCGAACATTTCACTAAGATGGTCAATGTGACTCTCTATGACCTTTGAATTGACAAACATGTCGTCAATGTAGACCTCTATGGTTTTGCCTATTTGTTCAGCGAACATTTTGTTAACTAAACGCTGGTAGGTCACACCAGCGTTCTTCAATTCGAAAGACATAACCTTGTAACAATAAATACCCTGGTTAAGAATAAATGAGGTATTTTCTTCATCGGGCTTATAATCGAGGCTTGGTTGTATCCTGAATAAGCATCCATGAAGCTAAGTACTGAATTCTCGGCTGTCGCATCTACTAGCTGGTCTATCCGGGGTAGTGGAAAGTTGTTTTTAGGACACGCTTTATTGAGGTTAGTAAAATCGACACAAGTCCACCACTTGCCATTCAATTTTTTCACCAGGACTAGATTGTCAAGCCAATCTGAATATTTCACTTCTCTTATAAAGCTGTTGCTAAGAAGCTTGTCAACCTTGTCTTTGAGTGCTTGAGATCGCTCAGCATACATTGATCATCTTTTCTGCCTAATTGGCTGGGCTTCAAGATGGATGTTCAACCTATGGCACATTACCTGTAGACTGATTCCTACCATGTCTGCATGAACCCAGGCAAACACATTAAGGTTTGGCTTTAGGAAAACCACATACTTTTTCGATAGCTCACAGCTCAAACTACTTCCAATTTTCAAAACGTGAGTTGGATTCTCCTCGCTAACAGGAATCTCAAGCAGTTCTTCTGTTGGTCCGGTTGACGGTTCCTATTTATGAATGCGAGGATCAATGGTGTCTTCAAGTGGTCCAGGCTGTGGCCCAGTTTTATTTAGCACCATGGTTCTTGATTGTGGCCATTTCTCAGTGGTGGCGATTGCCCTATTGTAACATTCCGTTGAATCTTTCTACGAGCATTTGACAACTTCGATTCCATTTAGAGTGGGAAATTTCATCTCTTGATAGTGAACTAAAGTGACGACATTTAAATCGTCTAAGAGTAGCCTTCCTAGCATAACATTGTAGGTCATCGGTAATCGATTACTAGGGATTCTATCATCGCCTTCATTGTGAGGGGCTCTTCACCCAGGGTTACTAGCAACTCAATCGTTCCCTTGGGAAGCAAATAGTCCCCAGTGAACCCGTATAATGGTATTGGGCATGGCTTTAAATTCCACTCGGTGAACCTCATCTCCCAGAAAGCACCAAGGTAAAGGATGTTAACTGTGCGACTGTTAACAACCATTATCTGGAAAACCTCTCAGTTGCCGATCATTGCTGCGATTACAATTGCATCATAGTTGATCACCTTCCTCCCTCGTGAAGCCTATCACTTCACCTTTTACTCTAGAGCGTTTTGGCAGCCTTGCCTCTAAACTCATAACTCAAGGAACCGAGCTTGTTCTGGCCTCTTGTGCATATTGTGCGTGAACATGCTTGGACTTTCCTACAACATAAGGTCCACCATAAATCATCTTTACCCGATGGCCTTTTGGTAGTTGAGATTGTGGTTGTTGCTCATTTTGGTCATCATGTTTGTCACGAGCTTGACGTTTGTCCACAAACTCTTTCAAATGACCTCTCCTGATTAAATCCTCAATTGTATCTTTCAGGGCTTGGCAATCATTCATAATGTGCCCGACGTCCCTATGGCCCTCTCATTTTTCTGGGGGAGGCAATCTTCTAGCCTTGCAAGAAGCATCATAAATTCCAGCTACGTCCTCCACTAAAGGGGTATATTCAGCAAAACAGGGAAAATACTCTTTTTCCCATCAGACATCTATTCTCGGCCTTTTTTGGAATCGATACCAATCCCTGTCACCTCTATCTTGGCCTTTCCTTTTTTCCGCTGGGTGATCTTGTCATTATTCTAAGGTTTCTTTCGAGGTGCCTCCAGTTAATGCTGCTAGCGAACTCTCAATTCATTGATGTTTGGCCACCATTTGATAGAATTGGGCTAAACTTACATGATCTTCACTTTGTAGCTCTTTCCATAGCTTAGTTTGTGGCCTTATTCCGATGATCAATAGGGTTTGGATTGATTCTTTTGGAGCATCTGCAACTTTGGATTGCTTGCTCTGGAACCTTGTTAAATACAAAGTTAGAGATTCACTCTACTCTTAGGGAGTATTACTCAAGTAGCTACGAGGAATGGTGAACTGTCTCCTCTCTTGGAATTGCTGGAGATATAGTGTGGTGAATTGCTACCATGAGTGAACTGAGTCTGCTTTGAGCTTTTTGTACCACCTCTTGGCGTCTCCTACTAATGTTACAATGAAGTAGCGACACTTCACCAAATTAGAGACCTAATACAACTTCATCAGATCGTTGAAAGCATCCAGATGGTCTCTAGGGTCTTCCTTCCCATCGAACTTGTTTTCTAGTGCACTGAATCCTTAAGGAATCAGCGCCTAACGAACCTCCTCCAAAAATAGAGAGTTTACTATTCCATCTGCTTGATTATCTTGGCAGGGCCTCAAGTCATTGAGCACTCTTTGCACCTCATCTAGTGCTGCATTACCAGGAGCATTCTGTGCTCGAGCTCTATTAGTTCTCATTTCAAGGAGATAGGCCCTAAGGTCGGTTGACTGCAACCCTAATCAGTTATGCGCACTTGTGTGCTAAGTCGAGTCATGATAACTGGGATAGTATGTACCATCATACTCCTCGATTTCTTGTCCGCAATGTTGTTTAAAACTGGAACGTCGATTGTTACTATTAGATTGTCATGCATAATTCCCCTTGCGTGCCTGCAAGGGATGAGCTTGTCTTTGGTGTGGATTAAAATTGACACACTGTTCTTAAACATTTTATCGCTCAAGACGAACGTTTTCATGGCAACCATTATCTTCATTTTCCCCCATGGGCTATTTCCCTAGTCGCATTTTGGGATTAGCCTGTTCTCGGGTTTTGTGGTCATAAGCAGTACGCGCCTTTTCTTGTTAGGAATGATGATCACTTCTAGTCACTGACGAACCAAATTGGTCACCAGCAGGTATATTCCCACCGCTTGGGGTTGGCTGGGTGAAAACCGACTAATCAAGGTCCGAGTTAACCTATTGCACTCTCTTTAAGCTTGTCACGTCCTGTTGCATTGTCTACACAACATTGGTCAGCAACCTTAGTTGATCCAATAACGGACCACCTTCTAGGTTGGAAGTTCTAACCCTTCGCTGATTAGCGACCTGTTGTGGTAGCATGGACGGTAGGCAGCCTTGACTAGCACCTTGATTCACTTCTTGGTGCGTATCATCTACATTACCATGGCTTCCGGTGGCTGTCCTGGGTACTCTAGATGATCTGGTATGGGCCATAATGAATTTCAGATGACTGGATTTAAAAATCGCTTTGTTGCTAGGAACAGGAGAGCTTGCCTGGGGGACCTCCTTCTAGCGCTAAAGTGTTGATGCTAAAAAATGCACCAACCGAAGTGATCCAATTGTTCTTGACGGAATCAGAACCGGCGTGTGCATGATTAATTAAAATCAACAAAGGATCTTGAATTAGACAATAATGAAATGGAATGACACAAGAGACATTTAAAGTGGTCCGGCGAGCTATTCCTCAAAACTACGTCCATTGTGTTTTTATTACCTTTTTCTTAATTGGAATTCTTAACCCCTTTTACACTGTTTTTGGGGGTATTTATACATAAGTGAGTGAGGTAAAACCGAGATATTAATTCCTATCCCTTGATTTTCGTAATTGTGCGCCAAAGTAGGGCTAAGTGGAGATTGGCATTATCTCCTCAGAGATATTAAGATATAAGGCTTATCTTCTGATCCATCAAACAGTTATAAAAAATTGGTTGCAACGAGCTTATTCTGGGTCAAGCTACATCTTCTTGTGAACTTAAGAACGCATCGAGCTAGATATGTTCGAGCTACTGAATTTTTTGAGCTTATGGCAAATTCACACATTGGTGTGCTGTTGTAACGCCCCACTTGAGGTACGTAGTAGATTATGTTGTATGTTGTATGAATACTTACTGTTTTGCTCTTAGGTATATTGTTAATATTTTTTGGTTGGTCTTTGGTTGAATGGATGTATTGGGTATGGTGAGTATTTGCCTTGGAATTGCTTAAGACTTGAGGAATTTTGGAGTTACAGGCTTCGCTGGGGCGAAGAAGAAGCTTCGCCACGGCGAAGAGGTGCTGCAGCCCATGGAGTAGCTGCTGGAGTGTTTCGTCGCGGCGACGGGACGGCCAAAAAGTTTATTGAGTTTTAGATATTTTCTTCCTTTGGGGGCACAATGACCATTCTACCCTTAATTAGTAGAAAAAGTGGGGAGTGAAATGCAAGGAAATTTCATAGAGAATATGTTAGAATGGGGGTGTGAGTGTAAAGATTGAAAGGACAAAGATGGAATGTTCAAGAAAGAGCAAGGGCAATTTGGGGATGAATGATTATCTTTTGAGCTAAAAAGGGGATAAACTTCATAAACCCTTCATTCATCCTTCTCCACCGCCTCTTTCATTCTCCATTCCCTCTCAATTCTTCTTTCAAGCTTTCAAGGATTTTTAGTTGGTTTTTGCTAGAGAATCAACCTAAGGCATCCTAAGGTAAGGATCCTTGCTTTAGATGTGAAGTTGTGCATGTATTTGAGTATTGAAATCTCATGGTTTTATTGTTTAAAGGGTAGAGAAGAAACAAGTCTTGTAAAGGAAAGGAAGTGCTAGTGTGATCTCTCCTTTTCAAGGTAAGTAAATCCCAATCCAAGTTGATAATTGTGAAATCCTTTGAGTGGAGATTTATTTATGCATGATATATATTGTGTTAGTAAGAACTTGGGTTGAGATGAGTATTTATTTATTGTGGTTGTTAAATACACTTCAATTGAGGAGTGTGATGTGATCTCCACCCGATAGGCATGAGAACGGGTTGGTGCTTTGTGATCTCCACCCGATAGGTATGAGAACGGGTTGGTGCTTTGTGATCTCTACCCGATAGTAGTAAGGGGTTGGTGCTTTGTGATCTCCACCCGATAGTAGTAAGGGGTTGGTGCTTTGTGATCTCCACCCGAAAATCACGAAGAATGGGTTGGTGCTGTGTGAACTCCACCCGGCCGTGCCTCCGGTAAGATGAGGCCATGGTATATAGCGGGAGTTAAGAAAGAGAGCTGTGTGAAAGAGAAAATAAATGAGATGAGAAAAAGAGTAAGGGAAGAATTAAGAGAAAAAGTTACGGGGACAGTCGAGTAGAGGTTTTACTTACTGAGCATTGTTTTGTGCTCACCCCGTTATTTTCTTTGTGATTACAGGTTCTAGGTGAGAACGCGGTTGGACGGGCGTCAGAAAGCGAGGAGCAATAGCTACACTGTCCACTTTTTTAATATCATTTTATACATGATACTCTGTTTTGTATAAATAATGTTTATATGTAATAAAAAAGAGAATTTTTGGGCCCATTTACTTATATATTCTACATGATTTTTTTTTATGAATATTCGAGTATAAAGCAGTCATTACAACTGTCGTAGGCAACCAAAAATAAAATCTATACTCCTAAAAAAAATACATGTTGTAGTGCGCGTAAGGATCATTCCCACGGAGAGTGTCTAGCCTAGTTTTATGCTTTGGGGGGAGTGGGGTGTGGTTGAGTATAACGAAAACAATTTCAAAAAAAACAACTAAGGAAAAATTCAAATTAAATTATCGAAATCAATCAAAAGAACAAACCTTGGTCTAAGTCAACATCCACCATCGGAATTTTACAATTGATCATTGATGCAAGTATATATCAATTCATACTCTGAATATTCACCGTTGAAACTATTTTCCTATCTCTCCTTAGTCGCAGTTGAATATTTCCCAACAGTTCTGGTCCATTTACAGTTATTGCTTCTGTGAACATAGTAGCTAAATAATCCCAACGTGTTACATAAGGCAGATATTGTATAATTGTTCGGTTTTCCGCAATTTTTTCCATCCCTCTGTGTAAATAACCCAATATTGGTTCACAGTCAATAACATCTTCACCATCTAGAGTAACGACGAGACGAAGAACACCGTGCATTGATGGGTGGTGAGGGCCCATATTGACTACCATAAGGTCTTTTCCAGTAGCTAGTCTATTCATAGGTTTTTCCTCGATTCATTCTTAGCATGAATTGTTGAAAACAAAAAGAAGTTCATCAATATTCAAAATCGACTAAATCAAATATTTCAAAATTGTATTTCAAATTAACGATTTTTTGACTCCCGAATATTCAACTGACTAATTAATTCTTTATAACGGACTCTATTTTTCTTTGACAAATACGATAGCAACCGTTGTCGTTTTTCCAGAATTTTCCGTAGACCTCTCTGAGATAAATAGTCTTTTCTGTGCAATTCCAAATGGGAAGTAAGTCTTCGTATCTTATTGGTGAACCTGAATACTTGAAATTCAACAGACCCGCAGTTTTCTTCTCTTTTTTCTTGAAAAATAATTGAGATGAATGAATTTTTTACCATAAAACGAAATCTCCTCCCTCCTTTTTTTTTTATATGAATTTTACTGATCAGTAATAATAATGCTAGTCATTTGAATTTGATATACACAACAATCTTACGTTCGTTATCAACTTCCTCTAAAATCAACCAAAAATCAATTCAATTTGCAATTTGATTAGGGATCCAAAAGGATGTTATATTTGTAAGGATGTTATATTTGTGGAAAAGAGAAAAGTTGAGACCTAAAAAAAAGATTCTGTTGATTCATTTATAGATCTAATTGATATGTATATCATTAAATTGGTATCATGTATCAGACTGGAATGTAAAATAAGGCATGTGCGCATCTCTGGGTTTTCATATATCCCAACCGTAAGCATAGATAGGAAAAACATAGTATTAACGAATTTTCAATCGTGGGTACATATGTATCCTTACCATACTGAAACGACTACCATTATTGGTATTAAACCAATAGCGATTCATACAAACTAAATCTTCTAATCGATAATTGGACCAAAGAAAGAACTTTAAGTTAATGAATTTCTTTTTTTCTCGAGCAAGATCTTTGCTTTTATCCCAAACGTAACTACGCATACCATTTCTATTCTTCGAATTGAAACAAATTAGAGTTCTCAATTCTCTACGACGTTTAGGGAATAAAATCTTTTCAGGAACAAGCAAATCATAATGCTTTTTGTCTTTAGTTCCAGTCCTTAGTTGATGGCTTGGAATACATTCATCAAAAATTTTCTTATCAACATAGCCTTTTTCTCGGTATCTTTTATTAAATTTAAATTGGGGCTTATTCTTATGAACCAATGAAATACCTATGGTTTGATATAGAAAAAATTGTCCATCATTTTTTACAGACAGACGAGCTGGTTCGATAATCACTATTCCCTTTTTCATCAATTCGGTAAGAGTTAAATCCTTCTCAGTCATCAAAATATCCAGACGCATTTCTCCCCTTTGAATATAGGATATAGCAATTTCTCTTGGATTTATCAGTCGGAGCAGGAGACAATCGATTTGGATATTATTCATTAGCTTTTCATTTAAAGAATTATCCCATCTCAACTGAAAATGAAAATATTTTTTTAGTAAGAAATCAAGCTCTGCTTCTGTGTTGCTTTTGTATTGCTTTTTCTTTCTACGTTTTTTCATGTCAGATCCCGCATGGTTTTCTTCAACATCTTTTTCTTGGTTTGAGAGAACTGATCCAAGACTTACTTGGTTTTGTGCATCTGATCTCGGATTTCCTTGGCTTGCGGGTTCTTTTTCTTCTTGACTTCCATTGTCTAATTCAAGATATTTTTTTTGATTCGATGATATAAAAAGATATTCCTTTTTCTTTCCAGTTCTTTTTTTATTACCATTTGCATTTCCATTAAAATCGAAAAGAAGTAATTTGATTGGTATGATCCACGATTTCATTTTATATGCATTAAAAAGTAGCACAAATTCTGGGAAGAACCAAAGTTCCCGATTTGATATAAGACTATTTAGTATTTTGTTATTCATTCCCATCCAATCAAAAAAGAACTCTTTTTGGTTGGATGGGTTAATTTCTTCATTTTGATGAATTGTAAAATAAAAAAGACCTTTCTTATTAATTTCATCAATTATTTGATAATTATCCGCCCCAATCTTAGTATTTTGATTACTGTTGGTACCAGTATCCATATCAACCCAGGATTGAATATCGATCTTATTTCTAAGACAAAAATGGAGAATTCTCCAATCAAAATATTTTCTATTCGAAATTTTATCTATATCCATAATATCGTCTTCCCCTAGATAATTATTGATAGGTATACTTCCCAGCATACAAAATAATTTTCCTTTCCCTATGTTGTAATTATAAAAACTTTCTTCTTCATTCTTTACTTGGACTAGTGATCTATGAATAGACGAGTCTTTTTTATCGTCATAATTAATAGATTTATATGATAAAAGATCATATCTATAGTGTTTTTGAAAATTCGATTTTTGATTCCGTAATGGGTCTGCTTCAAAAAGATTTTGTTTTTCTTTTTGGTAATGAGTTAATTTGTTTTTTTCATATGAATCTTTTTTGTTTAAATCTTTATTTTTAGTCATACAGTCTTGATTCGCTCGATTTCGCCATTTTTGTGGTACTAATCTAGGCCATCTAATCCTAGGTAAATCGTATTGATAATGACTCCTTAACCAGGTTTTCCATTCATTAATTCCAAAATTCCAAAAAGGTTTATGTCTTAATTCGTAATGAAATATTCCTTGTTTTTCAAAACAATCTTTTAGTTCAGTCTTAAGAAAAAGAGATGTTCCGTGATATTGAAGGACAGATCTTAAATTATAAAAGTTAATAACTTGGGTTTGTGATAATTTGTAAAATACATATGCTTGTGATTGTGAGAAAGAAGATAAATTCCAAAAAATATTTGAATTCTTATTATTACTAATCTTATAAAGTGATTTTTTTAGAGTCGAAAGAAAGTGAATTGTATTTTTAGTTGTTTTATTAATTTTTTCCTGATTTGCTTCATTATTGTGATTGTGGACGTTTTTATCAATAATTTGAATTTTGTTTGTTGATTCAAAAAAAAAATTTGCATTGATTCTTGGAATATTAAGTATAGATAAAAAAAGGTTTATGTATACCCTTTCAATCAAAAATTTTATAAAAAAATATGATTTACGGATTAATCGAGTATTTCTTCTTTTTAATATCTGCCAAATCCTTTTTGATGATTCTAATATTTTAGCATGATAACTTATTTTGTTAGAAATAATATTTATTTCTTGAGTTAGCAATCCTTTTTTCTTCTCTTTTGTAATTTTTTCTATTTGGTTTCTGATTATGTTTGTTCTATTACTTAGATCTTTCATTTTTTTTTCTGTTAGTGAGAAATTTGTCCAATGCATAGATCGAATTTGAATAGACAATTCGTGAATCGTATGATTGCCGATTATCGTTATCGAATCTTTTTTAGTATAACTAGGAAAATGGTGTTTCTAGCTGTAACTTTCGTGCACCAGATCTTCAAAACTTCCAATAATAAACCGTATATTTGAATTGCATAATAAGACCGAACGTCAGCAGTGCAGGTGCGTCAACTTCAAGCCTGATTCCAACCTTAATGCAGCGAGTATCTCTCAAAACTCAAAGCATAAAAGTTGTAGATCCCTTTCTTGAGGTTCCATAGCATTTTGAATCATCTCAATCAGAGCTCGGGTGAGACAGTTATGCCGAGATTACGAAGCAATATCGAAACTGTCCGAAATCGCCCAATTAGTTTCGTTTTGCATTTAACGCCTCCATTTGCATCCTAAATCAAAATAAAATAATAATGAGTACATTTACGCACCAAATAAGTATAAAATACTAGACATTAAGGGGGGAAAATATGACATTTTGCATTCTCATCACACATAACAAGGGCAAATTAAATTTCCTTTTTAATAACGTTTATTTATTTCTTTTTAATTAGAATAAGGTAATCTAATAAAATGATATTGTTACAGTAATATTGTCATTTTAAATAATTGGGTTCAACTCTTTCTCTCCTGTGAAAGTTTGTATTTATTTTATGATGGAAAAAGTTAATAAGAGTTCAAATATTTTGTCTTTTATGTAATTTTCAAGTAAAGAGTACAAACTTCTATTTTCTATCACCCTTTGAGCGGAAAAATAAAACTTGTTTTTTTTCTCATTAAATATGAATGTTTAATACAGTATAAGAATTTCTGGGAGAATATCATAGACAGCCCTTAAGGTTTCTAAATTTATTCTGGGATGACAACTTTTGCACTTTTATCAAATGGACTCTCAAAGTGTAAAAAATTTATCACTGATACCACTTTGTGAACGAAATAGAGACAACAACAGGAACAAAATATAATAGTAAAACAAAACAAACAGTAAACAAAGAAAATAATACGCGTGATTTATCCTGGTTCACCCAATGTGGGCTACGTCCAGTTGAGTCAATATTATTGCAATATGTCTCACCTCTCTCGTTTACAATAAATGAATTGCTCTCACACATAACAAGAGAAAAGTATGTTTATATACTAGGTTTAAGAGATTAAACCTAGTTTTACAAGGATTCTTATTCCTAAGCCCAACCCAAAAAGGAATTAGTAACTTAAAAGAAATCCTACAGCGGTTATACATGGAAAAGCCCAAAACCGCCTACGGGCTCGGGGGCGATGCCCCCGCGACCCCCGCCCGCTCATCGGGGAGCGGGGCACCCGCCGGCTGACCGGGCAGTGGGACCCCCGAGTGCGTCTCCGTTACCCATTAATGCTGAAGTAGTTGACAACTCCAACATTCTCCCACTTGGCGAAAACTTCACACAACGAAGGCCTACCTCATCAACACACCATGTAAACTTTGCTAAGCTCATAGCCTTGGTAAGAAAATCTGCAGCATTAACAAGTGTATCAACCTTCTCTAACAACACCAATTTTTCCTCCACCTTTTGCCTGATGAAATGGTATTGTATGTCAATGTGTTTTGATCGCGAATGAAAGGCAGGATTCTTGGCTAAGTAAATAGCCCCTTGTTTGTCACATCCAATCTTCACAACATCAAGCTTGAAACCAAGCTCTTAACTCAATCTTCGAAGCCACATAGCTTCCTTGCCAGCATGTGTCAATGCCATGTACTCTCCCTCAGTCGATGACAAAGCCACAGTACTTTGCCTTTTACTCATCCAACAAACAGCAGCACCAAATAAAGAGAATACATACCCACTTGTGGAACGCCTATTATCGAGATCACCTCCCCAATCAGCATCCACAAAACCTATCACATCTAGCTCATCCCCAGTCGCCATGCCTCCATAACATAATGATAAATCCGAGGTCCCACGAAGATATCTAAGAACCCTCTTTACAGCACTCCAATGCTCCTTACCAGGATTTGACATAAAGCGACTCAAAACTCCCACTGCTTGTGCAATATCGGGTCGCGTGCACACCATGGCATACATCAAACTACCTACAGCACTCGCATACGGCACATGTGTCATTTCTTCAGCATCTTCCCCAGACTTAGGACACTGATCAGTAGACAATTTCACTCCCAAAGTCATAGGAGTCTTCACAGGTTTGCAGTCTACCATGTTAAATTTCTTCAACACCTCCTCGATGTACTTTCTCTACCTTAACCACAATTTACAACTCTGACGATCTCTAGTAATTTGCATACCCAAAATAAAATTTGCAGCCCCAAGATCCTTCATGTCAAATTGTGCACCAAGCATCCCTTCCACTGCGAATTTATCAACTCCTTGCTATTCCCTATCAAGAACATATCATCTACATATAAGGTTAAAATAACAAAGACATTTTCTAACCTTTTTACATACACACTGTGATCCACGTTGCTGCAGCTAAAACCATGCTGAAGAACATAGGAGTCGAACTTTTGGCACCACATCCTTGGTGATTGTTTAAGCCCATACAGAGACTTCCTTAACCTACACACCAAGTCTTCCTTCCCTTTACATACAAACCCCTCAGGTTGCCTCATGTAAATTTCCTCCTCTAAATCTCCATGTAAGAATGCCGTCTTTACATCAAGTTGCTCAATTTCAAGATCAAACGCAGCAGCAATAGATAGAACATACCTGATTGATGTTAACTTGGCCACAGGAGATAAAATCTCACCATAATCAACACCCTCAATCTGCGAGAATCCCTTTGCAACGAGTCTCGCCTTATATTTTGCAATTGTTCCATCTGCCTGCAACTTTCTTTTGAACACCCACTTGCAACCAATTGCCTTTCTATCCTTAGGCAATTTACATAGGATCCATGTACTATTCTTGTCCAGTGACTGCATCTCATCATTCATCGCAACCTCCCACAGATTTGCATCTTCCATGGCTCTTGCTTCATTTACATTCCTAGGTTCATCACCAATCACATTCAAAGCATGTAATCCACTCAAGGCACTTAGAGAGAAACGAACTGGTGCCTTTCTAACTCTTGTAGATCTCCTCAAAGTTGATGGCACCACAACTTCATCATCAGAATCATCCTCTAAATCATCCATAGAACCCTCATCAGCCACACTATCAAGTTTATCTTCATGGTCAGATTCTGTAGACTCTAAATTTTCAGTCTCCGCAGCAACATTAGGAGTCATCTCCTCCTCTTGCTCTACAGTAGTCACATCAAACTGAATTTTCTTTGACTGCTCAGGATCTTCAAGAGTTCCCACACATTGTTTTACCTCTCTAAAGATTACGTCTCTGCTGTAGGTAATGCTTCTACTCACAGGATTCCACAACTTGTATCCCTTGATGCCATCCTTGAACCCCACAAACTTGCACTTCTCAGATTTACTGTCAAGCTTGCTTTTCTCCTCCTTTGGCACATGCATATACGCATCACAACCAAAAACTCGAATAAAAGACAGATTAGGTTTCTTACCATACAAAGCTTCTTATAGCGTCATGTCTTTAACAGAAGAAGTGGGAGACCGATTCTTTAAATAACAAGCCATCGCTATAGCTTCAGCCCAAAATTCAGACCCCAAATCTGTCGTATTCAGCAAACATCTAGCCTTCTCTAACAGCGACCGATTGAGACGTTCAGCCACTCCATTTTGTTGAGGCGTGTAAGGTGTAGTTTTCTACCTTGCAATTCCGTGTGTCACACAAAATTGCTCAAACTTACTAGAGCAAAACTCACCGCCATTATCAGTTCGCAAAGCTTTAATCTTCCTGTCAAACTGATTCTCAACTAAGGCTTTAAATTCCTGAAATTTCTCAAAAGCCTCAGACTTGCTGCGCATGAAATAAACCCAACAGTATCTAGAAAAATCATCAATGAAAGATACATAATACCGGATTTACCAATGTGATTCCACAGAGCTTTCCCAAAAACGTCACTATGAATTAACCTCCGGTGTTTTTGCCTCTAGTACAGATTCCACTAGAGCAGGGCCCAAAAACGCTACTATGAATTAACTCCTTTTTGTTGCTCTCGTGCCTGTCGATTGAAAAACTAACCCGATTCTGCTTGCCTTGTAAACATTCCTCACAAAACCCAAAACTCATGGAACAGTTAGGAATACCTTCAGACATATTCTGAGTCACCAAAGTAGACAAAGCCGACTCTCCAATGTGCCCCATTCGCTGATGCCACAATGTTGCATAATCAATTTCTTTTTTAGCCTCCTTTTCCGAAACATAACCACCTGATGCTTGCAGCCTGTATAGCGTACTGTAACATATACTGAAAACTAGTACAATGCATGCAATTAACAATGGAAAATTGGGCCCAAAATGTTTCTTTTTCATTACAATTCACATGTCTTTTATACACAAAGGTTACTGTTTACAAAAGTGCATTTCAAAAGACAAAATAGGGGAACAGTGTAGCTATTGCTCCTCGCGCGCCGATGCCCCTCCAACCGCATCATCACCTAGAACCTGCATCCACAAAGGAAAAATAACGGGGTGAGCACAAATAATGCCTCGATAAGTAAAACTCTCTAAGCTCTGCTGTCCCCGTGTGTGACTCTTAATTCTTTCCTTTTCTAATCTGTTTCTATTTCTGTTTCTAATAACATCATGGCCTCATCTTACCGGAGGTACGGCCGGATGGCGTTCACACAGCACCATCTCACTCTCTATGGCTATTGGGTGGAATTCACAAGTACCAACCCGTTCTTAGTGACTACCGTGAGGATCACAAAGCACTAACTCGGTTCTTTCTAACTATCGGGTGGAGATCACCTAGCACCTACCCGTTCCTCATGAAATTTGGGTAACGATCACCAAGCATTTACCCGTCTCTAGTCACTATCGGGTGATGATCACAAAGCATCAACCCGCTTCTACTAGCCATTGGATGATGATCACAAAGCATCAACCTACATATCTCTTAATTAATCGGGTAGTGGTCACAAAGCATCTACCCGTTTCTTATTACTCATTGGGTGACGATCACTAAGCATCGACCCATCTCTTAGGGCCATTCGGATGATGATCACAAAGCATCAATCCGATTCCCATAACGTCGGGTGATGATCACAAAGCATCATCCCAACTATACTACTCTTCTAACTCATTCTATTGTAGCATTTTTCAATGCTCTCTACCCTTAGAGTAATTTTACCCACTAAGCTCTCTACTCATAGGGTATTTCTAAACACAAAGTTTTCTACTCTTTCTTAGGTCACTTGTCAATGCATATAACAATGCACATGGATGATTCATCTCTACTAATGCACTTGTGAAATGCCAACATGCAATGTTGCAAGAATTAAGGTTCATTACTCACACTCAAACCTCTATTAGGCATTTCATCAAACAACTCATGTGCATTATAAAACTCTATCATAGCCATGAATCTAAAACTTTTCTTAACCATCCAAAATGGGGAAAAACCCCTTCACAAAGCCATAATAACCTGTCAAACAAAACACTTCCAAAAAGGGTTCCATAATACCCCTTAAATTCCATCTCAACTACCTTGCCAAACCAACAACCCATTTCTCAAATTTGCAAGGTATGAACAATCACAAAGCATAGAAATCTCTATTTAATCCTTCATACATGCTATAATACATGTACATCACATACATACATCATTTCTATCAAAACCCTAATCAAGAAAATTCATAAATCTCAACTTGGGTTGGGTTTTACTTACTTGTTATGGAGAGACTTCACCAAATCCTCTTTCCACTTGGTTTTCTTGGCTATTCTCTCTACTCATAACCAAAAGAATGAAAACCCTCAAAAAAAACCAAAATGAACTAAAATCCACAAATCATACAACTTAAGGAGAAATCCTTACCTTAGGAAGCCTTAGGTTGTTTTCTATACCCCAAATCACTTCAAAAACCCTTGAAATTCCTTGAACAAAAGAAAAGAGAAGTTGAGAGGAGAAGAATGAAGGGTTGCGTTTTTGGAGAAGAAGAATGAGGGTTTGCTAACTCTTAATTCCTTTTAATGAAATATAAACACACTCATTCCCATTTTGCCCTTACTCTTCTTTGGAAATTCCATCCATATCCTTTGATTCATTACAATCTCACCCCCATACCAACACATTCTCCATGGAAAATCCTTACAATTAACTCCCCACTTTTCCTGCTAGTTAGGGGTATAAAGGTCAAATAGCCCTTGGGGAAGAAAATATCTAAAACTCAATCAACCTTTTATTCGGGCTGTCGCCGCGACGAAGAAACTTCTGTCCCCGCGGCGACTGCCAAGCACTTCCCGTGGAACCTCTCTTCGCCGCGGCGAAGCACGGCAGACTGAAATTCTTCTGTTTTCAACAAATTTCAGGGCAACATTCAACATAACACTCAAACAAACAAATATAACAAAAACCAACTCGATTAAGGGCGAAAGAGGAAACAATAACAACGTACCTCAAGCGGGGCGTTACACGTACCATGTCGAACTCCTCGTGCAATAACCATAGATCCCCGAGTCATCTTACAGGATGTTCTATCACAATTGAATACTAAACCTGCGTCAGCCATTGTTCCAACAGAGAGCAAATTTCTACTCATACCAGGGATGTGCATCACTTCAGTGTAACGCCCCGCTTGAGGTACGTTATTCTTGTTTCCTCTTTCGCTCTTATTTTGAGTTGATTTTGGTGTTATTGTTTGATTTAGTGTTGTGTTGAATGGTTGCCCTGAAATTGGTTGAAAACGAAGAAATTCGTCACGTGTCACGGGCGAAGAAGAATTCGGCCGCCGGCGAAGAGAGGTTGAAGCCACGGGGAAGTCGACAGAGCTTCGCCGTGACGGAAGTTTCTTCGCCGCGGCTACATCCCGAATAAATTGTTGATTGAGTTTTAGATATTTTCTTCCTTAAGGACAATTTGACCTTTCTACCCCTCATTAGCAGGAAAAGTGGGGAGTTAATTGTAAGGATTTTTCATGGAGAATAGGTTGAGATAGGGGTGAGTTTGTAAAGAATCAAAGGATATGGATGGAATTCCCAAAGAAGAATAAGGGCAAAATGGGGATGAGTGTGTTTATATTTCATTAAAAGGAATTAGAATCAAAGAAACCCCTCATTTTCTTCTTCTCAAACGTGACTCTTCATCCTTACTCCTCTCAACTTTTCTTCTCTTTTGATCAAGGTATTCCAAGGGGTTTTGAAGTGATTTGGGGTGGAAAAGTAACCCAAGGCTTCCTAAGGTAAGGATTTCTCCTTAAGTTGTGTGATTTGTGAGTTTTAGTTCATTTTGGTATTTGAGGGTTTTCATTCTTTTGGTTAAGATTAGAGGAAAAGTCAAGCTAAGCAAGTGAAAGGAAGGATTTGTGAAGTCTCTACATAGCAAGTAAGTAAAACCCAACCCAAGTTGAGATTTATGAATTTTCTTGATTAGGGTTTTGATAGAAATGATGCATGTATGTGATGTGCATGTATTATAGCATGTATGAAGGATTAAATAGAGATTTCTATGCTTTGTGAGTGTTAATACCTTGCAAATTTGAGAAATGGGTTGTTGGTTTAGCAAGGTAGTTGAGATGGAATTTAAGGGGTATTATGGATCCCCTTTTTGGAAGTGTTTTCTATGGCAGGTTTTGTGGCTTTGTGAAGGGGTTTTTCCCCATTTTGGATGGTTAAGAAAAGTTTTAGAATCATGGCTATGATAGAGTTTCATAGTGCACATGAGTTGTTTGATGAAATGCCTAATAGAGGTTTGAGTATGAGAAATGAACCTTAATTCTTGCAACATTGCATGTTGGCATTTCATAAGTGCATTAGTAGTGATGAACCATCCATAGGCACTAATTGTGCATTGAAAAGTGACCTAAGAAAGTGTAAGGAAATGGTTTATGCAATTACCCTATGAGTAGAGAGCTTAGTGGGTAAAATTACTCTAAGGGTAGAGAGCATTGAAAAATGCTACAATAGAGTGAATTAGAAGAGTAGTATAGTTGGGATGATGCTTTGTGATCATCACCCGATCATATGGGAATCGGATTGATGCTTTGTGATCATCATCCGAATAGCCCTTAGAGAGATGGGTCGACGCTTTGTGATCGTCACCCGATGAGTAGTAGAAATGGGTAGATGCTTTGTGACCACTACCCGGTTAGTTAAGAGATATGTAGGTTGATGCTTTGTGATCATCATCCAACGGTTAGTAGAAGCGGGTTGATGCTTTGTGACCATCACCCGATAGTGACTAGAGATGGGTAAATGCTTGGTGATCGTTACCCAAAATCCATGAGGAACGGGTAGGTGCTAGGTGACCTCCACCCGATAGTTAGAAAGAACCGAGTTGGTGCTTTGTGATCCTCACTCAGTCACTAAGAACGGGTTGGTACTGTGTGAATTCCACCCGATAGCCATAGAGAGTGAGATGGTGTCGTGAACGCCATCCGCGTACCTCGTAAGATGAGGCCATGATGTTATTAGAAACAGAAACAGAATCAGAAATAGCATAAGGAAAGAATTAAAAGTTATTCATACGGGGACAGACAGAGAGAGAGTTTTACTTACTGAGCATTATTTTGTGCTCACCCCGTTATTTTCCTTTGTGGATACAGTTCTAGGTGATGCAATGGAGGGGCGCTGGCAAGCTAAGAGAGATAGCTACACGTTTCCCCTCGTTTTGTCTTTTTAAAATACATTTTTTGTAAATAGACTTTTATGTATAAAAGACACATGAGTTGTAATGAAAAGAAAAACTTTGGGCCCAATTTTCTATTGTTATTATGCATGCATTGTACAGTTTTCAGTAGATGTTACATTCAGGGAGCGTCCTCACTGAACCATCATGCAACCTCAGCCTGATTTTCCCGCGGCCAATAATCTTTACAACAGTATCATCTCCTAACAGAACGTTTCCTCCATTGTATGTCTCATACTCACAAAACCATTCCTTGTGAGGTGTCATATGGAACGACGCACCAATATCAACATACCGTAGTGATTGGTGCGATCTATTATACATGCAAGATCCACATACATATCACCATTTGATTCCCGTTTGTACGAATTTCAGCCTTCCTTCCCTTCACCGGTTTGATTTGTTTCGATCTTTCTTAAAATGCCCAAATTCCTGACATCTCCAGCATTTAATCTTACTTTTATCCTTGCTCTTAGATCTACCTCGCGACTTTCCCCTGTCGCCAGACTTATTAGAATTCCTATCAAGGTTTCGTCCCCTAGCAGTTAAAGCATCCCTAGACGAACCCTCTGAACCTCTTCGCCGCATATCCTCTGCCAACAATGTAGAACATACAGATTCCCATGACATCTGTGTCAATCCTCCACCACCAATCGCAACAATCAAGTTGTCCCACGTATCAGGCAGCGAGCATAACAATGTTACCACTTTCTCAGATTCGGTGAGTTGTACATCCACAGCCAGCAGTTGATTCACCAGAGTATTAAACTCATCCAGATGTGCAGCAAGAGAATCCCCATCATGCATACGAAGATTGTAGAGTTTCTTGCGACGGAACAGCACGTTCACCAAAGACTTACTCAGATACATATTTTCCAGCTTCTGCCATAAACCCTTAGCCGTATCCTGATCCATCACATTCGTTAGAACAAAGTCCTCAAGACAGATGTGAATCAAACCTCTGGCTTTCCGATCCATCTTGTCCCATTCAGCAAGTGCGGCACGATCAGTCGTTGATAATTCTCCTTCAGCAGGTTTAGACCCAAGCGTACTTGACAATCCAGTTCCAGACGTTTCACTCGTCGTAACAACGTTAGTCCCGACTGTCGGCCTATCATTCACAATTGCACCCCACAGGTCCCTATCAACGAGTAGATCCTCCATCCGCAGTTTCCAAAGCTCGAAGCGTTTGCCGTCGAACTTCTCAATCTCAACCTTTGATCCCGCCATCTCTAAATCACGATCTAACAGAACCTGGCTCTGATACCAATTGAACGAAATAGAGACAACAACAGGAACAAAATATAATAGTAAAACAAAACAAAAAGTAAACAAAGAAAATAATACGCGCGATTTACCCTGGTTCACCCAATGTGGGCTATGTCCAGCTGAGTCAATATTATTGCAATATGTCTCACCTCTCTTGTTTACAATGAATGAATTGCTCTCACACACATAACAAGAGAAAAGTATGTTTATATACTAGGTTTAAGAGATTAAACCTAGTTTTACAAGGATTCTTATTCCTAAGCCCAACCCAAAAAGGAATTAGTAACTTAAAAGAAATCCTACAGCGGGACCCCCGAGTGCGTCTCCGTTACCCATTAATGCTGAAGTAGTCGACAACTCCAACACTTTGCCTGATTAAATAGACCCTCCAAGTTTAAATTTTTTTATCATAGATACCTCGTTGCCCTTACTTCGTTATATTGCTATTAGGCTTACAAAACACTTTCTTGTAAGACCGAAGTTATCATTTTACCCCAACACTTTCTTATAAGATCAAAGTAACCATTTCACTCATCTACCGCAAAATGATAACGTAACAAAGTTAAGGGAAAAGGGTATCCATGATACAATTTCCAAACTTTGCCGGTCCATTGTAAAAAGTACAAAAATTATGATCCCAATGATAAATTGGGAAACCTTAAGATTATTCTATGATATTTTCCTAAGAATTTATATAAATCTTATATATTTCAGGTAACTAACTCAAAGGAGGACCAAATCCAATTCAATATCGGCACAAATATTGAACTGAGAGTGAAAGTAACAACATGGAGACAAATCAGAGGAGAAATAAAAGTTACAAAAAGGTGAAATTAATTCACTAATAATTAAGAACTTAGGGTTTATCTTAATTAATTGTAATTTCTTCTTCTTCTTCTTCTTCTTGTATATAGGTTGCTTTGAAATGGATCTTAACTTGTTATCACCAACATTACCTTTCAGCTTTTATTAGTAATATTTGAGCAGCTTTCCTTAAAGCCTCACTCTCGTTTTACACTAGTGGCAGTGGTGACATCTTTCGTAGCGATGCTTATTTGTATCGGTGAGATTAGTTACAAGGGTCGAATCGAAAAAGTTGAGTGGAAGAAGAAGGGCAAAATATATTGGTTTTATCTTTTATCTCCAAATCACAACTGCCTTGGTAATTTCAAGGACTTCTTTGCTTTGATTTGCTTCACCCTTGGATTCATTTGCACAGCGACTGCTCACTTTCTTAACCTTCACAGTGTAATGTGCAAAGTTCTTTGCCTTTGTTCGTTTACCTTTGCCTGTCGTTTATTATGGTCTAAATAGAAGTAGATTCAAGATAAGATTTAGCCTTTTATAGAGATCATACTGTGGAAGATTTTTTAGAGTCTCTATATAAGAATTAGACAATTGTGTAAGCATAATATCATGATTCAGGTTTCAAATTAAAATGAAATACATGTTTATTTCTTGGATGTCTCATATGATGTTTGTTAGAGATTAAAATGAAGAAGGAAAAGTTAAGAGGAGTGATCAATATTATTCAAGCTTAAGAGACTGGGTTTAAAGTCAAAGTTGCAAAAAGTAGCTAAGAAGGGAAATTTAGTGTTAGTCCAAGTTAACACTGTCATCTTCATTAAGCAAAGTTTCGTTAGTAGTTAAGAGATTTTGTTACTATTCTGTCAAGTGCTAAATAACTAAACTGCTTCTCTTTTATTTTTCTTCCTCAAATTTTCCTTTGAATTTTCCTGCATTTTCTGGCCTACCAAACAGCTCAGAAATGTTCAATTCTTCACAGCTTTTGTTCTCTTCAAGTCTACAGGTCATTACTCCCAAGCTTACTCATGATAATTATAGATTTTGGAGGTCATAGGTTCTATTCGTAGTCGGATCTCATGATCTTGAAGATCACTTGACAGGCTTAATCCCATGCCCACCTCCCTTTGCTCATAACAAATCTAATATGATTCAACAGATGATAATTTTGATGCTTCTAGTTCGAAAAAAAATTGAATCCTGTATATGTTTTGTGGAAGAAACTCAATGAGTCTTTAATGTGTTGGTTATTAGCTTCAATTTCAGAATCCATGTTTGGTCATGTATCTAAGCGTCTTCATTCATCTGATGTTTGGATCACATTAGAAAAAGAGTTCACTTCTGAATCTAAGGCAAAAAACATGTATCTTAGGAGTTTACTTCAGTGCACAAAGAAAGACAAACTTAATATTCGAGATTATGTAATGCGAATGAAAGAAATAGCCAATATGCTCTCTGTTAGTGGATATATGATTTCAGATGAAGAATTGCTTACATACATTTTAGACGGCTTGGGTCCTGAGTTTGATGCAGCGGTTTTCAATCTTATCTTTCGAATTGATTCTATATCAATTCAAGAAGCTCAATTTCTGTTACAGAAATATGAATTGAGAGTTGAACAGGAACAGCTCTCTAGACTTTCATGGTGGTTCTATTAATAACGTAAATATTGTTTCTTTGACTTCGGTTGACAAAAGGAATAATGTGTTTGGTAATTCCTTACCATCAATATCAATTGTTGGTCCTTCACAATCATTTTCTCATACGTCATATCAAGGTTTTGTTCCACCTCAATTTCATGCTCCATAGCAAGGATTTGTTCCTTCCCAAAATGCTGAGAATTTTATTCTGCTTCAGTTTCGTTCTTCACATGAAGGATTCGTCCCTTCTTAAAATGCAGAGAATTTCCAATCTATTGCATCATTTCAACTTGGATCCACACCTTTGGGTAATGCTTATCTTGTTAATAATTTCTCACCTTTGGGAGCCAGACCACCTGCTTTTATGTCTTATGGAAGAGGTCGTGGTAGAAATTCAGGAAGAGGAAAGCCAATATGCCAAGTTTGCAATACACCTGGACATATTGCTTTGCAATGTTACCATAGGTTTGACATTGCCTTTCAAGGGAATAGTCAGAATAATAATCATCAAGCCTCAGGTAGCTCTTATCACCAGTCTCGCACTTCAGTTACTCATCAATCAAATGGCTCTGATCAAAGTCATTAGAGCTGTCACACTTTACAACTTCCTCAATTACAACTGAGTCAAAATCGAGCTCCAGCTCAAACTCGAGCTCGACTCAGTTGTAATCGAGTCAAAATCGAGTTCGAACTCGAGCTTGAGCTCGAATCACCTGACTCGAGACAAAATACTACAAGGATCTTATCTGCATTTACAAACAACACCATACGGTAAAGAATAAGGAAAAAAGAAAAAATAAAGAGGAGGGAAAGAGAAGAAGCATAACCCACTGCTCCTTGGCAGGAAGAATAACCCACTGCTCCTCGATTTGGTGTGCTTTGGTTGGTGGAAGTGGATTCGAAGTTGATTGAGTTTTGTGGTTTCCAACGATGAAGAAAGTAGAAAGAGCAAGCAATTTGGCCGTTGGAACGTGCCGATGGGGGTTTGTTGATAGTCGGTATAGGGAACTAGTCGACGATGGGTACGGGGAGAGGGTAGTAATGGCTTGTTTGCGATGGCATGGGCGGGACAGGGAGGGGTGGGTTGCCGTATGAGGAAGGGGAAGGTGAAGCTAGGTTATGTTGGGGGAAATGGCAGGTGGTGGCTGTCGTGCTGGTTGCGGTGGCTGATAGTTTAGGAATTTGTTGGCAATGAAGGAGAAGAGAAATAAGTTGCGGTAGGTTTAGGTTTCAAGAAGTTTTTTATTTTTTATTGTCGAGTTCGAATATGCTCGCAAGCTGCTCGAACCGAATAATGAGATGCTCAAACTCAGCTTGACTCGGCATGTCAGCTAATCGAGCTTGGGCTTGGCTCGGATTACACCCTTATGGGAGAGAGCAAATTCAAGTTGGAAATGGTAAGTTCCTTAAAATATCTCACAGTACTGGAAATACTACTCTGTCTAGTAATCGTCAGTCCAGAGTTTTGCATTTCAAGAATATGTTGTATGAGCCATCTATTACAAAAAAAAAAGTTACTCAATATTTCAAAGTTTACAAGAGGTAATGGAGTAACAGTTGACTTTTCTTCTAATGCTTGTCTTATAAAGGACAAACTGTCCAGAATTATATTGCTTGAAGGTGGCTTAAAAGGAGGGTTATATCAGTTACGTGTTCCAGGTGATCATTTCACATCAACTGTCAAGCAGTCTTACTGTACTCTCACACCAACTGAAACTGATCTCTTCACAAAAGATAGTGTGACTGAGTCAATAAATAAAGTTGAAGCTACTGCTGAAACTACTACTGTTACTACTTTGCCTAAGAAGACTTCCCGAGATATTGAAGTTCAAAGCTCAGTAGAAGAATAAGGTAATGAAGACAGGTGTCAGTGTGTTTCAATAGTTCCTAATACTTGTTCTCAGTTCGATTGTATTAAAAATAAAGTTGTTAACTCTGCCGCTTGTTTCAATAAAAGTCTTGTTCTACAAATGTTGAAAATTCTGTTGTTGTTGCTTTTAGCTGAGTCTGTTGATGAATTGAGCGAATGGCATGAGGCTTGGTCATCCTCATAGCCAAGTTCTAAGTCAATTGTTAAAATCTGTTGATGTAAAATTGCCCAATAGCAAAACTCCTTTCTGTTCTACTTGTCAACTTGTACATCAGTCACCTTATCATGCTTCTTCGTCTAGAGCTTCTCAACCTCTTGCATTAATCCATTTGATTTGTTGGGGCCTGTAGCTTATGTGACAAATGGTGGCTTTAAATATTATATACATTGTATTGATGTTTCAGTAGATTTGTTTGGCTCTTTCCTTTGAAAGATAAATCAGATACAAAAAGGGTGTTCTAAGTATTTCCATAAGTTGGTAGGAAATCAGTTTGACACTTAGATCAAGTGTCTTGAAACTGATTGGGGTGGTATATAACCTTATTGCCATATTTACAATAACATGGAATCCAATTTCACCATCCTTGCCCTCATACTCACTAGCAAAATGGAAAAGCAAAAAGAAAACACACGCAAATAGTGGAGCTTGGGTTTACACTCTTGGCATAGGCATCAATGCCTCTGAAATATTGGCTTTATGCATTTAAGACAGCAGTGTTCTCGATTAACCGATTACCATCCTCTGTCATTGGTTTTCAGACTCCTTATCAGACTTTATTCTAGAAGACACCAAATTATAAGAGCATCTCCAATTGTGCTCTTTATTTTAAAGAGCATATTTCCTATAAATAAAGAGCATCTTTATTGATTTCTAAATATAAAGAGCAAAAATTTTATTCAAGTCCAATGGACTTTTTAAATTTTAATTCTTTACTTTGAATTTTCCCATAAAGCATTTATGATTTTAATTTTTTCCCTCTTTTCTTTTTCCTAAATTTCCCTCTTTATATTTCATTACTTTCCCTCCATTTTTCTTTGTAAGTTAAACTATTCCTTTTATATTCAATTGATCAATTCCATCTTCTCCTGCACAATCTTTCCACCTCTTTTCCTTTCCATTACGCCATGCTTTCTACTAGTTTAGTCAATGTTATTCTTGATGATTCCGATTCAAATGATGATTTGGAGATGACAATATCTGCATAGGAGAGTTGCTTAATAAAAGAAGGAGGACATCACTCCATCGCAGTTCAGTTTATGGTCATGCCTATATATGGCATGATAGAGTTCATGGGCATCACAAGCTTTTTCATGACTATTTTGGAGAAAATCCTGTGTATTCTCCAAATTTATTTCGAAGGAAGTTTCGAATGAGTCAATCTCTTTTTCTTCGTATTCAATCTGCTGTAGAAGCTCATGACCCATATTTTATTCAAAAAAGGGATGCTGTTGGATTTTTGGGTTTGTCTTCTCTCCAAAAGATCACTGCTGCATTAAGGATGCTTGCATATGGAGTTGCAACAGATTATGTTGATGAATATGTAAGGATTGGTGAAAGCGCTGTAGTTGAAAGTCTTAAAAAATTTGTTAAAGCAATAGTTTCAATTTTTTCAGAGAAGTACATGAGATCTCCAAACAAAATTGATATTGATAGATTGTTAAAAGAAGGTGATAGTCGTGGGTTTCCTGGAATGTTAGGAAGTATTGACTGTTTGCATTGGAAATGGAAAAATTGTCCAGTTGCTTGGATGGGGATGTATGTTGGCCATGTTCGTGAACCAACTATAGTTCTTGAAGCTATAGCTTCATATGATCTTTATTCTTTGGATATGGCATGCATTCTTTGGACTACCAGGATCACATAATGACATAAATGTTTTAGAATGATCTTTTTTATTTACAGAACTTGCTTAAGGATGAGCTTCACCAGCTAACTATTCAATCAATGGTCATGACTATACAATGGGATACTACCTTGCTGATGGTATATATCCTTCATGGTCAAAATTTGTGAAAACAATTCCATTTCCACAAAGTCATAAACACAAACAATTTGCTATAGCTCAAGAGTCAGCAAGAAAAGATGTTGAACGAGCATTTGGAGTGTTGCAAGCAAGATTTGCCATTGTCCGTGGACCAGGACGTTTGTGGCATTGTGAAACTCTGAAGGACATTATGAAAGCTTGCATGATATTACACAATATGATTGTTGAAGATGAAAGACGTGTTAAAAATTTAGATTATAATTATGATGCATTTGATGTCAATCCAGACATATCAATTTCGCACGAGCATACGGCAAAGCTTTTGGAATTTGTTCAATGTCATCGTCGCATTAGGGATAGAGATATTAATTCTCAACTACAACAAGACCTAATCAAGCATGTATGGAAATTACATGGAAGTCATATGTAACTTTTTAGTTTCATGCTAATGGTGTTTGCAGCATAGGTTGGTTTTGTGGCATGCTGCTAGTGTATTCAATCTGCTTTTAGTGCCTAAATTTGCTATCTGCAGAAGACATTTTTTTTTTTTTTTGGCAAGCAAACAAACAAACTTATAAAAAAGGCCAAAGCAAATTTGACCTAGAGTTACAGCATGATTGAAAAAACAAACTTTATAAAAAAGGCCAAAGCAAAATTGACCAAGAGTTATAGCATGATTGAAAGAGAAACAACAAAGCAGCAACAAAACTGTAGAAATAGACCTGAAAGAAACTAAAAAGCAAAACCACCACAACAGCAACAGAGCTTCAACCACTGAAACTGACATTTTTTTTACTAATAAGCATAACAAAGCTTCAACGACCAAAACTAAAATTTAAAAATTTGCAAGCATTTGAGGCATCCCAATGGATCTATAGCCATTATCCTTTCAGCCTCCTTCATTTGTTCTAATCGCAGCTTTTCTTACTCATAAGCAAGTCTCTCTTGTCCTTGAATATAAGCCTTTTCAAATAATTCTAATTTCTTTTCATTGAATTGCCTCTTTTCGTCTCTCATTTCTTGTAATAAGTTCACATATGAACCTGTTGAGTCATTTTCCATATCTTTGCCCTTCCTTTTCTTTCTCTCTTTTTCAGCCTTTCCTTCCGGTGGTGGTCTCTATTTCCACAAAGTCAGGACTTGTAAGGTTGTCATCTCTAAAATTCACTTGAGTCTCTGATGTAGGAGTAGGACTTTTGTCTTTCTTTTTTATCGATTTTTCTTTTGGCAATCTTCCTTCCATTTCGGCTGAAGTCTCAATATATTCCAACAATGCTCAAATTGGAATTTACCTTTATTTAGTTTTGGGTATAGGAATTTTGCATTAGCAATTTGGAAAAGAAAAAAAATACAAACTAAAAAAGTATGCAATAATATAAATATATTTCTAAAATATAAAATAATAAATACCTTGTCTTGCTCATTGACGCCACTTTGGTTTCTTGATTCAATTTGAACATAGCATCCACAAAATTGTTTGTAGCTAATTGAATTGTTGACCAATGGTTCATCAAAGAAACTTGTGTACGTTTAGATTCAAAATTTTTGTATTTATGGAAGTACTCCCACAATCGTGCCCAATATGTTTTGTGTTTCTGTTCATTTCCTTGCATAGCATCTAAACTAGTATTAAGCCATGCTGACACGATGAGAAGATCCTCTTCTGCAGTAAAGTTGCCGCCACGTGATCTTTTAGAGTTAGATTCAACTGGAGTAGATAAATGAGATTCTTTAGTATTGGTGAAAATAGATATATCATCAGAGTTTGAAAGTTGGGTTGAAAATTGAGGATTTTCAGTGGAACCAATATACAAATTTCCATCACTACCAACTTGAAAATTCATGTTTTAGAGAAAAGAAAACAGAACATGAATATATAGATAACTCAAAAGACCATTGTGGGGGGAGGAAAAACATTTTTTCAATAAAAAAAACTTAATAGGAGAGAGAATTAATAAATAAAATATATTGAAACTTGTAATTTAATTAATTAAAATTATGATAGAGAGTGAAATTTGACTCTCTAGATGTGGTGAGTCAAACTCACTCTTTATTTTATATTTAAAGAATAAAGAGTCTATTGGACTCTTGTTTTTATGCATTAACTCTTTATAATAAAGAGTTTAACTCATATAAAGAGTCATTTAGAGATGCTCTAAAAGACTTAAAGATATTTGGCTGTGCATGCTACCTCTCTTGAGACCCCAAAACATTCAGAAGTTTCAGTTTCATCCTGCTTAGTACAAATTTATGGGATACAACTTAATACACAAAGGCTATAAGTGCTTAAGTGCAACAGGTAAGCTCTACATAGCCCAGAGTGTCAAATTTGATGAAATTACCTTTCCTTTAAAATTCATTCATAGTCACCTGATGATAAAGCATGAATAACAATGGAATTAGGCCAACATAAATTACAAATATTGCTCATAACTTTTCTACAAGCTTCATGTTACAACGTCTAGCACTAGGTTTTCATGAAGAGAAAGTTTCTGAAATAGATCCCAAACAGTTTCGAATCTCCAGGTTTTAGACAATCCATCGATGAAGGAATTCAAGCTTTCAAGACTAAATGCAGACTTATTTTAAATATTTCCATCGCTTCAAAACACATCTATTCTTGCAAAGTCCATCAAGAAAATGCTATATGTCAAAAATTAGCCACAACACCATTAAGTTGCATCTCATCAACTAATTTCTCAGCATCTTTTACTTTGGCTTTAAGAAAAAAAACCAATTAACAAGGTTATATGTAATAACTGTAGGCCTAATTCCTTCTGAAATCTCTTTCAATAAAGATAAAAAGCCTTCAAATGCAGGTATAAACTAATCCCTGTATGGATCTTATATTGTTTTGATTATAAGCATGTAAAACATATATTCATCAGACCCTGATCTTGGTAATAATAGTAATCAATGAACATTTTTTTCTATTTTTCTGTTGCTGTATATCATCAATTTACTAACAGATAATCGTCGGCCGATTCTGACATCTTTCCGACCTAACACCACCACCATTCCCTTTCCCAATATCACTCACCCAAATCTCTCAAACTTTGCTCTTGCCGACCCTGTCAATCGCTGGCAATCGAACGATTTCTGAAACACACAGCTGCCCCTCCCAAGTCAGATTCCGACCAAACTCAACCACCAAAATCCAATCTACCACCACCAAAAGACTCATTGGCATCCCCTCTTTAAAAGCCCCAACAACTTAGATTGAGTTTTCGCTCAGTTGCCTATCGAATCGAAAAGTTTATTGTGGGTAGCAAAACAGAATATAAACATTGGGTGGGAAAGTGTCATTAAGGTAAACCTTGGGTGGGAAAAGTTGTTTACTCTTTTCAAAATTGCAAACTTATGTCAAGCATCGATATTATAAATATTTTTTTTTCTATTTTTTCTTCAAAATTTTAAATATACCAAAATTGATGTTTCACATAGTTGAATGTGATATATTAAAAATTCAAGGGATATTGTTTTTTACTTTTTAGAAGTTATATGATAATGTTTCGTTATCATAATAACAAAAATATCAGACTAATTATATTGCTGAAATATATATATTACTAAAATAATATTATGCATAGTTTCATCATGATTACTAACTCATATAATAGAGGGCTGTGAGGTTTGATATAATAAAAATAATCTAATTTGTGAAAAAATAAAAATCCCTACCTAAAATATAAGGGTTAAAATAATAGAATGAGGGCAATTTTTAGATATATGTTCTAGCAAACCAATAATTTATTAATAATAAGGGGAATTTTATTATTTCAAAAATCTTAAGAGAATTTATGTAATTAGTAAACCTCAAAGGAGTTAACTCGATGTCTTCAAACTCTTTATGCTACTATTGTAAATGTTCCATATTAGCTTATCTACAATGTACACTACATATTAACATATACGATCAACACATATCAAATGATTAGACAGTCACTCATACACCCATCTTAGTAAATGATTTATGTTATTAATGTGCTTCCTTTATAACATTGTAATCACTGTTATGACCCTGATTGCTTGCAATATTTTTTTTATTATTTTTTGGGTAAACTTGGTAATTTACAAAAGAATAAGGAATTATAACCTAAAAAGGGAATTCCCCTTTAGCGTTGAGAACCTTGGACAAACCCAAGGAACCAAACAACTCAAAAAGAAACAAAAGCAGCCAAGGATGTACAATCCTTATACACAAAAGCAACAAAACACAAAAAAACCAAATTCTACAAACTTGAGAGTCCTTATAAAATAGAACTAGCAAGAGAAACAAGACAGAACCTAGCCTGTCACTTTCTCCCAGCAACAGCAAACAAGCAGCAAAGGACTACATAAAAACAGCTTCTGTAGCAGCAAAAAGCAAAGTATACAGCACTTAAATAACTGCTGCTACCACTCCAGCCTGCCCGAACAATGCTCCAACAAGTCGAACACTATGCAGACTGTTGGAGAACTCCCAGAAGCTGCAAAAAGAGTTACAAACAGACGGCAACTCCAAACACAAGCTTGCAAACAACACTTTTCACAATACACAAACTACAAAAGCATAACCTGCATTACTAGCCCACTAATCACTGCACAAACTGCACTTCCAGCCCACTATACACTGCATAAACTTGTTTACCAAAAATTTGGAAATAATCGTATCCATCAAAACTAAATTCTAAAAACAGTTTCAAGAATTGGTTAACTAATAGTGGAACATGATAATTTACATAAGCATTTCAAATGTTTTCTTATACAATACAACTCATTACTGTACAAAAAATTGAATGACAGTAATAAGTTACAAGAACCAATCAATTATGGACACATCTTGTTGCAAGTGTAATAAAAGAGTGACTGTAAAAGATCTTTAAGCGTTTTCTCATCCGATACCTTTAGAAGGAAAGCAACTTTGCAAAATCCTGCATGATATCTATACAGAGATTCTTCATTTACTTTTGGTTTCATCTCATTCTTACAAGGTTTTGGCCCTGTTAGAGCCCATGGAATTGCCCATATGGCCAACGAATGCATGTAACTTAGCGCTCTAAAACAATCAACACTGGTCCAAGCTTTAAGAGTTTAGAGAGAATAACTATGCAGAAAACAACAAGAAGTCAGTGAATTATCAGGACCCTTATGGCCAACGAATGCATGTAACTTAGCGCTCTAAAACAATCAACACTGGTCCAAGCTTTAAGAGTTTAGAGAGAATAACTATGCAGAAAACAACAAGAAGTCAGTGAATTATCAGGAACAAATAGTTCTAGAGCAGATAATTATCAGTGTAAATTATGCAGAGTGTAAAGTTTCCAATTGTAATCGGCAAAAAAATATCCTAAAGGTAGTAACCCGATGATGTAGAACATATAGTAAGGATGCAAATGGGTATTTAGTCCTTATCTTCTACATTTTAGGATGATTATTTGAGTCCTTGGCATCCCTTTCTTGATTTCTCCTCTCAACCTATTAATTTCTCTCTATCTCCTCATATAGAATCCTATATTATCTATCTTTGTTATTCTTCTCCTCCTCTATCACCTAAGGAGCAAAAATATTATCTACTAGACATTATAACTACCAGAATTTTGTCCAACATTGCACAACATCAAGAATCTACTAGAAAATGGTTAAACGGCACATCCACCAAACAAAAAAAAAAAAAAATTAAATGAACGGACTAAACAGATGCTGCAATGAAATCTATACAAATTTGAGATAGATTTAGATTTGAAAAACACAAACTCATAGTTGAGTTAACAGCCTATTAACTAAGCAACAAGATAACACCGTTTGATAAACTTAGGGGGATAGTCCATTTTTAGACCAGGTTGCTTCATAGATTTCGATGGCATTTTGAAATCCCATAGTAACCATATCTCTATGGATCATCGTTATAGCAACTACATATGTAACACCAAACCATATTTCTCTTGACTGCAATGTTGTCATGTCAACTGTTCTAACAGGTAGATCCTATTGACTGGCCCTTGCTCTACATCCATATTCTTTTAAGACATTATAGTTAAAAACCTTCTGTAATGCTCTTCTTGCTTTGTCTTCATCAACTATCATTGAAAGAACACATGCTCGTGCATAACTACATTAGAGACGCAGCTGGTAAGTTCTAGTCTTATCAAATTTGAACTAAACAAAAATACATATTGAGAAAAAGAAACATGTGAAACACTATAAATAAATCAACACTTATTAGGCATGGATATTTGAGAATATCAATGAATGAAGTTAATCAGTTGCAACATACCATCGTCTAGTAAACTAATCAGCTTGAATAGATGAACTTGAGTGGCTATCATTATTGTCATAGTTGAAGTAAGAACCATTCCACAATTTCTCATTTACAACATTTGCTTAATAAAATTTGCACCAAAAATAATCCTCAAACCCTTAAGACCCACTTCATGTGCAAATGCTGACATAGCCTGCTGCCACCTCTACTATATGCACTTACAATAGAGACAGATCACGTGTCATATGTCTAATTAGGGAAGCCATCATTCTTAATCATCCCCATTACCATCCCTATCAAATTCAAACAGATGAAAGTGTTTATTGAACCTTCTTCTTATTGTAACCAAAATAGAGCAATTGGGCAGTTGGATGAACTTTCTCAAGATTCTGCTCCAAAAAAAGTTTAGGCTCCGTTTGGTTCACTTTTTTACACTTTTTAGAAAAGTTTTTGGAAAAAAGTTAAAAAAAGTTGAATTGGGCGAGTATTACGATGTAAGACTTGGAAATAAATAAAAATACCCCTTATGTTTGTTTTTTTACTAAACACCCCCCTATGTTTGTTTATTTATTAAACACCCCTATAATAAAATATTAAAAGTAAACAAAAACACCTCCAACCCTCCCATTAAATATGGACAGCCGGCCACCACCGCCGGAGGGTGGCCGGAGTCGTGGTATCGGCACATGACCAACTCGATCTTGTCGGTCGTGCGTCGATATGGCTTTTTTCGGCCGGATCCACGGTGGATCTGGCCGACAAAGGCCGGATCTACGGCTAGATCTGCCATTGCGGCCGATACGGGCGTATTTTCTCGTCAACGACGGCCAAAGATACGGCCATCGTTGATGGTCAACGATGACCATGTGTTGGCCGTCGTTGACGGCTGGCTACGACAAAAAATCTGGCCTTTTCCGGCCAGATCCATCGTGGGTCTGGCCGAAAAAGGCTTAGATCGCTCACTACCAAGCCGATTCACCGATAGTGCTCCATTATACCAGATTCCAACCATTTTTCGACGGTGGTGGCCGGAATCTGGTAAATATGGATTGCTGGGGTTTTTTTACAATTTCTAAAAAAAAATTTAGGGGTATTTAATTAAATTAACAAATTTAGGGGGTTTAAAAAAAGTTGAATAATATTGAATAATTTTGTGAGTTTTTGCAATTTTACTGTTTAACTTTATTGGGAATACTAATAGTAGTATTCCCAAAAGGGAACCAAACGAAGCCTTAATACTCACTAAAGTTTTATCACGTTAACTTCAATTTCGTTTTTGGACCGAAAATTGAGGAAGTTAGTTCAAACATTATGATAATTTTCGGCCTTCATTAGTAACTGTATGACTAAGGACACTATACATTCAATCGGCTTTACATTTCTCTTAGCCATCTTACGAAGGAGATCAATGACTTTTGGTATCTCATTATTCTTGAGGAAACCAAATATGAGCATAGTAAATGTGACTACATTTGGAGCACAACCTTTTTCCTCCATATATGACAACAACTTATTTGCCTTTTCTAGTTGTCCAGTTTTACAAAGCCCATTGATCAAAATGCTGTATGTTACAATGTTTGGCACTAGGTTTTCACAAAGAGAAAATTCTTGAAATAAGTCCCAAGCAATTTTGAATCTCCCTATTTTACATAATCCATCAACGAGGGAATTCAAACTTTCAAGGCTAACTGCAAACTTATTATTTACTAGAGTATTAAGCATTTCCACCGCTTCAAAAACACATCCCTCTTGGAAAGTCCATCAATGAAAATGTTATATGTCCAAGAATTAGGTAAAACACCATTAAGTTGCATCTCACCAACTAAATTCCGTGCATCTTTTACATTAGCTTTAAGAAAAAGGCCAATTAACAAAGTGTTATAAATGATCACGTTAGGCTTAATTCCTTTAGAAATCATGTTTTGATAAAGATAAAGAGCTTTGTTGACTTACCAATTAATTAAAGTATTGTAGCAAACAACATTAGGGCTATACCCCTTTCTAGTTATAGAATCAAATACCTCCCTCGCACCACCAATTCTATCTACCAATCAAAAACCATTCATTAAAATGTTATAACTATAAACGTTTGGACTAATTCCCAAACCTTTCATTTCCAAATACAATTTTCTTGCTTCCTTAATTAATCCAGCTTTACAAAGACCATCAATTACTGTACTATAAGTAATAGCATCTGGCCTACAAATAACACCAGATTCTTTATTCTCCTTAGCCATTTCTTCAAGCAACTTAATGGCAACACTTATCTTCCCTGTTTTACATAATCCATCAATCAAAATGTTGCAGGTTATCACATCAGGCCTACAACCAACAACAACCATTTTCTAAAACAATTCCATTGACTCCATAATCTTTTTCTCTACACACAGACTTTTAATCAAACAATTGAAAGTCACAGCACTAGGGTTGAAACCCTTCTTCAAAATCCCCCCCAAAACCTCAAAACTATCTGAAACCATTTTAATATTACAAAAGCAATTCATCAAAATGTTCAAAGATATAAAAGCTGGAGACAACCCAGTTGAATTCAACAGCTTATAAAGTGAAATCACTTCATAATAATGCTTCTTCTTAGTGAGTGCACTAAACAAAGTAGTGAATGATGAAATTGGAGAAATGGGTTGTGAATTAATCATGTAATAAAAAAAGTACAATGCTTCCTTCAGAGTAAAGTTACCCAATTGAAAATTTTCTTTGAGGAATTTAGCAAGTGAGGAACATTCAAGGGGTTTTTCAAGAGAATACAAAACTTCATTTTTGGAGTTTGAAGTTGTGAGGTTTTGTAAGTGAGCTAACAAAGATGAAATATTACCTCTTAGAGATGGGTTTTGAGAGACTGAAGACCAACGAAATAAGGATCTCAAAGCCATGTATGAAGAGTGTTTTTGTGAGGAAATTTAACCACCGTGCCATTTCAAGTTTGCAATTGAGAAAATGGACATGAAAATATTTTTGATTTTTTTTTTCAGTTGGAATTTATGTCCTAACATACTTAACCTGAATCAGTAACTAAATACAAACAAATTGAGATAATCGAGGTTCACACTATTTCTGTACCTTAGTTTCGATGAGATAACACATGATGAAAAGATTCGATTGCACAATAACCATATCGTTGATAGGTAGCTATTTTGCTGAATCCGAATCTATCTAGTGGCCATGATGCCTTGCTAGGGCCCAATGTTGGTTTGTGTGTAGTGAGACGATTAAGTGGTGTTAATAGCAATACTACTCACTGCCTATATGATAAGGAGCCTAGGGTCACACACTTAGAAGATAATTTAAGAATCAGATTACACAAGGGGTATTCTCGTCTTTTAGAAGGGTATTTTGGTAATCTCACAGTGTAATTAAATTTGCTAAGGTTGTTGCTTGTATTTAATTTGATATTAAAATTAAATTAGTGAGATTATATTGAAATATATGTACGCATATATTTAAATGTATTATTATTATTAAATTAAATGTTAATATATTTTATATATATTAATTGATTTTAATTATAATAATAATTAATTAAAAATCAAAACACCAATTAAAGGGTGTTTGGTTACAATGGTGGATTAGGGTTAGAGCCCATGTCTATTCCATATAGGAATAGTGTTTTAACTCTTGCACTATATAAGTGCAACTTGAGTTAAAACATTCATTTATTATTATTTTCAACTGAAAATCAGCCACCCTTACCCACTCTCTCCCTCACGTCCAAGGCATAAGATTGAAGAGAAATTTTCTCTTCTTGATTCTTCAAGGTCATTGATTCTTGAAGCCATCCTATTGTTCTAGCAAAACAAGGGTTGGTTCTTCAGATTGTCTTCGTGTGGATCACCGTTCGTGCAATTCTACGTTAAATCAGTAGCGAAGTAAATTCAAAGACACTTGAAGGAGCCTCCAAATGTGCGTAAGATTTCTAATCCTTGCATGGATCTTTATTATTTCAATTTAAGCATGTAAAATATATATATCAAACCCTGATCTTGGCGAATCAGAGTAATCGATGGGCAAATTTTTCTGTTTTTCCACTACCTCTATTCATCGATTTACTAACAGAATATATATTTAATTTAATTAAATATATATTAAAACCCATATATTAAATATGATAAATATATATAAATATATATGGATTAAATAAATAGTAATATTTATTTAATTAGAATATGTATTTGTATAGGAATTAAATACATAGGAATATTTATTTAATTAGGAGAATATTTAGGAGAATATCTTTAAGAGATATTATATTCCCTTATATCAAGGATTACTTTCCAATTCAAATAAGGATTGTAATCCAATACAAATAGGAATTAAGGATTCACAATCCTTATTGAACTCTTATTTGGATTTGTTTATATAAAGGGGCATTGGGTTTATTTTAAGAGAGCTAATATTCATAAAGTTAATTTAGCATTAAAGAGTAAAAATTAACTCTCCCAAAACCTAGAAGCCAACCTCAGAGAGAGAAAATCTCTCTCTAATCCACCACCTCCCTTAAGCTCCCTGATTGATCTAGTAGTCAATCCTAGGGTGATCCCGAGCCTACCTTCATGTGGATACCAATAGACTCAACTCTATATTGGATTGATAGCAACTAGTTTGAAGGATCCAGATGAGGAGCCACCAACAGAGGTAAAATCACATAACCATGTATGGTTAGTTTTATGTTGATTAATTTAGTCGAAATCATGATCTTGGGTAAGGGAATCCTGCCATGGCAAGAAAATTTTTGTTATTATTTTGCGCTTGCCACGACATGGTTCCTACAATTATGTTCTTTAAAGATTGCATTTACCTACCCTCAAATTCAGACTTAATTCCTATCATTATTTAAGAGATACATGGCAGTAGGCATGAAGATTTTCACAAGACTTTCCACAGAATAAGGGAAGCTTTCTATTGGAGAAAATGAAGAAGACACTAACAGATTTCATCAAGCAGTGTGATGTTTGTCAACGCCACAAAGTTGACCATCAAACTCCAGCTGGCCTTCTCCGCCCATTAACCATCCCTACACAAGTATGGACTAACATTTCTATGGATTTTATTGATGGACTACCCCTATCTAAGGGAAAAAACAGTACTTTTTTTAGTGGTGGATCGGATATCCAAGTATGCACACTTTATCCCATTAGCACATCCTTACATGGCACCAAAAGTGGCACAAGTATTTTTTCAAAATATTTTCAAGCTTCATGGTATGCCAAGCTCTATTGTGTGTGATAGTGATTCCACTTTCTTGAGTGTTTTTAGGAAGGAGCTTTTTACTCTGTAGGGGACTAGTTTAAACTATAGCTCATCTTATCACCCGCAAACTGATAGGCAAATCAAAGCTATAAATCGAACCTTGGAGATGTACCTTTGTTGTTTCACAAGTTCCAAACCTCATGAATGAGTGCACTGGCTTCCTTGGGCTGAACTTTGTTATAACACAAGCCTACATGCTTTTACTCACAAAACCCCCTTCGAAGTGGTGTATGGCAGGTTAGTACCCAACTTACTCACTTATGTTCTAGGTACAGCAAAAGTTGAGGCTATAGATCAAACATTGCAAGCTAAAGATCAAACTCTTCGAGACTTAAGATCTTAACTCCAACAATCACAAGCCAGAATGAAGTCTGCATATGATAAGGGCAAAATGGAGAGGGAATTTGAAGTTGGTGATTGGGTATATTTATGCCTATAACCATATCGACAAACTTCTTTGGCGTTGCGTAGGTCACAAAAACTTTCACCACATTTTTATAGGCCTTATCGAGTGCTAAAGCGAATTGGTGCAATAGCTTATTGATTAGACTTGCCTCCGAGAACTAAGATTCATCCCGTGTTTCATGTCTCCCTCCTTAAGAAGTAGGTGAATGTTCAAAATACGGTAGACTCAAGCTTATCGATTATGTCAAAAGATTCAAGATTTCTGCAACCTCAACCCATAGTGATTCTGAATAGTCGCAAGAGAGGTTGTAAATGTGAACTACTAATCCACTTGCAAGGTCTTCTATCTATAGAAGCTACGTGGGAAGAAGACGACTCTTTCAGGCAAGGTTTCCTGATTTTACTAGTCCTTGAGGACAAGGACCCTTTTCAACGGGGAGGAATGTCACGTGTCTACATTATGGTCCTTAGATTTCCATTATTTTAGTTGTTAAGTCATTTTGTTTATATCATAAGTATAGTCTGTCAAATATTTTATTTCTTTAAGTTGAGTTGGTTAACATGTAGTTACAATAGTGGGCTATAGTTTAGCTAATTTGAGCTATTCTTTAGCCATCCACTCTTTAGCTATTTAGTTGCTAATAATGGGTATCTGATACCAGTCTTGCTTAAGTTTGTAAGTCTATAAATTCTACAAATCATGAATAATAAAGATATCAGAGAAAATTCCAAAACTTGTTCCTTAAAGTATATTGTCCCTTTTTTTCTTTCTTTTGATTAAATCTTGATCAATAACATAGCTCACGGTCGAAGATAGGGTCGAGGTAATGAAAAGATTCTCAACAAATTTTAGCACTAAATCTATTATATTACATAAAAAAAAAACCTGAAAATTTGACATTTATAATTCATAAGAATTTGCAATTTTAGCATGCCAACTAATCACTTCAAGTTGCATAAAATACTGAAACATTTTTACTATATTCATCTTGATTAGCTCAAAGATACATGAAATCAGGAAGAAATGCCTAATTATTTTTATTATATTCACCTACTTAGGCATAGATTACAACACTCTAGCTATAAAGACTCTTTTAGGATATCCGGACAAGTCTTAGGTCTAGGATTATCCCTTTTATTAAAAAAAAAAAAAAAAGATAATTCATAATTTAAATCCCCTACTATCCTGATCTAGAATTCCTACACTCCCCCTCATGCTGATGAGAAAATATTTAGCATTCGTAGCTTAGACAATATATTGTCAAAACTCTGTCTAAACAATCCTTTTATAAGAATATCATCTGTTTGTTGGCTAGTAGGTAGATACACAACACACAACAGTTTGTCCTTTTTCTTTTCTTTAATAAAGGGCCTATGAATCTCCATATGCTTGGTTCTATCATGATGTATTGGATTATGTGCAATCCCAATTGCAACCTTGTTGCCACAGTAGAGTTTCATAGGATCCTCAATCTGACTCCTAGTTCTACCAAGAGCCTTTTCAACCATATCATCTCACAAATACCTTGCACCATTGGCCAAAATTCAGCATTTACACTGCTCATTGCTACCATAGTTTGCTTCTTGCTCCTCCAAGTCACCAGATTTCCCCAAACGAAGATGCAATACCCTGAGGTTGACCTTTTTTCACTCACTGAACCTACCTAGCTTGCATCTGTTAATGCCTCCACCTTTCTTTCATTAGTTTTCCCAATGAACAGTGCTTTTCCAAGGGTAATCTTCAGGTACCTTAAGATTATATTACTGCTTCAAAATGCTTCTCCTATAGGTTGTGTGTAAGTGACTGAACAGATTCATGCAGCGACAAAAGACATAATATAAAACAAAACAAATCTGATCATCACATTAACGACCCAAAATCCGGGCAAAGATTATAACGTTATAAACAAAAACAATGTAAACAAAATCTATATAAATCAAAGTCTAACCCATACAAGGATTCGGAATACATTACCAATGTTTGGAGGCTCCTTCAATATCTCTGATTTAATCTCGCTCCCGATTCAAAGTAGAATCGTACTCACATCGTCCACACAAAGATAATCCGTAGAACTATAAAGGGATTTGCTAGATCCTCTTTGATGGTTTCAATAATCAAGGTTTCAATGAGTCAAGAAGGGAAAGAATATTTCTCTTCAATCAATGAGTAGGGCATGAGAGAGAGAGTAAAAAGTGTGGCTAGGGTTTTTTTTTTTAATTATTGAATGAATGAATGAATAATCTCTTTGTTTTAATTTAAGTTGCACTTATATAGTGCAACAATTAAAACCCTATTCCAATAAGGAATAGCTATGGGCTCTAACCCTAATTCACCCTTGCAACCAAACACATCCTTTATGGTATTTTAATTAAATAATTATTATTATAATTAAAATAAATTAATATATAATATTATATTAACATTTAATTAATAATAATAATTCATTTAAATATATGCATAGATATATTTAAATATAATCTCACTAATTTAATTTTAATATTAAAATTAAATATAGGCAACAACCTCAGCAAATTTAATTGCACTGTGAGATTACCAAAATACCCTTTCATCCTAAAAGACGGAAATACTCTTCTTACAAATTGATTCTTAAATTATCTTCTAAGTGTGTGTAAAACCCCTCCCTAGCCGGGTATTTCCTAAGTATCCCTTGGCCATTGAGAACCTAGAAAACGCATGCCTAGGAAAGAAGTTTATTTTAAAATCTTATTTAAAGAATAAACCTGTAGTTTGAAAACATTTTTTTAATAAATTTCTAAACTATAATAAGTTCATTGTACAAGTCAAATAATATAGTTTCCTTTCTTGGAGTAAATTATGAAATCCATAGTAATAATTACTAGAACATACACACTTTTACAATGTTTACTAGCAATTTGATTTCCTTTATTAACACAAACATATTTACTCCATTATAGATAATGGACATATTTACTGCATTATGAAATATGGACATAATTACTAAACTAAATACTAGCAAAACCATTCAATATTCATCATTAAAACATCCTTTCATACTCATAGTGTCCCTCGGAATCCTCTCCGAGCTTCATGCCTTAATCCTTACCTGCAATACATTTTAAAACATTTCATGGGGTGAGCGCTAATCGCTCAGTAAAGGAATATGACCATTTATAAACTATTAAGGTTCATTATACAAGTATATTACTCAGGACCTTACCTACCTACGAGACATAACCTTCATTCATTGACATTAACAAGTTCATAAAACATGTCATACACTTTGGACTTTACTCATAAACATAAGTCATAACATAACCATACATAATATAACATAGAACATATATGACTTATGCAATATTTATAAACATGGCATGCCTATTTCTTTTGTATTTGTACTTGATGTTTTCATTAGTCTTTATTATCCGATCGAATTCATTTGAACCATTACCTTGTTCTTGGTCATCACCTCAAAGGACTCATGGTTTCCACAAAGATTCCATTCCTCTGATCTTGGTTTATACCTCAAGAGACTCATGGAATTCATTGTTTAACATTTCATAAATTCGTTCATAAGTCAACTAAATAAGCTATATGCATTACCATTATGAATGCAAACATATGGGATAACATCTCCCACGCTCAATCATACTATTCATTCATTTAACTTGTAACCTTGGCCAACTGCACAACTCATTAATCAATTTAGCAAAACTCCATGACATAAATATTCTCCTATTAAATTCATTAACTTAATTCATTCAATTTCTCATACAACATAAGGAATTTCAACAGTAAGACTATTCAATGGATTAATAAAATTTATAAAAAAAAAAAAGATGGGAATTTCTATTAAGGAGGTGGATGCCACACAGTTCGCCACTTTTCAAGCAATGTTTTCCTTGTCTTCCAATTCGAATTAATTTTTTGGCTAAAACATAAAAGTTTTAGGTATATTTCTCAACTTTTTAATACTTCAAGAATCAGCTCAATCAGACTTTTATAACTTTAGCTGTCTAGAGGCATAGGCTATGACCTTCTCATTTTGCATCAATACTGCCCCAAGACCACTATGTGAAGCATCGGTATAAATGTCATAATTAACAACGCCAAATTTTTAAGGCAAATACCACTATTGCCAATTCTAAATCATGTGTAGGGTACCTCAGTTCATAATCTTTTAGCTGTCTAGAGGCATAGGCTATGACCTTCTCATTTTGCATCAATACTGCCCCAAGACCACTATGTGAAGCATAGGTATAAATGTCATAATTAACACTCTCTTTGGGCAAAGCTAAAATATGGGTTGTGGTCAATCTTCTCTTTAACTCCTAGAAACTCTGCTCACATAAATCTATCCACTGAAATGGAGTCTCCTTCTTGGTAAGTGCAGTGAGTGGATGAGCAAGTTTAGCAAACCCTTACACAAATTTTCTGTAATACCCAGCCAGGCCTAGAAAACTCCTCACCTCCTTCATTGTTGTTTGCCTTTTCCATTCAAGTATTGCCTCTACCTTACTAAGATCCATTGATATGCCTTCCTTGGAAACCACGTGACCAAGAAACATTACCCGATCCAACCAAAACTCAGATTTGGAGAACTTGGCATACAATTGCTTCTTCCTTAATCTTTGCAATACAAACCTCAAATGTTGTTCATGTTCTTCATTTTTTTTTTTTTTAGAGTAGACCAGGAAATCATCTATAAACACCACAAGAAACTTAACTAGGCAGTCATGGAAAACCATATTCATCAAGTCCATAAATACTACTAGTGCATTGGTCAACACAAAAGGCATCACAACAAACTCATAGTGTCCATACCTAGTTCGGAAGGCAGTTTTCAGAATGTCATTCTCTGCAATTTTGACTTGATAGTAGCCCAACCTCAAATCAATTTTAGAGAACATTGAAGCACCTCTTAGCTGATCAAATAAGTCATCGATACAGGGCAATGGATATTTATTCTTCACTGTCACCTTATTCAATTCCCAATAATCTATTCACATTCAGAGGGATCCATCCTTCTTCTTGACAAACAAAATTGAAGCACCCCATGGTGAATGACTCACTCTGATAAAACCTTTATCTAATAACTCTTGAAGTTGCTTATTTAACTCTTGGAGTTTTGCTAGAGCTATTCTATACGGAGCTTTTGAAATCGGTGCGATACCCATATCCAACTCTATACAACATTCTACTTCCCTTTCTAGAGGCACACCTAGTAATTCACTAGGAAATACATCCTTTTCTCAACATTTTTCTCACTTTGATGGCATTTATCATACCACTAAGTACGTGACCCTCTCCAAAATTAAACTTATCCCCATTATCTAAATTAAATCTAACCCTTTTCTTGCGATAATTTATCTCTGCTCCATACCTACCTAGGAAATCCATGCCTAGGATAACATCAAAATTAGGCATATCAAAAACAATCAAGTCAACTTCTAATTTTCGCCCATCAATAAATATTGTTTCCTCAGAAAGAACCTCACTAGTTAATACACTTTTCCCATCTGGCAATCTATCTTTAAGACTGGTTTCACTTTATAAGGCTTTAATCCTAATCTTTCAACAACTTTATAGCAAATAAAGGAGTGGGTAGCTCCTGAGTCAATTAAAGCATATAATGGGACAGAGTGGAAATATAATTGACCATTGACTGTTGATTACTTGGCTTCAGCCTGGCTTTGAGAGATAGTGAATACTCTGGCATTAGCTCCTCCAATTGTCTGAGTTACCGGGGGACAAGGGTTTTGACAATCTCTTGCCAAATGCCCTGGTTGTTTGCACTTGAAGCACACATTTTTCCCTATTAGACATTCCCCTTTATGCTACTTGCCACATTTTTGATAGTAAGGGAGATTGTTCTTCTTCTGTTGTAGCCTTTTACCCTTCCAATTCTTCTTATTTGCCCAAGGTTGAAAGTTCTTCTTGTTCTTACTATCTTTGGTAAAGGAGAGGGCTTTATAACTACTCTTTTGTGGCTCTAAAAGAGGATTATTTGCTACAACCACTTATTTGGACTACTGAACAACTATATTGACATACACTTCTGCCTGTAGTGCTTAATTCAAGGTTTCACCATACGTCTATGGAGGCTGAGCACCTTCCATAACATCTCGAGCTATCTCGGGGTGTAACCCATTTACAAATCTTTGCATTCTCGATAGAGGAGTACCAACCATAACTAGAGCAAATCAAGCTAATGAGTTGAATAGAGTGGAATACTCCTTAACTGTCTTACTCCCTTGTTGCAGATTCATAAACTCTTGAGTCTTAACAAACAACATATCTGATGTCCTATACTCTGTATCAAACAACCTTTTAAAACCACCCCAAGTAAGAGCGGCAATATTGTGAGTCTATTCCATTAATTCCCACCAAATTCTGGCATCACCCCGTAGCAAATAATTGGTATATCGAATCTTTTCCTTATCTATCATCGTAAACAATGCCATTACCAGCTCTACTGCTTTGATCCATTATTCAACTGGTGATGGATCAGTAATGCTACTGAAATTAGATGGCTGGTGCTTGCTTGGAAGCCCATAAATAGGTTCCAACTTTGCTTAAGAAGTTATGGGTGTTGATGAGCTGAGCCCTGCACCTTGATTTGGAGGTGGTACAATCGTATTCTGATTTCCTAAGGCCTTCCTTATTGCCGCATGGATCATATCTCCCACTGTGGAAACAACCATTCCTGTTGTAACATTTGGATTGGTACCTACAAATGGAGTTAGAGTCTGCTTACCTCGCCTAGATCTAGTTTCTCGACTCATACTGACACTTATAGAGTCAAAAGAAATGAACAAACTCCATTAGTTCATCAACATAAACTTAAACAAGTAAAGGAAAAACTTACAGTGGTTAACTTGCGAGGGTGTGTCAATGTAGCATGAGGGACATACTAATAACAATCTAGTTCCATAAAATAGAAAACATCTCTTAAGTACCAGAACCGTTCTCTGATACCAATAATAATACCCCTCCAGCCAAATACCCTCTAAGTACTCCATTAGGATGGAAACTTAGAGAATTCACGCTCGGAAGGTTGTGTAATTTAAAATGTAAATCCTGGTTACAAACATGTACTATATGAAAATAAATAAATAAAAACTTCTCTCATTTACATTACTTTCTTAATCAACCTGTCAAAAATGACTATATATGGTTTAAAGAAAACAACTACATCAATTGTTTAATAGCAGAAGCAAATATAAAATATCTCTCATCATTTACAAGCAAAACATATTCATTATTTCATAAAACTTAGATTATGGACATTAAAATATATACATTAAATTCAAAAACAACATCCTTTATATAAGATCATAAGTTTAATAACAACAAAAGTTAACATGCATGCCCCTAAGCCTCCTTGATTGCCGCTCGCCATTACCGCTTTGACCATTACCTGAAAAACATGGAAACTAGGGAAATGAGTACTAATCACTCAGTAAGGGTACTGTTCATTCAACCCTATATAACATTCTTAAACTTGGAAAGCATCTTATTTACTTGTACGTGAACCAAACATTAATAATATAAATGTAATATAACATAGCATATTCAGTTCATATCATAATGCATAATATGATTCATGTAATGTTTTCCTTTTATGTTCATGAATGATGCACTTCAATACCATGCATGCATAAATACATTTTTTTTTTTTAATACTTTTCACTGTCTACCGATCAGACTAAGCTGATGCATGGATTACGGAACCTTTGGCCAATGAGCTAACCTTAACTTATAACACAGTCCCCATGGTCATGCACGTTGTGGACTATTCATTTCTTTTGGTTTAGACATGTGCATGAGTGAGCTCAGGTTCCCTATAACATGACAGCAGCTCCATAAAGCTTAAAAATCATTTTGTTCACAAAAATGCATGTCTTTGTACATTGAAAGCATTTTGCTCAAACTTGGGATCAAGTCCCCCTTTCTTCATCATTAATATGCTTGACATGCTTCATTCTTTAAAAACATACACTTTCCATATATGAACATATCATTTCATCATGACCATTTCATGCATGCATAACAAATTCATAGAAACATATCATACTTATGCTTGTTTATACATAAAGCAGCTCATAATTGGGTAGTACATATTACACGTAACCTCCATGGTCATTCATTACATCAAATATATATGTTCATACAATCATTAAATAATCACAAAGATCACTCATTCAAACATGCTTCAAAACCCTTTAAGCATTATTTCCATAATTGGAATCAATCATAGATTATTAGTCTAAAAAATAAATTAAGAAATTGGAAGCACTTTTGAGGTAGTCATGTTGCGCAGGTCAAATTCAAGAAGGCATATCTCGAGTTACACACATCAGATTGATATGATCTTTGTCTCACTTTAAAGTTTAAAGAAAGGGCTACAACTTTATGTTTAGGCCTCAACCCAATTTGGTAGGTAAAATGTCCAAAAATCACTCAGAAGGCCACGGACTTGATAGTGGCAACCATGGTAACATGCCTTTTTTAAGGCTTTTCCATACCTATTTACCTCCACTTACTCCTTAACCTTTCCTAACCATTCTCCCCTATGAAAACATGTTAAATGATCAATAATAACCTACCTTGTAATATGTTAAATGTTCATGACACAACCATTTCCATTAATTGCCATCAAACTTCAATTTTCTACAATTCACATATAAATCCATCAATTGCAAATTATAGCATCAAACCAAGCTCAATTTCTTTTGTGTGACAGGAATTAAGGTTCCCTAATACTAAACCTAGAAAAACTAATTCTTATTTCATATCAAATAGAGGTTTCCCTTACCTTGTGTGAAGAAACACACTCCTTTGCAAATTTCCTCCTCCTTATCTCCAGTTGACTCTTTATCCTCCTAATGTCCTTAATAAAGGAAGAAATACAAGACACTTGAAAGATTGCAACTAAGAAGCTTGAAATTTTAATAGAGGAAATAGAATTAATGGAGAAGTATTGAAGAAGATGATGGAATATTGTAGAAATATTGAAGAAGATCATGGAAAGTGGAAGAATACTTATGTTGGCCGACTTGTACAAACTAAAATCAAGATTTTTTTGCAAAGTTCATTCATTTGTCTTTTGCATTTAATGACTTACAATATTATTTCCCTTTTTTCCCTTAAACAATTTTCTTTTAATTACTCCTTAATCCTCCATCATCTTTATCTTGTCAAGCCAACAAAATATCATCATTCTTTTACCACTTTACCCCTAAGGCATGTGCATGGTAGTTAACTTAGCACATAAAAATGAAAAGACTATTTTGCCCTTGGATGTACCAGTAGGGTTTACATTTATATAGCCCAGTGGTACGCATGTTACTTGGCCAAGGTATAAGTCTAAGGTTCAAGTCATGAGAAAGGCGTTCACAAGGTAGAGAGACCACGAAGCAAAACAAAGTCGTGAGGGTCCAAAGGAGGTGTGGCCAGAAGGACCCATAGCGGACAGTACCTTGGACGTGTCCGGCGTGTGGGAAAGCCTTCTAGCCCGAAGGTGGCAAGATAAAGGATAGCCCCCCGTTGTGACAATAAGATTTGTCGCGTCTGCTAGTTTTCGGCGATGATTTGTTGTTAGTGGGTAGTTTATATTGTTTTTTTGAAGTTTCCAGTTGCTATCTTTTTATATTTATATTTATGCTTGCCCTAGTTGTGGTGTTGGATTTGGATTGTGAATTTGTTGTGATTTGGTGATTTGGGTTGCTGAATATTGGTGATTGGAGGTGTGAATTTGTTGGTTTAGTAAGATATGGCAGAGGTTGGTAAACAAATGGTAATTGAAATTTCCGTCCACTCATTTGCAAAGATTACTGATAGGAATTACTGGGAAAGCAAAATTATGCTCAATGGAGATGAACTATTAGGAGGTATGTTTCTAGCATTGACATGGGGGATCATTTGACTAAGGATCCACCTATGGATCCACCTCTAGAAACAGAGAGTGATAAGCAACCAGAGGGTAGTGATAAGAGATTAGAGAGTGCTAAGAGAATTCGAAAGAAATGGCTCATGGAGGATGATAAATTGTTTAATCAGATTTAGAATACTCTGGATTCCATGGTGCATGATATTACTAATCATTGTGACACAGTTAAAGAGTTATGGGAGTATCTAGAGTTTCTCTATGCTAGTAAAAGGACTTGTCTCATGTTCATGAGCTGTTATTGTGGATTTATCGAGTAAATATGCAAGAGAAGACATTACTTGAATACTATACAGAAGTGAATCAAGCTTTCAGGAAAAACGAGCTATATTCCCTGTGACTACAAATGTTGTGCAAATGAAAGAACAAGAAGAGCAAGTGGCGGTGCAGTGTTTTCTATGTAAGAGTAGGTGCCCTAAAGCTAATCAATTATTGTAATATTAACTCTTTGTGATAATGTTTATTTATCAATAAAATATATTTTCATCTGTAATATTCTCTCTAGCTAGTAATTCTTTAAGAAATATATGACAAAATCCACTAAATAACTTTTGTAAACATATATACATATAGGTATCTAATGTAAAATCCGAAAGTTAAAATTTTAATTCATATAAATATATACACAAAATAACTGTTATACTTTAATATGTACAAGATAGTCTTGGACAGTGCCGCCAAACTCCTCTGCATCTTGACGTCCCACCAGACCGTAAATCATCTAGTACCTGCAAAACAGTAAAATAATGGAGTGAGCACTAAATGCTTAGTAAGTAAACCAAACTGCACTACTGTTTTTCCTCTGTTACTCATATTCTGACTTTCCTTTTCTGACTTTATTTTTTTCTGATATGCTGCATTCTTTTCTAATATTCTGCATTCTTTTATGATATTCTGCATTCTTTTCTGATATTCTGATTTGCTACTTACTAAAGTGCAAAGACAATTAATAAAACTGTTCATCATCGAGCACATAAGAAATGCTAAATCATGCAAGTAGCATAATACATATGCAGAATAATAAACTTTTCTGAGAAAACAATTTTCTTTTCTTTTCTGTTTTCTGTCTCTTATGTTGTATCTCTTTCTTTTCTTTTATGTTTCTCTTTCTTATTCTGTTTCTCTTTCCTTTCTTTTCTGTTCTGGTTTGCCGATTAGACTAGGCTGAGGCATGGATTTTGAACCCTAGCCATGTGAGTGTATACTGGGTACAGCCCTCATCTACATGCACTGCTGACAAACTGTCCTAATTATGTTCTGCTATGCTGAGGCCGCTCACTGATGGAGGTATGCATGTAGGTATTTTCTGCTGGGTACAATCCTCATCCACATGCACGTTAACGGACTGTACAAATTCTATTCTGCTATGCTGATGCTGCTCACTGATGCCAGCGTGCATGTGGGAATTTTTTGCATCTCTGTCACTGTAACGCCCACATGGAGGTACGTAATCTAATTTATGTTCTTATGCCTTTAGTTGATTTTAACTATATATAATTTTTATGTTATATCAAATTGAAGAGTGAAACCCTAGCCACTCTTACCCATATGCATGCCACTTTCACCTCCATATTCTCTCAAATTCTTCAATTCTTCTTCAAAGGAAATTCAAAGGTTTTGGTGTTTTTTAGTGGATTTTCAATCTTAAGCTTCTATAGGTAAGATCCTTGCACTAAGAAGTGAATTTTAGTTTTTAAAGTGTTGATTTTGATGGTTTTTGCTCATAGGATTTAAGAGGAAGAGAGTTTGATCAAAGGAGATTCTTAAAGGGTTGAATTTGCTCATATCAAAGGTAAGTAAATCCTACCCTAAGTGTGATTTAAGTTATGTTGTGTAGAGAATTTTCTTTGTGCATATATATATGTTATATGTGGAATTGTTGATGGATTTGGTGTTGAATAATAATTAGAATCTATCCATGAGAAGTTGGGTTGGTGTATGTGATACTTGATGAATGTTTGGTTGAGATTTGGAAGAGTTGAAGTGAAAATTTTGAAGTGTGTATTTTGGGCAGATTTGGAGTTAATTATGGAGGAGTTTATTCCAAGTTTTTGGTGGCCTAAAATAGAGATAGAAGTGTAGCCAAATTAGTATTGATTTGTGCACATGAATTGTTTGATGAAATGCCAAGGAGAAGTGCATGTATGAGTATGATTATGTGTAACCTTGGGATGTGTTTGTAGATGGTAGAGAATGACATGTTGGCATTCCATAATTCATAATTGCATTTAAATATGTAAATTTAGAAAGAATTATAAGCATGAAACCATCTACATGCATATATATTCATAAGAGCATGAAAAAGCCCTAAAATATGTTAAAGAGAAAATAGAAATAAATGAGAATATTAAAGGTATTCAAATCTGAAATTTTACCTAAAGAAGTGTAAAAAGATAAAAAAAAAAAAAAAAAAAAAAGAGAAGGTTGTTACGATGGGGAGCCCGTGAGTGACATAGTCCCACATGCACACCGCCTTTACTGAGCGGCCTCAGAATTTAGAAAGAAGAAATGTACAGTCCATTAGAAGTATGTGTGGATGAGGACTGTACCCAGAATTAGAGAATTCACTCATACGGCCAAGGCTCCAAATCCATGCCTCAACCGAGTTCGATCGGCAAGAATAGAAAGAAAGAATAGAATAGAAAGAAAGAATAGAAAATAAATAAAGAAATAAAGAAATAAAGAAAAAGAAATAGAAAAACAGAATAAGAAAAATAGAAAAGAAAATGCATAATTTATGTATTTGTGCATTTGCATCATGAATATGCATAATACCATGCCCATTATCATGGGTAGTGAAAAATTTAGAAAACAGAGAGAAAAACAGAGAGCAAAATAGAGAAAGAATAAAGAAAGAACAGAGAGAAGAATAGGGAAAGAATAAAGAATAATCGGGAAATGTGATGTAAGGAAAGAAAATTCAGAATTTTAAGCAGCAGAGAGAGAAGGGTAGCATAGCGGGTTTACTTACTTAGCAATTAGTGCTCACTCCGTTGTTTTTAATGTTTTGCAGGTAATAGGTGAGTTGCGGTCTCACGGAACATCGCACAGTGGATGGGTTGGGCTACACTGTCACGTTGCTATTTTGAGTATATTTTGTAAATATTTGTATATAAAGAAAAATTCAATATGGGCCCATACTTTGTTACTCGTATATATGTGTATTTTCTTATATATATTGTTAATGAGATTTATTATTTATTAATTATTTTACGAGTATCCTAGCTAGAAAGAAAGCATTACAGTCACTCACGGGTTCCCCATCACAACAACCTTATAACATAACATGCTGTACAAAGAGATACTATACACATTTCTAAACGAATTTCCAAGCTATGGAAATTCTACACTTGCATTCTTTAGTAAATGAGAAAATATACATATTTGCATGTTAGCTTAAAAGGAATCTATAAGCCATTTTTTTTCTTTCTTTTTCTCATTCTTTGTTAACATTTTCTTTAATATTCTCATTTACCAAATCAAGGCTATATATAAATAAATCATATTGTTGCGTTGTTACTACAACATGCAATGATAACAAGTGCACTAGTCGCACAAAGTAATAAAGTGATGAGTGAGTATCGTTCCCACGAGGATTGATTGTTAAACACTAATTTTCCTAAGTGTTTTTCAAGTTGGAGAAACCAAAATTGTTTGGATTAATGGGAGATTAGAGAATAAGAATTGCATGTTGGAAAATTATTACTAGAAAATGTTCAACACTCCAAGAAGTTATAAGTTACATATATTAGAGTAGATACCTTAGAGCCAATCAATTATTATAGAATTGACTCTTTGTAATAATGTTCATTAATCAATAATAAAAGGCATTTTATTCTATATCGCGTAAATCATTATTTTTGCAATATGTATTGATATATGTCCTTAGAATGGTAGAACCATGATGAGGGTATCAAGTGTTTCAAATCTTGATAGTGAGAACCCTATGAGCACATATGGTGGCCATTCTAGGAACGTCCGTAGCCCCAGTATTATTCAAGTAAGGGCACGATATAATACAAGAAGGCTATCATAGTGTTGAACGACCACTCGAAAGGCGTGGACGATCTCACTTGTCAATGTTGTTTGGTGACAACCTGGTGCAACACATGGGTGCTTGCTATAGGCAAATACACCGCAGCAAGTTCACTGGACTGACCCACCAGAGGATTCCATATGGATGGTAACCCCAATGTCTATGGAACAAATCCTCTAACGAATGGTGGTGCATGTGATCCTTAGACTTGAGATCACCGGAGCGCCTTGTGCACCGATTGGTGCAGTTTGACACTAGCCTAATACAGTTCTATTCAGAGCTGTCAATACAATGGTGATTGGCTACATCGAGGAGTGTATCAAGGCTATGGTGGATTAACCAAGGATTCATCACTCCCCAGTACGGGAGAAGTTATCTCACGGCGCAATTCAGTAAATGGCAATGACACTAAAACTGTGGCCACAGTGGGATTGAGTTGTTGCTCCATCCGAATTATAATACAGGTCATTGGTCCAGAAAATGAATACATAATATCAAGAGTAACCGAAGGTTTACACTATTTCTATGCCTTCGTCTCGTCGAGATAACGAATGATGAAAGGATCGAATTGTACGGTAACCATATCGTTGACAGGTAGCTACTTTGCTGAATCCAAATCTATTGGGTGGCCATGATACCTTGCTAGGGGCCAATCTTGGTCTGTGTATAGTGAGACGATTAATTGGTGTTAATCGCAATACTATACACTATCGGTATGATGAGAAGCCTATGAGTCACACACATAGAAGATAATTTAAGAGCCAAGAAGAAAGAAGGGCATTTTCGTCTTTAGGCGAAAGGGTATTTTGGTAATTTCACAGTGCAATAAAATTTGCTGAGGTCGTAGCCTTTACTTAATTTATTAGAAAAATTAAATAAGTGAAATTACGTTTAAATATGTGTTCGCATATATTTAATTAAATCATCATTATTGTTAAATGTTAATATATAGATTAAATATATATTAATTGATTTTAATTGAGATAATGATGAAATAAAAAATAAATATCTAATTGGGAGTGTTTGGTAACATGGGGTATTTGGGTTGGAGCCCAAGCCTATTCCATATTGGAATATGGCAAATAAGTTTTCAATATAAAAGAAAAAGGTTATTTGTAAAATGAGAGAATTAATTCACTGTTCATTTTTGTCTTTGACAAAGAAAAACATAGCAGCCCCATATTTCCTCTCCCACGGTAGAGTTCATTTTTGTCTAAAATCAATCTATTTGATTTTTCTTCTTTGATCTTAAAGCTAAAGAGGATCTAGCAAATTCCTCTTCAGTTCTTTGTGATTGTCTTCGTGTGGACTACGTCAGTTTGATCCTACACTTGGGTCGATAGCAAAAACGTTCATAGACAAATTTGGAGGAGCCACCAAACATGCATATGTTTTCTAAACTCATGATTAATTTTTCTGTAGATTTCTACTTTAATATAAACTGTAAAATTATACCTTTGATCTTGGCTCTTTGGAACGATCCTTGTATTTTTGTTTTTGTTTTCCGCTGCATATATGGATCGTTTCCTAACAACATCAACTATCTTTCTCTATTGGTTCCCTGAGTAGGTGATCCCCACTTTAATCCACATTCCAACTTCCTAGATTATTTTATGCAGAAATGCAAAGTTTATCAAATGGCGGCAGACTCCATAAGCCTAAGTATCGAACTACTCTCCACTAATGAGGATTAGACATCACTAAAGATCAAAAGGTCTTTACAGGCTTGTAACATTAGGCTCGGTTCCTGGACTTCAAAGGAAAGGAAAGGATAAACGAACAAGAGAACTCGATTTCCTTAAAGCAAACACTAAGACTTAATCAACTTCCACTTTCTTTCTCAACCATCACTCAAGATGTCATCCATGTTACAACCCTCAACCATGCACAATTTTTTTTTTTTTTTTTTTTTTTGAAAATAACAATAATCACTAATTTGAGGTTAATTACCCCTCTTATTCTTCTTGCCCTTCTCACAACCCCCAAACTATTCTTTTAGTTCATTCACACAACTCTTCAAGCTTTTTGTGTTTGCATTAGGCCTGTAATTCTCCTAAAGGGTATGATAAGTGTTTAGGGTAAAGGGATTCGACAATTTTTGGTTTGCAAGGAAAATAAAGCAATGATAATCTCATAAGGCTTAAATGGGTGACAAGGGAAAGATTCATTCATGGGTCGGCTAGAAAGGCTCAAACGTTCCCAAAACTGCCTAAATCACTTCCTCAATAATGTCTATTCCTAGAATTTCGCCTCAAGCACTTCTCAACTAGGTTCTAGAGTGCACTAACATTATCAAGACTTTACCTAACCACATAAAATGAATCTAAGCATGCCGAAATAATGAAAATGGTGGTTGAACCACTTAACAAACCTCAAGCTAAATTTAGTCAATCAACATAAACTTGAAGCAATGCTTAACATTTTTCAACAATAAAATCCCAACAATCTTATTCTCATCATAGACTTATGTAATTCATCATTGGCAACACAACAAAACACGAAATTAACTACACAAAAATAAAAAAATTCTCAAATTTCTCCTACCCCAAACTAAAGATGACATTGTCCCCAATGTCACATTATGCACGAATTAGGAATAGAAAAATAAAATCTACAAAGGTACGAGATAGTTCCCTGATTAATCTGTGAAGTTGAAGTTTTGCTCAACAGCGTGCACACCCGGTCCTTGGCTTTCTCATCACCATAATCTATAAAAACAATGGAAATACTATGGTGTCCACTATGTTAGAAAAGTTCACTGACTAATATGAAAATATTACAATCCTAATCTCGTCTTTACAACTACTAGGAAATTAAAACAAAATTTAAACCATCCAAAACAAAAAGCAATTTAGTTCAATGTTTGAAATGAAATACAAAAACAACTAAAACAAAGAAAATAAAATACAAAAACAGGTGTTCAAGTTCATTCTTCGGCCTCCTCCTCTCCCTCGGTATCGTCCTCTTCTGAGTCGGAGCCCATCCATTCATCTGAATCCCAGTCTTCCCATTGGAATTTTGAAGTATCAATGTTGAGCTTGTTGCAGCAGCTCTGTTGTAAATTATAAATCATCTGGGTCTGCTCTGCCAGCTAATCCTGACGTCGCTACATCTGCTTCATCTTACCCATCATCTTCTACAGCAACTCTTTCATTGTGGTTGTTGAACTGGATGAGGTTGCAGCTGCTATGGTTCTTCTTCTTTTGGTTCTAGATCTAGGTGCTTCACTCGGAGTATGCCTAAGTAGCTTCCGATAGTAGGATGTGTCGAGAACTGGGGCAGCATGGATAAGTGGTTCATCATCCTCCTTTTGTACTCCTACTTTAATGCACAGCTCGGTGATGAGATGTGGGAAGGGGAAACTCCCTCGCCTGGGTTGGGCTACATTCTGTATACTATTCAAGATGATCTTCCCCATATTCATCTTCTTTCTAGTGGCAATGGAGTAAAGCAACAATGCTTTGTCAAAAGTTACTGAACTATAATGTGTTTCCGGCATCATCCGTGCACACACAAAATACTGCCACAACCTAGTTGTCGGAGTCAGATTAGTTCCCTTGATGCTCTTCTTTCCCTTTTTTTAAACCTCCCAATGGGTATCTGGTTTTGCTATAACCTTAAGGATCTCATCCTCCTGAAATTGTCTCTTCTTAAACTCCAGATACTCATCAGGGTCAATCGAAGGCAAGTGAAAAAAATCATTGATGACCTTCGCATCAAATGGCACATTAGTACGCCTCACAAACACATGACCAGGATCACACTCAGGGAGGTTGGCGTAAAACTCTCTTATTACTATCGGCTCTACAGCCGCATGTTCAGGTTCATCCATAAATGCATTCCACTTTCGCCCTTCACTCCACTCTTCTGCATAAACAGTGGTCAACCCCCGCTCGGCAATAAATCCCTTATCTTTCCTTTGGATTGCCCCTTCATATCGTTTCCAAGCCTTGTCATTCACAAATCGGTTATCCACTTTCTTTCCTTTTCCTTAACCCTTGGATTATGCTTTGAGCAGCATTTTCCCAACTTACAAATCAACTCAATAATTCAACTCTAAGCACCCTACGAACAACTAGTGTGTTGTCATAGGCAACCAAGACTAAAAACCTTCCTAACCTAACTACTGAACTGTAAATAGGGTAAGCAAGGGTCGATCCCACGAAGAGTGTCTAGCCAAATTTTCGATGATGTGAACAAAGCTGGGGGTTTTTGACTAAAACAGAAAACAATCTTAGCAAAAACAAAAACAAAAACAATTCAAATCGAAATCAATTAATATAACGAAACTTGGTCTCAGTCAACATCCACCATCGGAATCTTACAACTGATCATTGATGCAAAATTAAATCAATTCATACCTGAATATTCACCGTTGGAACTATTTTCCTGTCTCTCCTTAATTGTAATTAATTAAGAAACAAGCGATCTTAATTAATCTTACCACTAAACAACCCTAGACAAGCGCTCAAGATTTAATCTAGTGGCAGCCTTAAGAATTAGAGAAATCGATGAAGCTAAACAACACAAACTCAAGCGGTTGTATTTAATTTGGTTGAGTGTTCTTCTTAAGATTACTAATTCCTGACACAGTAAATTATTAACCCTAATTGCTTCACAAGTTAGAGGGATCAAACAATTACGGATTTGATATCTAACTTAGCAGTAGATTGCAACAATTAATAAACTAGTAGGCCTCCTAGTAATTAAACGAAACAATCATAAAATTAGGCATAGAAAAACATCCAATACTCAAACACGAAAATTGAACACTAAGAAAAATAGATTAGATCTCACAGTTTATTGATTTCGAGGCCTCCGTTTTCTTCGACCAAGTTATAAAAGTTTTAGCCGCTCATGGCCATAAACAAAACTCAAAAGAAAGAAAAATTCCAGAGAAGAGAAAAGAGAGGCGTGGTGATATGTGTGCAATCCCTAATCTGATCTCTCTTTTAAAAATATCTAAATTCGAATTCTAATTCTACTCAATCTCCTCAAAATATTCTAATATCCTAAAGTAACATTTATCCTAATCTGATTAATTGGAAATAAAATAATAAAGTCCTAAAATAAAATAGGAAAGTGGGATTTTCCAGCTGTAATTTGCGTGCAACAAGTCTTCAAAACTTCTTGTAATAATCTGCCTATTTGAATTGCATGACAAGGCGGAATGTTCCAGAACGTCGGCAGTGCAAGTGCGTCAACTTCAAGCTCGATTACAACCTTGATGCAGCGAGTATCTCTCCAAACTCAAAACATGAAAGTTGTAGATATCTTTCTTAGAGTTCCACATCATTTTGAATCATATCAATCGGAGCTCGGATAAGAGAGTTATGGCCAGATTACGAAGAAGTGTCGAAACTGTCCGAATTCAGCTAATTAGTTCCGTTTTGCAATTAACACCTCCATTTGCTTCCTAAATCAAAATATAATAATAATGAGTATATTTAAGCAGCAAATAAGTATAAAAGACTAGACATTAAGGGGGGTAAATATGACATTTTGCATTCCCATCAAACAATCACAATTAATCCTGCAAAAACACCACACTTCCAAAAATCACACCTAGACCCCCAAACTTCGATTCTTCCAAACTTCACAAAACACTCCCAAAATTCAAACCCAAACTCCTTAACACCACACAATCCACAATCTACACTTCCTCAAACAAAATCAATGCACAATAATACTAAAAATCCGAAACTTAATCAACAATCAAAATTTTCAGATCTACAACTCTAAACTTGAAATTGTGCAATTAAAAGCTTAGGGAACTTGAAATCTTACCAAAACTAGGAAGTATTCACCACCAATTTAGCCAAAATCAACCTAGATCTCAAAACCCCCAAATTCTTGGACCCACAATTTTCTTCAATTTTTCGCGAAGATCTTTGCTAAAATGAGTTGTTTTGGTGTTTATAAAGGTTAAAAAGTGAGATATTGTGCTGGGAAATCACTGGAAAGGCTTTGGATCGAAGATGGAAAAAGTTTGCTCTCAGATGTGTTTGAAGTGTTTTGCGAAAAATGAAGAGTCGCGGTTTCTATTTATAAAAAGCAGGTTTCGCCGCAGCGAAGTTCTTCAATCAATGAAATTTGAACCCTCGATGCCGTTGCGCAGAAACATCCTTTGCCACGGCGAAAAAATCTAGTGCATTCAGTGCCGCGGCGAAGAAAGTGCTTCGCCGCGGCGAAAATTTCCAGAGCCTACATTACCTCGGCGATGAAAATACTTCGTCGTAGCGAAGTCTGGGACTTATCGAATTCCACTTCTTGCAAAATGCAGTTTGCCGCTGCGAAAACTGAAAAATTTCCATTTTTTTCCTTGATTCGATAATTCACTTGAAACACCCAAAAACACACAAAATCAAAATCATTCTAAATCATACGAAACTAAACAATTTCAAACAACAAACAAATGAAAACACTTGGGTTGCCTCCCAAGAAGCGCTTGTTTATAGTCGGTAAGCTCGATTTTCTCAAGTTCTCATGTCGGGATGTCAAGTTGGATGGGAATTGACTTGCAACTCATCACCCCATCGATGTATGGCTTCAACCTTTGTCCATTGACCTTAAATGTGCCTTTTTCTTCATGTGACACCTCCATTGCTCCAAACGGGTAAACTCTTGTAACTATGAAGGGTCCGGACCATCTAGACTTAAGTTTTCCAGGGAATAGCCTAAGTCTAGAATTATACAACAACACTTTCTGGCCCACTTCAAAGTTCTTCTTTCGAATACGCTTGTCATGCCACCTTTTTGTCTTTTCTTTCTAAATCCGAGTATTCTTATATGCTTCGTGACGAAACTCATCGAGTTCATTCAAAGTCAACATCCTTTCTTCCCCAGCATCTCGTAAATCCATGTTGAGCTGCTTGACTGCCTAGTATGCCTTATGCTCGAGTTCTACCGGCAAGTGACATGCCTTCCCATAGACCATCCTAAATGGAGACATACCAATCAGAGTCTTAAATGCAGTGCGGTAGGCCGATAATGCATCATCTAATTTTCTTGACCAATCCTTCCTAGATGCATTCACTGTCTTCTCTAAAATGCCGTTAAGTTCTCTATTTGACAGTTCCACTTGCCCACTAGTCTGTGGATGGTACGGTGTCGCAACTCTATGTTTCACTCCCTACTTTCCTAAAAGCGCATCCAATTGCCTATTGCAAAAATGCGATCCTTTATCATTGATGATTGCCCGTGGACTCCGAATCTTGAGAAAATATTCTTTCTCACAAAATTAACCACCACCTGGCATTATTGGACGGCAATGCAACTGCTTCCACCCATTTCGATACGTAATCCACCGTTACCAAAATGTATATGTTTCCATAAGAATTAGGGAAAGGACCCATGAAGTCAATTCCCCACACATCGAACATCTTAACAACCAGGATATTGTTCAACGGCATCTCATCTTTCTTCGAAATATTTCCACTCCGTTGGCATTGGTCACATTCCTGAATCATCCGGAAAGAATCCTTGAAAAGGGTTGGCCAATAAAATACAGATTGGAGGACCTTGGTCGTTGTCCTAGTTCCTCCAAAATGGCCACCTACATCCCTCTCGTGACAATGTCATAGAATACTCTCTATTTCCTCTTCCGGGACACATCTACGTATCATCTGATCAACACAGTATCTATACAGAAATGGCTCTTCCCAGAAGTAATATTTCAAGTCTGAGAAAAACTTCCTCTTTTGTTGGAAGGTCATGCCAATTGGGAGCACTCTCGATGACAAGTAGTTTGCAAAATCTGCATACCACGGTGCTTCCTCCACTCTCATCAATTTCTCATCCAGGAAAGTTTCTCTGATTTGGGTTTCTTCTTCATTTCCCTGAATTGGTCATTCAATAATTGACAAATGGTCCACCGCCACATTTTTTTACCCCTTCTTATCTTTTATCTCTTATCTCCAACCCAAAGTCTTGTAGCAATAGGATCCATCTTATCAGCTGAGGTTTCGCTTCTTGCTTTGCCAATAGGTGCTTGAGTGCTGAATGGTCCATGTAGACTATCACCTTGGCTCCTAGCAAATATGAACGAAATTTGTCAAAAGCAAAAAGCACAGCCAACAACTCTTTTTCAGTGCTGGTGTAATTCAATTGTGCATTAGTGAGTGTTTTGCTAGCATACTGAATTACATGCAACACTTTGTTTTTCCTCTATCCTAACACTACTCCTAGTGCAAAATCACTAGCATCACACATCAATTCAAATGGCAGTCCCCAATCGGGAACTGCAATAATAGGTGCAGACAGTAATAATTTTTTTAGAGTTTAAAAGGCATGCAGGCATTTATCATTAAAATCAAAAGCAACATCTTTAATCAATAAATTGCAAAGGGGTTTAGAGATCTTAGAAAAATCCTTGATAAACTGTAACGCCCCACTTGAGGTACGTAGCTAATGTTTCTTATTTCGCTCTTATTTGAGTTGATTTTTATGAATATTGGTTGGTTAGTCTTTGGTTGTATTGATATGTTGAGTATTTGCCTTGAAATGAGTCGAAATTAGAAGGTTTTTCTTGTCACAGGGTTCGCCGGGGTGAAGAATAATCTTCGCCGCGACGAAGAGGTGTTGAAGCCACGGGGAAGTTGCTGGACAGTTTCGCCGCGGCGAAGGAAGCTTCTTCGCCGCGGCGATGTGCCAGTTGAAAAGTTTATTGAGTTTTAGATATTTTTTCCCTTAGGTGCTATTTGACCATTTTACCCCTAATTAGCAGGAAAAGTGGGGAGTAAAATGTAAGGAAATTTCATGGAGAATATGTTATTATGGGGGTGTGTTAGTAAGGAATCAAAGGATATGGATGGAATTTCCAAGAAAGAGCAAGGGCAAAATGGGAAGAATGAGTTTGTTAGGAGATATTTAGGGGGGTTTAGTCTTTGAGAACTTTTCATTTCCCATTCCACTGCCTCCTCCATTCTCCAAATTCTCTCAAATTCCTTCAATCTTCCAAGGATTTCCAAGAGCTTTTTGAGTAACTTTTTAGTAAGGTTTTAAGCTAAAGCATCGTAAGGTAAGGATTCTTGCTTTAGATGAGAGTTTTAGTATGTTTTGATTAGAGTCTCATGTTGTTGGTTAAAGTTGTAAAGAGAAGGCAAGCTCCCAAAGGAAAGGAGAAGTGTTAAAGAAGCTATTTCCTCATAAAGTAAGCAAATTCAACCCAAGTTGAGAATTTAAGAATTCTTTTGAGTAGAGAGATATATATAAATGTGCATTCATTATGTTTGTTGAAATGAGATGAATGAGATTAGTAGTTGTTAATGAGTAATGCACATAAATTGAGTTATGAGAAGTGTGTTTATTTGCTTGATGTTGGGTTGAGTTTGATTGAAGTTGGAGGAAGTTTTGAGCAAGCTTATTGAAGTGCTTTTCTTTTGACAGGAAATTTAGAGTTTATGAGGGAGTTTCTTCCCATTTGGATGATTAAAGAAAAGAGAAAAGTTAGAATTAGATTAGAGTTTTATATGCACATGAGCTGTATGATAAAATGCTCAAGAGAAGCATAAGTAAGAGTAGAAAGCCTTAATTTTTGCTACATGGCATAATTGCATCTCATAAATGCATTAATGAGCATGAGTCATTTATGTCCATTAACTATGCATTTATGTCCAAGCCACTCTTCTGCTATCACTGGGTCTGTAGTACCCTTAAACTCTGAGGGTTGATACTGGCTAGAGAGACCGTAAATCGGTTCCACTCTGCTCGGTACTGGGGGAGGTACCGTTTGTCCTCTTTCGACATGTGTAACTGGCGGTACCTGAACAGGGGGTACAACTCTCCCCCGAGTTTACGCCATAACTTGTTGAATAATTCCCCGGATTCTAGCTTCATCCAAGGGAGGGGCGTAGACTCAGTGGGTTAGAAAGGTTCTCCTTCATTCACCACACCCTTACCGCGATTTCGATAACTACGCCTCATCTACAAAATGATCACACTAATAAACTCAAGGAACAATTGCTATAAGGAAAGAATTACTCACACAGTCGGTTAGAGGACGTCGTGGCAATGAGAATAGCACACTGTTCAATCCCAAAATCTTTGCTCTGATACCAAAGATGTAACAACTACTGAAAACTAGTACAATGCATGCATAATAACAATAGAAAATTGGGCCCAAAACTTTCTTTTCATTAGTAAGCATGTGTCTTCTATACATAAAGAGTACCGTTTACAAAAAATGTATTTTAAAAAGACAAAACAGGGAAACAGTGTAGCTATTCCTCATTGCTTGCCGACGCCCTCCGACCGCAACATCACCTAGAACTGCATCCACAAAGGAAAATAACGGGTGAGCACAAAATAATGCTCGATAAGTAAAACTCTCTCTGTCTGTCCCCGTATAAATAACTCTTAATTCTTTCCTTATGCTATTTCTGATTCTGTTTCTATTTCTAATAACATCATAGCCTCATCTTACCGGAGGTACGGCCGGATGGCGTTCACACAGCACCATCTCACTCTCTATGGCTATCGGGTGGAATTCACACAGTACCAACCCATTCTTAGTGACTACCGAGTGAGGATCACAAAGCACCAACTTGGTTCTTCCTAACTATCGGGTGGAGATCACCTAGCACCTACCCGTTCCTCATGAATTTTGGGTAACGATCACCAAGCATTTACCCGTCTCTAGTCACTATCGGGTGATGGTCACAAAGCATCAACCCGCTTCTACTAGCCGTTGGATGATGATCACAAAGCATCAACTTACCTATCTCTTAACTAACCGGGTAGTGGTCACAAAGCAGCTACCCATTTCTACTACTCATCAGGTGACGATCACAAAGCATCGACCCATCTCTCTAAGGGCTATTCGGATGATGATCACAAAGCATCAATCCGGTTCCCATAACGGTCGGGTGATGATCACAAAGCATCATCCCAACTATACTACTCTTCTAATTCATTCTATTGTAGCATTTTTCAATGCTCTCTACCCTTAGAGTAATTTTACCCACTAAGCTCTCTACTCATAGGGTAATTGCATAAACTATTTCCTTACACTTTCTTATGTCACTTTTCCATGTACAACTAGTGCCTATGGATGGTTCATCTTCATCAATGCACTTATGAGATGCCAACATGCAATGTTGCAAGAATTAAGGTTCATTTCTCATACTCAAACCTCTATTAGGCATTTCATCAAACAACTCATGTGCACTATAAAACTCTATCATAGCCATGATTCTAAAACTTTTCTTAACCATCCAAAATGGGGAAAAACCCCTTCACAAGGCCACAAAACCTGCCATAGAAAACACTTCCAAAAAGGGGATCCATAATACCCTTTAAATTCCATCTCAACTACCTTGCCAAACCAACAACCCATTTCTCAAATTTGCAAGGTATAAACAATCACAAAGCATAGAAATCTCTATTAAATCCTTCATACATGCTAAGTTACATGCACATCACATACATACATCATCTCTATCAAAACCCTAATCAAGAAAATTCATAAATCTCAACTTGGGTTAGGTTTTACTTACTTGCTATGTAGAGACTTCACAAATTCTTCCTTTCACTTGCTTAGCTTGACTTTTCCTCTAATCTTAACCAAAAGAAGGAAAACCCTCAAACTTCAATATGGGTTAAAACTCCCAAATCACACAACTTAAGGAGAAATCCTTACCTTAGGAAGCCTTAGGTTGCTTTTCCACCCCAAATCACTTCAAAAATCCCCTTGAAAAACCTTGATCAAAAGAAGAAGAAGTTGAGAGGAGAAGAATGAAGAGTCACGTTTGAGAAGAAGAAAATGAGGGGTTTCTTTGATTCTAATTCCTTTTAATGAAATATCAACACACTCATTCCCATTTTGCCCTTATTCTTCTTTGGGAATTCCATCCATATCCTTTGATTCTTTACAAACTCACCCCTAACTCAACCTATTCTCCATGAAAATTCCTTACAATTAACTCCCCACTTTTCCTGCTAATTAGGGGTAGAAAGGTCAAATTGCCTTTAGGGAAGAAAATATCTAAAACTCAATCAACAATTTATTCGGCCTGTCGCCGCGGCGAAGAAACCTTTGTCGCCGCGGCGAAACTGTCCAGCAGCTTCCCCCGAGGCTTCAACCTCTCTTCGCCACGGCGAATATTCTTCTTCGCCCCGGCGAAGAACGGCAGACTAAAATTCTTCTGTTTTCAACCAATTTCAGGGCAAATGTTCAACACAACACTAAATCAAACAATAACACCAAAATCAACTCAAAATAAGAGCGAAAGAGGAAACAGTAACAACGTACCTCAAGCGGGGCGTTACAAAAGAGAAAGAGAGAATAAGCACTATAGAGTAAAAGTTAGAGTAGTGCTAAACAAGAAAATAGAGTGGGTTGTGCGATGGGAAACCTGTGAGTACGGGTAGAGTATTCCCACATGTATGCCGCATTGAGAGAGCGGCATGAGTATCAGAGAGAGAAGTGGTGTAGCCCGTAGAGTACATGTGGATGAGGGCTATACCAGAGTTTACCCGAGAGATTCTATGTACTCACATGGCCAAAGGTTCTGAATCCATGCATAACCAAGTCCGATCGGCTAGAATGTGTAGAAGTCACAAGGAGTGGGAGCGAGTCCCAGCCGTGCCTCCGGTCAGATGGGGCCGTGACTTACTAGAAAGAGAGTTAGTAGAAAAGAGTTATGAGAAAGAGAAAACAGAGAGTTGTATAAGAGAAAGAGTAAATAAAATTATAGGGAAAGAATTAGAGAGAGGGTTACGGGGATAGTTGAGTAGAGGGTTTACTTACTGAGCATTGTTTTGTGCTCATCCCGTTGTTCCCTATGTTTTTGCAGGTTCTAGATGAGGACACGGTCGGATGGACATCGACACACGAAGAGAATTGGCTACTCTGTCCACCCTATTTTGATAGTTTTGCATATGATACAAATCTTGTATATATTTGTATAAAGAATACATATGTTTAATAAAAGAAAATTTTGGGCCCAACTTTTTATGTTATTTTACATGTACTTTTACTATGCATATTTTTATGAGAATGGAGTCGTTACATAAACCGTCTATAAAACCTTGCATGCCCCAAGAAACTCCAAACTGCTTTAACATTTGAGGTGGTGGTAGCTTCTCAATCACGTCTGTTTTTGCTCGATCCACTTCTATGCCATCCCTTGAAATTCTATGACCAAACACTATTCCTTTCTGGACCATGAAGTGGCACTTCTCCCAATCGAGCACCAAGTTCGTCTCCTTATATCGCTACAAAACAAGTGAAATATTAGATAAACAATTGTCAAAAGATGAACCAAAAATAGAGAAGTCATCCATAAAGACTTCTATAAACCACTCCACCATATCACCAAAGATCGACATCATGCATCTCTAAAATATGGCTGGTGCATTGCATAACCCAAAGGGCATCCTTCGGTAAGCAAAGGTTCCATAGGGACAAGTGAAGGTCGTCTTCTCTTGATCCTCATGAGCGATGGCAATCTGATTTATCCTGCATAACCATCCAGGAAACAATAATAAACATGCCCTGCCAATCTCTCTAACATCTGAGCAATGAAAGGAAGTGGGAAATGATCCTTCTTTGTGCTTCATTTAATTTTCGGTAGTCAATGCATACTCTCCAGCCCGTGACCATCCTAGTTGGTATCAATTCATTGCTTTCATTCTTTATCACTGTGATACCTCAATTCTTCGGAACCACTTGCACTGGGTCACCCATGGACTATCAGAAATAGGATAAATTATGCCCGCATCTAGAAGTTTCACCACCTCCTTTCTCACCACTTCCTTCATCGAAGGATTCAGTCTCCGTTGTGGTTGCACCCTAGGCTGGACATCATCTTCCATAAGTATCTTATGCATACAAAACGACGGAGAGATGCCTCTAATATCCGAAATAGTCCATCCAATTGCTGATCTATGTTCTCTTAGTACCCTAATCAACCGCTCTTCTTCCAATTTTCTCAACCTTGAACTGATGATTACTGGGAAGGTTTCTGCTTCACCAAAATACACATATTTGAGGTGGGAAGGTAAAAGCTTCAGTTCAAGCTTCAAAGGTTCTTCCTTTCTTTCCTTTTCCTTCTCCTTCTCAAAATCAAATTCCTCAAATTCTAGATCTTGCCTCTCATTAATCGACTGAAGTGCTTCCGACAATCTAGCACATTCATTCTTTGCCGACTCATCTACCTCAACTATTTTTGATTGGGCAATGCAAGCTTCTAGAGGCAGTTGTGGAGTGTTCTCTTCAATAGCCTCTGCTACTAGTTTATCCACCACATCAACACTAAAGCACGAATCCGACTCGGATATGAAACTTCATAGCTTCAAACACATTGAACGTTACTATTTCATCATGAACTTTTAACAGTAACTTTCCTTCATGCACATTAGTGAGTGCTCTTTCCGTGGTCAAAAATGGTCTTCCCAAAATGAGAGGCATTTCCTTATCCTCTTTCATGTCCAAAATAACAAAGTCTACCAGAAAGATAATCTTGTCCACTTTCACCAACACATCTTCGACTATACCCCTCGGATGTTTGATGGATCTATCTGCAAGTTGCAACGACATGGTCGTTGGCTTCACTTCACCAATTCCTAATCTCCTGAAAACAGAAAAAGACATTAGATTGATGCTTGCACCTAAATTACACAAAACTCGATCAAAAGTAATGTCTTCTATAACGGAAGGAATAGTAAAACTCCCTGGATCTTTGAGTTTCGGGGGTAGCTTCTTCTAGAGAATGGTGCTGCACTCCTCCGTGAGCATCACCGTTTCCTCATCTTCTAACTTCCTTTTGTTCGATAAAATCTCCTTGAGAAATTTCGCGTAGCTCAGCATCTATTGCAATACATCTGCAAAATGAATGTTAATATGCAGTTTTTTAAATATTTCAATAAATTTGGAAAACTGCTTATCCTGATTCTTTTTCTTGAGTCTCTAAGGAAAAGGCACGGAAGAGGTGTGATGTGCCAACTCTGGTGGTATCTCGGGAAATGGCAGTTTCCATTTCTTTTGGCTTTGCCTCTCTTCCCGCTTTTGTTCATCAACCCTAGAACTGGTTGGTTTCTCTTCAACAATTATCTCTTCATCAACTTCCTCATCAGAATCTTTCTTTTCTTTTGGTGGGCTTCCTTTTTTCCCTGATTGTTCTACTTCTTCTAACACTGTCCCACTTCTTAGAGTTATTGTATTTGCTTGCTCATATGGGTTAGTCACTGTGTTGCTCGGTAGGGACCCCTGTGGTCTCTCATTTAGCTTTTCAGCCAATTGCCCCACCTGTACCTCCAAGTTCCGAATGAACGCCCCATGATTTTTGAAATTCGTCCTCGTCTCATTCATAAAACCTGTGGTCTCTTACATAAACTTTCCAAACATGTCCTCCAATTTTGTCACTCTTTGCTCTCCTAGTTGATTGTTCACCCCTGCTTGGTTGTTCAGCAATGCTCTTTGGTTCCATTGATTGTTTTGCTGATTCTGTTGGTTTTGATTGCCCCAAGACAAGTTCGGATGATTCCTCCAACCAGGATTATATGTGTTGGAGTACGGGTTGTTTGGTTGCCTTTGATTTCCTGCCAAGTAGTTAACCTGCTCCGATGATGAAGACGCTGAAGCAAACGTGTTCCCCACTTGGCATTCACTGCTCATATGACCACTTACACAAAATTCACAAATTAGTTGAGGAGCTTGAATAGAATTTACATGCATACTTCCCAATTATTTCTAAAGTGCTATGAGTTGTGTTGAAATGGTTGTGTATGCATCAACTTCATGAAGACCAATAGGTTTTTTCAATTGCACCTTTCATTAGGTCTTTGATAGTTGTTACTTGCTAAAACTTCAAGCAACTCATGAGCTTCTTCCGATGTCTTATTCTGCAGTGCTCCTCCAAAGGCTGCATCTACCATAGTTTGCACATTCACCATCAATCCATTATAAAACGTTTGGACTTGCATCCAAACTAGCAACCCATGATGTGAACACCTCCTCAGTAATTCTTTGTATCTCTCCCAAGCCTTATACAATGATTCCGACTCTTCCTGTAGAAACGATGTGATATCATTTCTCAGTTTTGCCGATTTTGTTAGAGGAAAGAATTTGGTTAGGAACTTCTGTGCTAAATCATTCCATGTTGTGATTGTTCCTGATAGTAGTGCCATTAACCATCCCTTTGCCTTATCCCTCAATGAAAATGGGAACAGTCTCAATCTGATGGCGTTATTTGACACTCCGTTTGACTTGAAAGTATCACAAATCTCCAAAAAACTGGCAATATGTAGATTTGGATCTTCCTTCAAATCTCCTTTAAACTGTACCGACTGTTGAATCATCTGGATGATTGCCGGCTTTATCTCGAAGTTGTTGCCTTGTACCGCTAGTCTAGTTATGCTCGACCCACTACCTTCAACTGTTGGAACTGAGAATTCCCTTAATGTTCTATTTTCTGCCATCTCAATAACTACGACCTCTAGTTCAACTATAGCCTCTCTTTCTCTTCTTTCTCTGTTAAGCTTCTAGTGGTTCTTTCAATCTCAGGATCAATAGGAACCACTGGCCGACGTCTTGCTCTTCGCATAAACTACACAAAAAGAGAGAAAAAGTGAGATCACAAACCAACTGAAAAGAACAACCAAAAATTAAACTAAAAACAATTAAACAAAAATAAACTCCAATCTAGCTAACACAAGAAAACTCAATGTTAACACAAAACTCAATCCCTGGCAACGGCGCCAAAAACTTGTTGCGTTGTTACTACAACATGCAATGATAGCAAGTGCACTAGTCGCACAAAGTAATAAAGTGATGTGTGAGTATCGTTCCCATGAGGATTGATTTTTAAGCACTAATCTAAGTGTTTTTCAAGTTAGAGAAACCAAAATTGTTTGGATTAATGGGAGATTAGAGAATAAACTAACAACAAAACTTACTAAGTATTAAAAACTAATTAATGAGAGCAAGAATTTAAAACAAGAGTAATATCAATTTAACAAAAGGTTAGGGTTTTGACTTCATTCGGACTTTATGGATGAATTTTATGGATTATGCTATTTTCACACTCACATGCATGGATTGTAAATCGAATTCTCTAAGTTGTTAAACATACCTTCTCAGGCTATGAATTCCTACTCTTCCCTATTAAACTTCCGCACCCAACATTTTGAAGAATAATAGATCTAAGTTCATTAAGCTAATGGAATCCTAGATTGATTTCATTGATTCTCAAATCTATCTCTAGCATTCAATACTACAATGGTGATTACTCAAGAAGCTCAACATGATTCATTTCTCAATCTCGTCATATTCATCAAATAAAATCAATAAAAATAGAATAACCACACAATCTTTGCAATAGAATATGAAAATAATAATAATCAATTGATTAACCCATAGAAATCCGAGTTACATCAAAACCCTAACCGAAAATGGGTTAGTTCATAACTAAATCAACACAAACAGCAAGAAAAATAGTAAACGTAGCATTCAACATATTGAAATAAAGAGCAAAGAAAAGAAATCTCCCCTAGTTGAAGAATCCAAGAGGTTGAATCTCAAATCTTCTCACTTTCCCAACAAAAATGTCAAATCTATTCAAAACTCAATGAAAACCAGATGAACTAGTTGACCCCCCTCAAAATGGTAAGGTTTTCCTTATATAGCTTGCCCAAAAGACCTAAAACTTTCCTAAAATAAAATTGTGCATTTTGGAGAAAACTAAAATTCAAAAACTTCGCCCCGGCGACGAGGTAAAATGGACTCTCGTGCTTAACTTTTTTCGCCACAGCGAAGAATATACTTCGCCACGGCGAACCTTCATGAAGAATTCTGAAATTACAGAATTGCCTTCCGCTTGCTTCTTCGCTTGAATCTTCGATCTTCGATGCTCTCCCATGGGAACAAGCTTCATAGTGCTTCACTTTGCTTCAGAACTCTTCCAAATTCTGAGATCCGCTTACTTCTAGGTCCAGAAACTCTAATTCGCTCATTATTTGTTCAAAATGTCCATTTTGGCCTAAAACATAAAATGTATAGAATTAAGTAGCAATTCAGGCATAAATGAACTAAAAAGTATCTAAAATCCAGCCAAAAAGCCTAATTAAAATAGTATAATTCTCGGATTATCACATATGCATAATATCTGCATGATCAAGCCCATTCTTTGATATTCTTTCCAAGTTTACATACACAAACTTGAAAACTCATTATGGCATAATGATATGTCATGACATTTTCTACCATTCTCTACTATCACAAATGCCATATCAAAGTAACACTTTAACATGCAATTCTTTTCTAACACTTTCATGTGCTATTCAAGAAGTAGTAAAGGTTCAAGTAACTAGAACCAAGCACTAAGGGCCATTTCTCTCATGGAACTAACATGACCAAGTGATATTCTAAACTTTGACATAACAATATGCACTCTTGAATACTAACATTTACACTTAATTAAGCCCAACATAATCTTTCTACTTCAATTCTTGCCTTTCTCTAACCCTTTCTTCAATAGGGTTTAGCCAACTCATGCATGCATTTTTTCTTTGGATTTTCATCAAACAATTCATATGCACATGCAACTACTAAGTTGGCTACACTTCCATATCGCTCTAAATCCACCAAAATTTGAGCAAAAACTCACTAACTATAGCATAAAACCTGGCCGTTTTCAACAATCCTCAACACTTCAAAATTCCATCACTAATTCTTCCATAATTCCACCAATTCATCACATACTCATACACTACTTCTCATGGCTGGAAATAACACATCATTCAACATCAAAAACAGCCAACAATTCTCACATACAAACTTGCAAGAATCATTCTACACAAGTCTTGCTCAAATCAAGGCTAAAATTGGGTTTACTTACCTTGAATGTGTGATAAAACCTCCCTTTGCTAAAAGTCTCTTCCTCTTGGACCTAGATCATATAAAATCCATAAGATTTTAAGACTTTAAAGTTTAATCACACTCCTTGTGTTAGAATCTTACCTTTTGATGCTTTAGGATTCAAAAACTACAAGAATTGAAGCCAAATCCTATGATTTCCCTTTGAAACTTAGTGAAGAAATTTGAGAGAAAAAGGGGTGAGGGTGGTGTGTACAAGGGCTGAAATATGGTTAGGGTTTCTTCTAATGAAACCTTATATCTAATATTATATGCATGTATTCCCATTTTGCCCTTGCATTTTCTATGAAATCCTATCTATATCCTTTAGTCAGTTACCAAAATACCCTCATTTTTATTATCTTTTTCACATTATTTTGCTTCCTTTCACTCCCAACTTTTTCATCTAATTAGGAGTGAAAAGACTATTTTACCCCTAATGAAGTTTTAAGAAATTTTCTTCACATTTGTCTAAGGTAACTTCAAAGAAATCCAACTAAGGGTATTAGGGCATAAATAAAATTGCGTACCTTGATATGGGTGTTACATCATCTACATCACGTAAATCATAATTATGTGTATTAATATATGTCCTTAGGATGGTAGAACCGTGATGAGGGTATCAAATGTTTCAAATCTTGATGGTGAGAACCCTATGATCACATATGGTGGCCATTCTATAAATGTCTGTAGCCCCATTATTATTCTAACCAAGGACACAAATAATACGGTAAGGCTATCATAGTGTTGAATGACCTTGTCGAAATACAATGATTGATCTCACTTGTCAAGGTTGTTTGCCGACAACCTGGTGTAATGCATAGGTGCTTGTTAGAGGAAAGTTCACTGGATAAACCCACTAGAGGATTCCATATGGATGGTAACCCTAGTGTTTATAGAATAAATCCTCTAACAGATGGTGGTACATGTGATCCTTAGACTTGAGATTACCAAAGTGCCTTGTGCACCAATTGGTGTAGTTTGACACTAGCCCAATGTAGTTCTATTTAGAGCTATCGATACGGTAGTGATTGGTTGTATCGAGGAGTGTACCAAGACTATGGTGGATTAACAAATGATTTATCACTCTTGTGTATGGGAGAAGTTATCTCACTACGTAATTCAATAAATGGCAATGACACCAAATCTGTGGCCATAGTGGGATTGAGTTGTTGCTTAGTCCAATTTATTATTTCAGTCATTGTTCTAGTAACTAAATACAAAGATATCAAGAATAACTAAGGTTGACACTATTTCTGCACCTCGGCCTCGATGAGATAACATATGATGAAAGGAATTGATTGCACGGTAACCATATCATTGATAGGTAGCTGTTTCGCTGAATCCGAATCTATCAGGTGGCCATGATGCCTTGCTAGGGGCCAATCTCGGTCTGTGTATAGTGAGATGATTAATTGGTGTTAATCGCGATACTACTCATTGTCGATATGATAAGAAGCCTATGGGTCACACACTTAGAAGATAATTTAAGAATCAATTTATGAAAGGGGTATTTTCATCTTTTAAGACAAAAAGGTATTTTGGTAATCTCACAGTGCAATTAAATTTGCTGAGGTTGTTGCTGTATTTAATTTTAATATTAAAATTAAAATTAGTGAAATTATATTTAAATATGTGTTCGAATATATTTAAATGAATTATTATTAATTAAATGTTAATATATATATATATATATATATATATATATATATATATATATATATATATATATATATATATATATATATATATATATATATATATATTGATTTTAATTATAATAATAATAATTATATAAAATTAAAATACCATAAAAAGGTGTTTGGTTACAAGGATGGATTAATATGTGAATCCATTGCTATTCCCAATGGGATTAGGGTTTTAACTAAGTGATACTATATAAGTGAAACTTAATTAAAACAAATTAAGAGATTTCATTCATTCAATTGAATTAAAAGAAAAACCCTAGCCACCCCCACTCTCTCTCTCTCTCTCTCTCATGTTTTTGGTAAAGTGAATCAAAGAATTTTTCTTTGATTCTTGAAGCCTACAAATTGTCCTAGTAAAAAATTATCAGTTCTACTGATTGTCTTCATGTGGATCAACGTTCGTGCGATTCCATATTGAATCGAAAGCGAAATCAAATCATAGACATTTGAAGGAGCCTCCAAACTTACGTAAGTGTTCTAATCCTTGAATGGATTAATTTTGTTTTATATAGATATGTTTATTAACATGAAAATATTTTAATCAATACCCGGATCTTGGTGTGAAAGTAATTGATTTTTGATTTATTTTTAATTTTTCCGCTACCTACTGGAGATCAATTACTAACAATGGTATTTGAGCCTCAGGTAAATGATTATAGTATTTTAATTGATGTTTGATAAAATGTATATTTGTTTGATAACATGTTATTGCATGAATTGAATGTTTTTAAATCTGGAAAATTTATGTATATTGCATGTTTTAAATGATCAAATGATTAATTAATGTGTTGATGAATATTTGTTGGTTGGCTGATGTCCAGCATCCGACTCGATTTGGATTCACGTTGTTACATGAAAAACTACCAAAAAAAGGTTCATTAATCTGCAGCATTCACTATGATGAGATGCGAAAAAGTGAATCTTGTAGCGGCAAGATGCATTCTAGAATTTGTGGAGTTTTCTGGACGTTCATTCTCGCCGCGGCAAAACAATACTTCGCCGTGGCGACCATGGGGTTTGCGAACTTCACTGTGGCAAAGAATTTTCTTCGCCGTGACAAGAAAGCTGTTGGACCGATTTTGTGTTTTTCGCGTAAGGACCAAACTACAGTTTTTAGAACCTTTAAAGCCAATAATTATTCTACACATTTAAGAGGGTAATTTAATAATTTCACCCACCCAATACAAAATTGATTGTTTTTAATGTATGCAATGTTCTTGTTTGATAATTGCTTGGTGCCCAGTACATGAGCCTTAGACCTATTGTTTATTTTTTATTTTGGGCTTGTTTGTAATTTTTTTAAAACAAATAGGACCTGCGTGTCCTACCTCTCTCTAATATCTCCATGTATTTCTTCTTCTCATCTCACTCCCCTTGTATGTAATGCGAGATTTCTATTTTATTGATGTAAATTAGAATAGGATTTTTATTTATTATAAAATCTTTTGTAATGATTATGATGAAGAAACAAAGAAGCAACGAAGATGAATAACTTGAAGACCAAAGTTTTATTTTTAAACCCAAGGTTGACCTACCAATTCCTCAAGGCTCGAGGAAATCGATTTTAGTGGGCTATGTGCCGGTACGTTTAATTTTTTGCTCAGAATGCATGCTAAGGTTGAATGTTTAATAACATGTCAATCAATGTCATTCTAACAAAGATAATAAATTGTTAAGACGTAAAATGAAAACCCTCAAATAAAGGATATTAAGTCAGTAATTAAAACACCTTCCATCACAATGACTTTAATCAAACCACTATTCGTTGGAACCTTGTTCGCTAAAGCGAAGAGTACACTTCTACCAGTAAAAGGTTAAAGCTCATTGGAGTTTTCCTTAATGGTGATGGGTCGACTTAAATGATATGTTTTGCTTGTTCGCCAAAGCAAAGGTTGATAAGCATATCATAGGTATAGTAGAAAAGTACACTTGTTGTGTGTACGCGGTGACATGTAGTGTCCACTTTACTGATACTAAGATTCACACTTAAGGACAATGGCTTCGGTCGTATTATTGTGTGATTGGCTTGTTGGCTTTGCATTTTGAGGTTGGTAATGGGTGCTATCAACTGATGTGGATTAAGTTTGTTGGCCTACCTAATTAACCCATTTTGGCTTGTTTGTCAAAGCGAAGGTTTGAAATGGGCTAGATGGGATCTCAGTCCACTAGGAAAGCCAACGGGCTTTCCCGAGTTGATAGTGAGGGCTATTGGCTTGAGGAAAATAGTGGGAGTGTTTTTAATTAAAGACCTTATTAAATAATAATAAACATTATAATGACTTTTACATTTTTGCATTTGTAGATTCACCAAAACAAGCAATACCAACCTACAATCGATAATCGAGAAAGAAAACAGGTTGGATGGATCTAATTTCTCAGACTAGTATCAAAATCTTCGGATTGTATTGAAGTCCGAAAAGAAATTATACATCCTTGACAAGCCTGATATGGCTGAACCTAATCACGATGCCACTCATGAAGTAAAGGAAACTTACATAAAGTTCCTTGATGATGCTAATAATGTTCAATGCAACATGAGAATATGGACGTTGCTGCCATGATTCTGCACCTCAAAGAGATTTTCAAAGGAAACACTCGTCGAGAGAGGTATAAGGTGTCGAGCGCATTATTTAGGAGTCGTATGACTAAGGGAGCCCAAGTTGGTCCTCATGTGCTCAAGATGATTAGGTACATAGAGAGGCTTGAGACTTTGTGGTTTGGTATGGATGCAGACTTACAAGTGGATTTAATTCTGCAGTCACTACTTGATTCCTTTTCACCGTTCATAATGAATTTCAATATGAACGCAATGGTGAAATCCTTTTTGGAACTTCTGAACATGCTTAGGACTGCAGAGTAGGACATGAAAAAGTCCAAGCCTGTTTTACAAGTTGCTGCTAGTAAAGGAAAGGGTAAGGGCAAGGGAAAGGCCAAGGCCAATCCTAAGCCCAAGCCTAGAGGACAAGATGCTCTCAAGCCTGAAGGTGAAGTTGGGAAAGGTGGAAAGATAGTCTACTTCTATTATGGCAAGCTTGGCCATTGGAGAAAGCACTGCAATGCTTTCCTCACTAACAAGAAGAAGTTAGATGCTTCAACTTCAGGTATGTACATGATTGAGATTAACTTCTCTCCTTCAACATCTTAGGTCATTGACACAAAATGTGGTACTCATATTTGTATTGATGTTTAGGGACTAAGGTATAGTAGATTGCTCGCCAAAGAAGAAGTGGACCTATGAGTTGGAAATGGAGCACACGTGGTTGCATTGGCTGTAAGATATTATTGTTTGTCATTGCCTATGGGCTTATTGTTAGAACTTAATAATTGTTATTTTGTACCTTCCATTTCTAGAAACATTATATTTGTATCCACTTTGGATGATATGGGATATCATTTTGAGATTTCTAATGGATTGTTGTCCTTTAGTTTGAATAGTATTCTATATGGAAATGCAAGGTTATATAACGAATTGTATATTCTAGATTTAAACAATAAGGATATTCTCAATGTGGAAACTAAGAAAGCTAAACATAGCGATCAAAACCAAACATACATCTGACATTGTAGATTGGGTCATGTTAATCAGATTTGCATTGCAAAACTTCAAAGGGATGGAGTTTTAGACCCTTTTGATTTTCAGTCATTTGAGGTATGCGAGTCATGCCTTTTAGGCAAGATGACCAAGTTGCCTTTCACAGGACAAAGTGAAAGGGCCATTGAACTGTTAGGCATCATCCAAAATGATGTATGCAGTCCACTAATAGTTGAAGTCAGAGGTGGATATTCATATTTCATCACATTTACTAATGATTTCAATAGATATGGTTATGTCTACCTTATGAAACATAAATTTGAAGCCTTTGATAAATTCAAAGAATTCAAGAATGAAGTACAAAATATGTTGGGCAAAAGTATTAAAGCTCTTCGGTTAAATCAAGAAGGTGAATACTTGAACTCAGGGTTTTTTGAATACCTAAAGGAATGTGGGATATTATCACAACTCACCCCTCCGTATACACCCCAACACAATGGAGTGTTGAGAGGAGGAATGGGACCTTACTTGACATGGTTAGGTCCATGATGAGTTTTAGTGATCTACTTGCATCATTATGGGGTTATACCCTGGAGACTATGACTTACGTACTGAATCGTGTACCATCAAAGTCTATAGATAATACTCCATATGAACTATGGAGTGGGTGAAGGCCCAACTTGTCTCATCTGAGGATTTGGGGTTGTGAAGCTTATGTCAAGAAATTGACTTCGAATAAGCTGGGCCTGAAATCTAACAAATGTATTTTTGTAGGGTATCCTAAAGAGACCAAAGGGTACTATTTCTACCATCCAAAAGAGTGCAAAATTTTTATCACTCGTACTGGTTTCTTCTTAGAAAAGGATTTTTTCCTAAGAAGTACTAGTGGGAGAAAAGTATAACTCAAAGTTCTAGAACCATAAGATGTAATAGACAAACGATGGGATGATGTGCCACAGGAAATGGTTGAACATCGTGAGGAGGTTACTCCACACTCTGTGGATCAAAGTGAACCACTTCAAGTAGCATAGGAGCTATGTAGGTCTGGAAGAGTACGCCATGAGCCTGAGAGATAAGGTTTTCTCATGACTCAATATGGTGACACACTGGTCTACCAAGACAATGAACCCAGAACCTATGAAGATGCTATATTAGATATGGATTCTGTTAAATGGCTTGAAGCCGTGAAATCTAAGATGGACTCCATGTACCAGAACCAAGCATGGCCTCTGGTGGATCTATCTAAATGGGTAAATCCCATAGGGTGTAAATGGGTTTTCAAGAAAAAGACTTGCATGGATCGTAAGGTGCAAACTTATAAGACATGACTGGTTACCAAAGGTTTCAAACAAATTCATGGTATTGACTATGAAGAAACCTTTCCGTCGGTTGCCATGATTAAGTCCATTCGGATCATGCTTGTGATTGCTGCATATCATGACTATGAGATTTGGCTAATAGATGTCAAAATAGCTTTCCTAAACGGAAACTTTCAAAAAGATGTGCATATGACACAACCCAATGGTTTCGTTCTTGATGGAAAAGCTAATAAGATATGCAAGTTGCAGAGGTCCATTTATGGACTCAAGCAAGCTTTAAGGAGTTGGAACATTTGTTTTGATAAAGCCATAAAAGAATTATGTTTTATCAAGAACGAAGATGAGCCATGTGTTTACAAGAAAGTAAGTGGGAGTGCAGTGGCATTCTTGGTGTTGTATGTGGACGACATACTTCTGATAGGGAATGACATATTGAACTTGCAATCGGTAAAGACTTGGTTATCCAAGTGCTTCTCCATAAAGGACTTAGGAGAAGCAGCCTACCTTCGCAGAATAAAGATCTAATGAGATAGATCGCATAGGTTGCTTAGCCTAAGTTAGAGTACATACTTAGACAAGGTACTGAAGAGATTCAGTATGGAAGAATCCAAGAAGGGATTTCTTCTGATGTCACATAGTGTCTATCTCTCTATGGATATGTGTCCTAAAACACACGATGAGAGAGATAGAATGAAAAGGATCCCATATGCTTTAGTAATTGGATCCATCATGTATGCCGTGTTGTGTACTCGAATTGATGTTTCATGTGTGTTAAGTACTTGCAGTAGATATCAAACGGATCCAAGTGAGCGTCACTGGATAGTTGTCAAGAACATCCTTAAGTACTTGAAAATGACTAAGGATATGTTCTCGATTTATGGAAGGGAAGATGAGCTTACTATAAAAGGATATAGTGATGCTAGTTTCCAAACAGATAAAGATAATTATCGCTCACAATCCGAGTTTGTATTTTGTCTCAATAAGGGTGTAGTGAGCTAGAAAAGCTCCAAGTAAAGCACTATAGCAGACTTTACAATGAAGGCTGAGTATATCGCATTATTTAATGCGGCCAAGGAGACAGTCCAGATTAAGAAGTTCATCACCAAACTTGGTGTGGTCTCCACGATTATTGATCCAATAGACGTCTATTGAGACAACAATGGGGCAATAGCTCAAGCAAAGGAACCACGATCTCACCAGAAGTCCAGACACATACTTAAACGATTTCATCTCATCAGAGAAATGGTTGACAAGAAAGATATGTAGATTAGTAAAGTGCATACTAATGACAATCTCGTCGATCCAGTGACGAAGCCTTTGTCGTGGCAGAAACATGAAAAACACTTAAGGTCATTTGGTATTAAATACATGAATCGTTAACTATAATGCAAGTGGGAGGTTGTTAGAGTAGGCACTCTAGAGCCAATCAATTATTATAATATTGACTCTTCGTAATAATGTTTATTTCTTAATAAAAAGCATTTTCTTCTATATCGTGTAAATCATAATTGTGTGTATTAACATATATGTCTTTAGGATGGTAAAACTGTGACGAGGGTATCAAGTGTTTCAAATCTTGATAGTGAGAACCCTATGACCAATATGATGGCCATTCCAGAAATGTTTGTAGCCCCAGTATTATTCTGACCAAGGACACAGATAATACAGTAAGGTTGTCATAGTGTTGAATTACCCTATCGAAAGACAATGACTAATCTCCCTTGTTAAAGTTGTTTGCCAACAACCTAGTTAACGCATGGGTGCTTGTTGGAGGCAAGTTCACTAGACAGACCCCACCAGAGGATTCCGTATAGATCGTAACCCCAGTGTCTATGCAATAAATCCTGTAAAGAATGGTGGTGCATGTGATCCTTAGACTTGAGATCATCGGAGTGCTTTGTGCACTGATTGGTGTAGTTTGACACTAGCCCAACGTAGTTCTATTCAGAGCTATCAATACGGTAGTGATTGGCTACATTGAGGAGTGTATCAAGACTATGATGGATCGACAAAGTATTCATCACTCCCGGGTATGGGAGAAGTCATCTCACTATTCAATTCAGTAAATGGCAATGACACAAAATTTGTGGCCACCGTGGGATTGAGTTGTTACTCAATACAATTTATTATTTCGGTCATTTGTCTAGTAACTAAATACAAAGATATCAAGAATAACTAAGGTTGACACTATTTTTGTACCTCAGCCTCGATAAGATAACATATGATGAAAGGATTTGATTGCATGGTAACCATATCATTGATAGGTAGTTGTTTCGCTAAATCTGAATCTATCGGGTGGCCATGATGCCTTGCTAAGGGTCAATCTCAGTCTGTGTGTAGTGAGATGATTAATTGGTGCTAATCGCGATACTACTCATTGTCAATATGATAAGGAGCCTATGGGTCACACACTTAGAAGATAATTTAAGAATCAATTTGTGAAAGGAGTATTTTCATCTTTTAGGACAAAAGGGTATTTTGGTAATCTCACAGTGCAATTAAATTTGTTGAGGTTGTTGTCTATATTTAATTTTAATATTAAAATTAAAATTAATAAGATTATATTTAAATGAATTATTATCAATTAAATGTTAATATATATATATATATATATATATATATATATATATATATATATATATATATATATTAATTGATTTTAATTATAATAATAATTATATAAAATTAAAATACCATAAAAGGGTGTTTGGTTACAAGGATGGATTAATATGTGAATCCATGGCTATTCCCAATGGGATTAGGGTTTTCACTAAGTGATACTATATAAGTGAAAATTAAAACAAATTAAGAGATTTCATTCATTCAATTGAATTAAAAGAAAAACCCTAGCCGTCCTCACTCTCTGTCTCTCTCTCACGTTTTTGGTAGAGTGAATAAAAAAAAAAAAATTCTTTGATTCTTTGCTTGATTCTTGAAGCCTACAAATTGTCTAAGCAAAACAATTGTTGGTTCTACAGATTGTCTTCGTGTGGATCAACGTTCGTGTGATTCTATATTGAATCGGAAGTGAAATCAAATCATAAACATTTGAAGGAGCCTCCAAATGTACATAAGTGTTCTAATACTTGAATGGATTAATTTTTTTTTTTTTATACAGATATGTTTATTAAGATGAAAATGTTGTAATCAATACCCGGATCTTGGCATGAAAGTAATTGATTTTTGATTTATTTTTAATTTTTTCGCTACCTATTAGAGATCAATTACTAACATTCTGGTTGGCTGAGAACAGAATATGAGATAGTTTGGACATAGCTCCTTACCAGTGATAAACTTCCTTCTCTAATGGAGGTTTATGTTCATCTTCTTCAGGTTAGTGAAGGGAGGATAGAGGAACATGTCACGACAGGGAGACTCTTAAGAATGCTGTTCCAGATCATGCGACTCTTGCTTGCATGAAGTTTAATAGTGGTAAAGGCAACAACGCTACTAGTTGGGATATCAAGGGTACTTGTGGTAATGGTAATGGTCGTCGTACTTGCTTCCATTGTGGTGCTGAAAGTCATGTCAAAAGGAATTGTTGGAAGTTACATAGACAACCTCTAACTATGTTGAGCAATAAAAAACATGCTCATGTTGCTGGTCAAGATGGTATTTTACCTACTCCCTTACAAGTTACTATATCTATAGATGAGTATCTCACCTCACCCAGCTTGCTAGCCCCCAGTCATCCCTCCTAAGACCTTAAACGTTTTATATGGTCCTCCCTCCTTAGACCTACTAAACCGATGAAGCAAGACGAGTTTAAAAGCGGCCCAAGTAGTCATCGGAGCTCACACCTCCATCCATTGGAACCAGTTGATTGCACCACCCTCTTTTATAGACTGCCACCTTGGCCAGCGTCTCATTTTTAGCTATTCAGTAAACGCTAAAATATCTTTCAATCTGATAGACCACCCATTAAAAACTCTCGGAGGTAAACCTAGCAAATCTTCCGGAAATACTTCTAAAAACTCCCGAACTACTGGTACATTCTGAATCTCTGGTTATAGGACATCACTACTGTGTACTACATGAGCAATATACCCAGAACACCCTTTTCTTAACATCTTTCTAACCTTTATACTACTGATTAACATACTCAACTGATGGCCCTCTCCAAAACTAAATCTATCTCCGTCATCAAGATTAAATCTTGCTTTCTTCTTCCAACAATCAATTGCTACTCCATGCCTCCCTAGGAAATCCATGACTAAAATAACATCAAAGTCAGGCATATCGAACGCTATCAAATCAACTGGTAACTCCCTTCCATGGATCACTACGGACTCCCCTGGAAGCATCTCATGGGTCACCACACTAACCCCATCAAGTAATTCTATCTTAATAGGCTGATCTACTACAACAGGTTTCAAACCTAATCTTTCTACCATTCCATGAGTAATAAAAGAATGTGTAGCTCCAGAATCAATCAATACATAAAGAGGAACTGCATGAAATAATAACTGACCAGTAACTACGGATGGGATCAAGCCGCTTCACTCGTACCCACAAGAAAAACCCTAGCATTTGTACCTCTAGAAGTCTGGGCTGCAAGTGCAAGAGGAGCTTTATAATCTTTCATCAAGTGCCCTGGTTGTCGGAACGTATAGCATACATTTTGGTCTAACTCCCTTAAACACTCCCTCGGATGCATTCTCCCACACTTTGGACATGGAGAAAACTCAATAGGTCTAGGCCGTTTACTCTACCAGTCTTTTCTATTCTTCTTAGGTTGGAATCTCTTCTTGTTCCTCACTTCCCTGTTTCTTGAAACATCACTTCTTTCTCTCTGTGGAGCGAGAGATGGGTCACTCGGTACTGTTGTTAATGGTCCTACTGAGGTGAGCTTATTTACAAATATTTCTGTCCTTAAAGCTCGCTCTAAGGCTTCACTATAAGTATGAGGGGGCTCAGTTGTAGCCATCACATCACGGGCTATCTCTGGTTTCAGCCCATGAACAAACTTATCTTTTCTCAACTCTAGTGTGTTTACTATACCAAGTGCAAACCGTGCAAGAGAGTTAAATCTTACAGAATACTCTTTTACCATACTAGACCCTTGCTTCAAACTGATAAACTCTTAGATCTTCTCATGAACCCGATCCACTGTTCTATACTGAGTCTCAAACAATCTTTTGAACTCTTCCCATGTCATAGAGACTAAATCGTGAGTATCTTCCATCAATTCGCACCAAATTCGGGCATCACTCCAAAATAGAAAGCTTGCATACCGTATCTTTTCTCTATCAATCATGGGAAAAAGTACCGTTGTGTATTCCACGAACCTAAACCATTCCTCTGCCTCCAATGGGTCCGTGGTACCCCTAAATTCGAACGGTTGGTGTTGGCTTGGCAGTCCATAAATAGGCTCAATACGGTTCTGCACTGTCGGAGGTATCGGCCTTTCTCTTTCTTCTTTGGTGGTCGGTACACGAACAGGGGTTTCAACTCTCTCTGGTCCAACTCTCCCTTGACTCTCTACTAACACTTGTTGTACAATACTATGAATTCTTGCCTCATCAAGGGTAGGAGGAGTAGGTTCTGGTGGGTTGGAAGTTTCCCCACACTCATCACCTTCTTGCTACCTGCTCGAGTTCTACATCTCATCTACAAAATAACCACACTTAAATCAACTCAAATAACTTATCTACTACTATAAGTAAGGAAAGAAATAATCTTACAACGGTCAGCTACGGAACGTTAGTGCAGCAGGAAGGCACACTGTCAAATCCCAAAATCTTTGCTCTAATACCAAAAATGTAATGTCTCTCTTTCTAGCTAATATACTTGTAAAATAACAGTAAAACTCATAAAATATATATAAGAAAATATATAAACGAGTATAAAAGTATGGGCCCATATTTAATTTTCTTTATACACAAAACTTTACATAATATAATAGTCTCAAAATATTAACTTGACAGTTTTGCCCAACCCTTCTGCTATGTGATGTCCCAAGTGACCGCATTTCACCTGTTACCTGCAAAAACATTGAAAAAAATGGGGTGAGCACTAATTGCTTAGTAAGTAACCCGCTATGCTACCCTTCTCTCTCCGTTGCTTAAATTTTGAATTTCTTTCCTTACTTCACATTTCTCCATTCTTCTCTATTCTTTCTCTACTCTTACTATGTTTTTCTCTCTGTTCTTTCTCTATTCTACTTTCCCACTACTCAGATAATGGGCATGGTAGTATGCATATATATAATGCAAATGCACAAATGTATAAAATATGCATTTTCTTTTCTATTTTTCTTATTCTGTTTTCTATTCTTATTTTGTTTTTCTTTCTTTCTCTTCTTTCTTTTCTTTCTCTTCTTTCTTATTCTTTCTCATTCCTTTCTTTTTTCTTCTTCTTAGGCCGCTCACTAAAGGCGGCGTGCATGTGGGGAAAATTCTTCTTGTCACTCACGGTTCCCCATCACCACAACCTTTTCTTCTTTTTGTCTTTTTACACTTCTTTAAATAAAATTCGGATTTGAACTTCTATAATATTCTCATTTCTTTCTATTTACTCTTTAACCTTCTTCAGTGCTTTTGCATGCTCTTATGAATATGTATGCATGTAGATGGTTTCATGCTTATAATTCTTTCTAAATTCACATGTTTAAATGCAATTATGCAATATGGAATGCAAACATGTCATTCTCTACCATCTACAAACTCATCTTAATATAACACATAATCATACTCATATAAACATTTCTCTTTGACATTTCATCAAACAACATATGTGCACAAAGCAACTCTAATTTGGCTATACTTCTATCTCTTTTCTAAGCTACCAACAATTGGGAATAAAACCCTCCATATTTAATGCCAAATCTGCCCAAAATACACACTCCAAAATTTCCACTTCAATTCTTCCAAATTTCATCCAAACATTCATCAAGCATCAAATACACCAACACAACTTCTCATGGATAAGTTATAATCATCATTCAACACCAAATCCATCAACAATTCTACATATAACACATACATATGCATAAAAGAAATTCTCTACACAACATAACTTAAATCATACTTAGGGTAGGATTTACTTACCTTATATGTGAGCAATCCAACCTTTTAAAAATCTTCTTTGATCAAACTCTCTTCCTCTTAAATCCTATGAACACAAACCATCAAAATTCAACACTTTAAAAATTAAAACTCACTTCTTAGTGCAAGGATCTTACCTCAAAAATACCCAAAATCTATGAATTTCCTTTGAAGAAGAATTGAAGAAATTGAGAGAATATGGAGGTGAAGGTGGCATGAAAATGGATGAAGAGTGGCTAGGGTTTCACTCTTCAATCCTTGATATAACATAAAATTATATATAGTTTCCTATTTTGCCCTTGCACTTTCTTTAAAATTCCATCTATGTCCCTTAGTCAATTACCATTTTTTTGCCCTCATTTTTATTGCATTCTCCATGAAATTCTATTTCTTTTCACTCCCCACAATTTCAACTAATTTTGAGTGAAAAGACCATTTTACCCTTAATGCAAGTTTAAGGCATTTTCTTCACATTTTCTCCAAATAACTTTAACAAAAATCAACTAAAGGTATAAGAGCATAAATTAAATTACGTACCTCCATGTGGGCGTTATAGACTGTTATAGTCTTAATCCTTGACAGTTAAAAAACTAAAATTCAATCCTAGACTGTTATAATTAGGGATAGGCACGGGCCGGGGCGGGGCCGAGGACCCGTCTCCGCCAGCCTCTTTGAAACCCAAGGGATTCCCCGATCCCGGCCCTACCCGAAGCCCGCTCCCGAGGAATCCGCCCGTCGAGGAACTTGGGAATCCAGCGAAAAAGCTCGTTCCCTAAACGGGGAATTTGGGGATTCCCTGTTTGGGGGTTTTTTTGTATTTTTGTATCCTTAGTTTTATACTTTTATTATTCTTTTCTCCAAATTATATATACCAAAAAAAAAAAAAAATTAAATATATAATATACATATTAAACGTAAAGACAAAACAAAAAAAATTAAATATATAATTAACAATTATATTAGGGTAGGGCAAAATCCATAAATTATACATATTAGTATTTTTTTTGTTCAAATGCCCACCCTCAAGTCCTCAATAAGTGTTGGATTCGCCCCTAATTAATGATTATAATGAATCCAAATATCAAAATGATAATTATAATACCTTATACATATATATAAATATATTATATATTAACAGTATAATATTATGAATTATTGTATTAAGTAATAAGTACACATATATAATGTCTCTTTAATATATAATATAATATATTATATATGATACATTATACATATATATTATAATAAATTTTAAATAAATAACTACCATATATATTATAATAAATTCTAAATAAATAGCTATCACAATTCACAATATAACAAAGGCAATTAGGTAATAGAATTGAAATAATGATTCAATGAGGGACAAAAAAAAAAAAATTATAGTGATTTATTGATTCACTATAATCAATCAAAACAACAAATAATATATTATATATATATATATATTATGTATTAACGTAAGATTATAGACAATAGCATATTATGTATAAATTATAATGTACAACATATATATGTTATATACATTATACTTATATAGTATATATCATATATAATATACAATGTCAAATGTATACCATATATAATGTATAATATATAATGTCGAATGTATAACTTTTGTTTCATAGTATTAACATATTATGTATAATATATATATATATTACAAATATTTATAATGATTTATTATATTTAATCTAGTCTTATTTATTACCTATTTGTATATAGTTTCATAAAATACTTACACAATTATAATTTGTTATTGTATAATATATAATTGATTTTCAAATGTTAAAATTATTATAGGTATATATGATTGATTTTCAATTATTAAAATTAAAAATATATATATATATATATATATATATATATAAAATATACGGGCCGGGGACGGGGCGGGTCGGGGCAAAACTATCCCGGCCCCGACCCATTCACAAATTTTGGGGGCCAATCTTGGGCCCGATCCCGGCTCGAAGCCCGAAAACTTCAGGGAAAATCTGCCCGTTCGGGGCAGGCTAGGCAGGTCCCTGCGAGGCCGGGCTTTGTGCCCATCCCTAGTTATAATCTTAATCTTTGACGGTGTTTAACTACCAAGGATTAAGGTAAAAAACCAAAAACTGAAATTTTCACTGTGGCTTCCCACTGCTAAAATTTCACTAAGGCAAATTGGTTTCTGCCAAAAACACTAGTGTCGCCAAAAACCCATTTTCCATTAACTCAAGCCTAGGGTAAGAAAAAGAGAAATGCTACCCTTACTCACTTCTTTTACTCACTTCTCTTACTCACTTATCTGGCAGAAGCCATATCATTCCCACATCACTCAGTAACCACGTTTCTGCTCTTCAAATTTAAAAAGAAAAAAAAATTATTTTAAGCCCTAAACTGAAATTTGGAGGGAACCCAAATAGAGAGTAAACACCCTGTTTTTCGCAAGTTTCAGAATCGGCAACATCCCCTCTTGTTCTTGCTGCTTGGGTCTCTCTTGGTTTGCTAGAATAGATAGGGCATTACTGCTCTTTGCTAGGATAGGAGAAGGACACACATTAAAGCCCGGGAACAAATGCTTCAAGGCTGTACCTCCTTCATCCTGATCAGCCATTACCAGTAGCAAAAGATTACCCAACTACAGGACCCCAGTCATCTTCTTCCTATCCCATAGTTTCTGTCCCTTCATCCCGGCCCAGTCGCTAGGCACCTGCGAAGGAATAGAGCTTTTTTATTCAACAGAGCATGTTTCGTTAACTCTCTTTACACACTTATATTCAATATGTATGCCTGTTTGCTTGGTTTTTTTTAATTTCTTTTCATCTCCATTTATAGGGAAGACTATAAAACCAAGCTACTCTAGACTGTTGTTGGTGAAGTTAGAGCCTCTAGGCTGTTGTTGTTCTTAAATGAGCCCTAAGAGGCTTTCAGATTACTAGGACTACCAATGAAGTCTTAGTTCTCAAGTGACATTTTTTTTTTCAATAGGTAAAAAGAATATATAAGAGGAGTCGGCACTAGGGAATAGCTGTAGTTGTTGGAAAAATTCCACTGTAAGGCAAAATGGTATAGTGAAGGAAGATAAAGTGAACTTTCCAAGTGTAGCTTATGTTTGGTATGTGAATTTATGAATAATAGATGTATTGGTATTATCTGAATTTAGTTTTAATTGAATGAATAGAGAGAAGAGATCTTCAACAACTTGCTTGTTGATGGGAATATGATGGAAGCTATAGCAGATTTCTGATGTCACTATATCTATAAGCTCATAGATTTTGCAATGGAAATTTTGGGATTGCTACTTCTGCTTTCCAATTATTGTTATTCTTAATGTTCAATTTGTTGGTAAAATTGTGTTCAATCCTAAACAGCCATGACATACATGGTTATGATACTTATATGATATCATAAATTCAAGCCTACAGACCATGTGTCTTTATCTTGTTTTTCAGTTCTATATTCCTCTGGTTTACTACTATCGTATCTTAACAATATAAAACTTTTTTTTCACTTTCTTTGCAGGAGAGTATCATTGCCCCGTGCTAAATAAAGTTTTCACTGAATTTTCTGACATTGTTGCTGTCAGGACTATAGGGAACGTGTTCTGTTATGACGTATGTTTGTTGGATTGTCATCAGTTTTAGTGATATTACTTCAAGTTCATGTATATCGTATGTAGATAAATTCTTCATTTGTGTACTCTTGTCTTATAGGCAATCAAAGAATTAAACATCAAGACGAAGAATTGGAAAGAGCTTCTAACTGATGAACCTTTCACTAAAGAAGACCTTATAACAATTCAGGTAATTTGTTGTTCGAACATATGATGTTTAGCTTTGTTGATTGCATGGTGGTGGTTTTAAGTGGCATGAATTTTATGATGTAGCTAACGTCATAAAATTCATCAAAGGTTTTGTTTGTGTATTTTAGTAATGGGTTTTTATTACAAACTAGCTGTTTATGGTAATGTCTAACCATCTGCAACGACGACTACTGTCGAGCTCAGTCACCTTTTAGTCAAGCACTCCCTTTCACTGAAGATTAATCCATATGAAACTAGTGTTCGGAATTATTAATCACCACTTCCAATAATTCAGCATTGAACTTAGTTAGAAATGAGAATTAGATTAGAGTTCAATGGGAAATTGTAATGACTGCTTTATACTCGGATATTCATAAAAATATCATGTAGAATATATAAGTAAATGGGCCCAAAAATTCTCTTTTTATTACATATAAACATTATTTATACAAAACAGAGTATCATGTACAAAATGATATTAAAACAGTGGACAGTGTAGCTATTGCTCCTCACTTGCCGACGCCCGTCCAACCGCGTTCTCACCTAGAACCTGCAACCACAAAGAAAATAACGGGGTGAGTACAAAACAATGCTCAGTAAGTAAATCCTCTACTCGACTGTCCCCGTAACTTTTTCTCTTAATTCTTCCCTTACTCTTTTTTCTCATCTCATTGATTTTCTCTTTCACACAGCTCTCTTTCTTAACTCCCGCTATATACCACGGCCTCATCTTACCGGAGGCACGGCCGGGTGGAGTTCACACAGCACCAACCCACTCTTCGTGATTTTCGGGTGGAGATCTGTAACAACTCCTCTTTACTACTGTTCTTATAATACATACTATGTAAATTATAGATATGTATATCATATGAAAGATAGTGGGCTCAAATTTTTTCTTTACTCATAAAAATATACTTCTTTACAAATACAAAATACTATGTATTAAAAACTTTCTAATTAATACAAAATATCATAGCTGGTGGACAGTAGTGCCAATACTCTTCGCTCCTCGACGTCCATCCGACCGCTGCTCCTATTTCCTGCAAAACAGAGAAGAACAACGGGGTGAGCACAACAATGCTCAGTAAGTAAATCCTCTACTACTTGTCCCCGCAAATTACTCTTTGGTTCTTTTCTTACTCTACTGTTCTTCTATTTCTATTTCTCACTGTTTTTCTCTTTCTTTCTAATATTGTTATTCACCTTTAACTCGGTTCTGCTCTTTACTCTTTCTTTCTCTCTGTTCTTTTTCTCTTATTCTTACTCACCATGAAGGACAATCATGGTTCTCTCTTATTCTCATCATACTCACCATGAAGGAAAATCACGGTTCTCGCCGGTATAAGCTCTACATGCAATTAATACAAAAGAACTGCATGTTTCCTTCTTCTACTCTCTATTCTTATTAGCTTAAACTTTCGCATTCTTTCTCAGACTCTCTCTCTTTCTATCTCATTCTTTCTCAAGCTTTCTCAAGCTTTCTCATTCTTTAATTCTTTCTATTATCTCATTCTCATTTCTGTTTCTCTTTCTCATAACTCTTTTCTGTTAACTCTCTCTTTAGTAGTCACGGCCTCATCTTACCGGAGGCACGGCCGGGACTCGCTCCCGCTCTACGTGACTTCTCCTCATTCTAGCCGATCAGACTTGGTTATGTATGGATTCGAAACCTTTGGCCATGTGAGTGTACAATCTCTCTCTCGGGTACTCGGATATAGCCCTCATCCGCATGTACTCTCACGGGCTACACCACTTCTCTTTCTCATACTCATGCCGCTCTCTCAATGCGACGTACATGCAGGAATAAACTACCCATTACTCACGAGTTCCCCATCGCATAACCTACTCTATGCTCTTATCTCTTTCTTATTCTTTCTCATGTTTACTCATCTCTTTCTCAAGCTAGTACTCATACTCAAGCTAATACTCATAATATGGCTTAACTCTTAGCTTTTCTCATCTCTGTTCTTTCTTTTTCTGTTCTTTCTCATTCTTACTCATTGGAATGTCACGACCTCATCTGACCGGAGGCACGGCTGGGCGCTACCACTCTACGTGACTTCCACTCATTTTGCTACCGATCGGATTTAGTCATGCATGGATTCGGAACCTTTGGCCATGTGAGTGTATTCTCTCTCTCTCTCTGAATGTCACAACCACTTCTGCACCGGTGGCACGGCTGGAACCTCACGTTCCACTCTGCGTGACGGTAATGGCCTTTTCTAACCGGAGGCACGGCTGGGGATCACAAAGCCCCCACTCTCGTGACTCTACTCATCACTCACAGGTTCCTCATTGCACAACTTACTCTATTCTCTTTTGTAGCACTTTTCTCTCTTTTAGTGCTCAATCTCTCTTTCTCTTTACTATTAGAGTGTTCTCATTCTCTTTACTCTTAAGAGTTGCTATTCTCAACATTCTCTACTCTTTCTTACTCAAACTATTACTCATAGTATAGCTTATACTCAAAATTCTCTACTCTTAAGCTAGTACTCATAATGTAGCTCATACTCAACACTCTCTATTCTTTTCCAAGCTACTTCTCAATGCACAATTAATGCATATGGATGGTTCATACTCATTAATGCACTTTTGAAATGCCAAATGCAATATTGCATCAAAACAGTCATCCTGCACAGGTCACACTAAAAAGGACATAACTTACGTTATACACCTCGGATTGCTACGGTTTTGGTCTCGTTTTAAAGCTTAGAGATAGGGCTACAACTTTGATGTTTTGGTCTCAGCCCAGTTCAATCCGTAAAATGCCCGAAAAGAACTCAGAAAGTCACAGCTGTGACAGGGCAGTTTGGTAACATGTTTTCACTTAGGCATTTCATCAAGCAACTCATGTGCATACAAAAACTCTTCTCTAGCTACAACTCTCCTTCTCTTTTTAACCATCCAAAATGGGAGGAAACTCCCTTCTATGGGCATGGTTCCTATCATAGAAGATCACTCCCAAAATATCTACTCAATTTCCTCCAACTTCATCTCAAACTCATCACACATCAACACTTCCCATAAAGGAAATATCCAACAAAGATAACATAAATACTCTCCTCAACTCAATTCCTCAACAAATAGACATACATCTCTACTCAATTTCTCAATAAGCATCATATATAAATGCATAAATAAATCTCTACTTAAGAATTTCTTAAACTTTAGCTTGAGTTGGATTTACTTACCTCATACTTGAGTAGTCTCCACTAAAGCTCTCTACTCTTGTTGGACCTTAGCTTTCCCTTATTTCCTAAGCATAAACTTAGTAAGAATTTAACCCTTACATAAATAAAACTCATCTCTAGAGTAGGGATTCTTACCTCTTCTTGCTTAGGATCAATCCTTTGTCAAATTCCAACTCAAAACTCTCAAAAATCCCTTGGAAGATTGAGTGAGAAATTGAGAGAAAATGGGAGATGAAGAGGCGGTGGAAATGGGTGAAAATGAATGGGTTAAGAGAATTCAACCCTTATTAGCTCATATAATAAACACTCTTTCCCATTTTGCCCTTACTCTTTCTTGAAAATTCCACCTTTATCCTTTAATTCTTTACAAACTCACCCCCATTTTACACTATTCTCTATGAAATTTCCTTACATTTTACTCCCCACTTTTCTTGCTAATTAGGGGTAGAATGGTCATTTTACCCCTATGGAGAATTCTCTAGAAACTTCAAGGAACTTTTCTGCCATCTCGTCGCCGCGCGAAGAACTTCCTGTCGCCCCGGCGAAACAATCCAGAACCGACATCGCCAGCACAGAACCAACGTCGCCGTGGCGAAGCTTCTCCCTCGCCCCGGCGAAGATTGCAACTCCAAAATCCGCTAAGTCTTGAACAATTCCATGATAAATACTCAACCAAACCCAAAACATAAACTCAACCAAGGGTTAACCAAACAACATGAACAATATACCAACTCATTTAGGAACAATTCAGTAACCCTTTAGGCCATACCTTAAACAATGGCTACATATTTCAAGTGGGGCGTTACAAGATCACAAAGCCCCACCCCGTTCTCATACCTATCGGGTGGAGATCACAAAGCACCAACCCGTTCTCATACCTATCAGGTGGAGATCACAAAGCACCAACCCGTTCTCATACCTATCGGGTAGAGATCACAAAGCACCAAACCGTTCTCATACCTTTACTCATTCTCTCTACTCTTAGAGTAGCTCATTCACACAATTCTCTACTCTTTCTCAAACTAGTAATCATAGTGTAGCTTAATGCTTAGAGTAGGTTAGTCACAAAATTCTCTACCCTTTCTCACACTATTTCTCAAATGTACAATTAATGCATATGGATGGTTCATGTTCAAGAATGCACTTAGGAAATGCCAATATGCAATGTTGCAACAAATGAGGGTCACAACTCATGCTCATACTTCTCTTAGGCATTTCATCAAACAACTAGTGTGCATACCTACACTCCACTTTATTTATAAGTCTATCCCTCTCTTGAACCATCCAAAATGGGAGAAAACTCCCTCACCAAGCAATAATTCCTACTATAACATAACACTTCCAAAAATATTTCTCAATCTCCTCCAATTTCATCACAAACTACATTCTCCTCACATATCACACTCCTCAATTGAAGTGTATTTAACAACCACAATAAATAAATACTCATCTCAACCCAAGTTCTCACTAACACAATATATATCATGCGTAAATAAATCTCTACTCAAGGGATTTCACAATTATCAACTTGGATTGGGATTTACTTACCTTGAAAATGAGAGATCACACTAGCACTTCCTTTCCTTTACAAGACTTGTTTCTTCTCTACCCTTTAAACAATAAAACCATGAGATTTCAATACTCAAATACATGCACAACTTCACATCTAAAGCAAGGATCCTTACCTTAGGATGCCTTAGGTTGATTCTCTAGCAAAAACCAACTAAAAACCCTCAAAAATCCTTGAAAGCTTGAAAGAAGAATTGAGAGGGAATGGAGAATGAAAGAGGTGGTGGAGAAGGATGAAGGAAGGGTTTATGAAGTTTATCCCCTTTTTAGCTCAAAAGATAATCATTCATTCCCAAATTACCCTTGCTCTTTCTTGAACATTCCATCTTTGTCCTTTCAATCTTTACACTCACACCCCCATTCTAACATATTCTCCATGAAATTTCCTTGCATTTCACTCCCCACTTTTCCTACTAATTAAGGGTAGAATGGTCATTGTGCCCCAAAGGAAGAAAATATCTAAAACTCAATAAACTTTTTCGCCGTCCCATCGCCGCGGCAAAACACTCCAGCCCTGCTATGGGTGGGCATGACACCTCTTCGCTGCGGCGAAGCTTCTTCTTCGCCCCGGCGAAGCTTCTTCTTCGCCCCGGCGAAGCCTGTAACTCCAAAATTCCTCAAGTCTTAAGCAATTCCAAGGCAAATACTCACCATACCCAATACATCCATTCAACCAAAGACCAACCAAACAATATTAACAATATACCTAAGAGCAAAACAGTAAGTATTCGTACAACATACAACAAAATCTACTACGTACCTCAAGTGGGGCGTTACAGAAATTTTATTGATGTATCTTATATCTAATACACAAATATTAATAAGGAACTGGTATGGCTATGGATGGACAGGAACAATGTCCAGATGTTAACTTCAGTGAATTGAAACCAAGAATTTATGGGAAAAAAAAAAAAAAATTGGAGCTTCATTAGTGTTGACCGAGTGGGTGGTTTTGTTTAACATTACATGGCAGATTTTTGGTCATTGACAACCTATACTTAAACCATTTCATGGGATGGACATGGACATAGATTATGTTGCTTTTATTAACCTGTTTATGTTTGAAACTTGCTTAATATTTTACAAGTTTGACATTGTTTTATTTAGTTGTCTTTAATTAGGTTTCAAAGTTTCTAGATTGTAGAACTAGATAACATTAAAATATTATGAAATTACCCTTGTTAATTAGATTATATCATAAAACATTATATAAACTACTTACCCACAAAAAAAAAAAAAAAAAAAAAAGCATTATATAAACTGTTTATTTCACATGTCATTAGTATATTTGAAGATGTGTATTTCTTTATGGTTTTGATAGCCTTTACATATACGTAGAACCATTTAAGTGTTGGACATTCAAAGAACATAGAATTTTGAGGTGGAACTATGGACTTCTGCACCAACTTTGTACTAATGATTAATATTACTATTGAATTCTCAATGTTGGATGCACTGTTTAATCAACATTAGTATTTTTTAATAGAATCTATTTCTGAAGCCAATATTGTTTGCAACCGTAAACCAAAAATGGAAGAGTACAATGAAAAAAAACCAGGGAACTCTATTTTTGAAGCCAATGTTGTTGAGGTAAATATTTCTTCATAATCTCTTCTTCGTTCATTAATATGATTTTTAATCTTTGTATGATATCATGTCTACCTCTTATAAGTGTTATTATATTCTAATTCTGTCTATTATAATATCAACAAATCAGGATAATGATTGTCAAGAAATAGAAGATACAAGAGCTGCGGAAGCAGAATGGGAGCCTAAGCCTGGAATGGTTTTTGATTCTTTTGATGAGGTTTTCCAATACTACAAAAACTATGGGAATAAAATGGGTTTTGAATTTATGATAAGATCTTGAAAGAAAGGAGTTGATGGAGAGTTGAAATACGTGAAAATGGTTTGTAGTTGTAGTGGGAAGTCCAGCAATGAATCTAGAAAAGCATTTAACACGCATCTAGTGACAAAAACTGATTGTAAGGCTCATATTACTACATCTCTATGTTATGATGGAAAATGGCAAATATGTTCAACTATCGTAGATCATAACCAAGAACTGATCACTACTCCTGGCAAAAGTAGATATTTCAAGAAGAATCGAATAATACAACCGTTCGTGAAAAGGAAGCTTGAAGTGAACGATAGGGTCGGGATTAGAGCAAGCAAAAATTTCAATTCCTTAGCAATTGAAGTTGGCAGAGCTAAGAATTTGTCTTTCCTACAGAAAGATTGTAAGAACTACATTGATAAAGTTAGGAGGCTACGACTTGGTGTTGGAGATGCTTCTGCAATTCAAGATTATTTTTTGAAGATGCAAAAGGAGAATTCGAATTTCTTCTACATAATGGATTTAGATGAAAAGTGTCGATTGCAGAATGTTCTATGGGTGGATGCAAGAAGTAGGGCAGCATTTAAAGAATTTGGTGACGTCGTGACATTTGACACTACATATTTGACCAACAAGTATGATATGCCATTTGTTGCTTTTGTTGGTGTTGATCATCATGGCCATTCAACATTGCTAGGTTGTGGGTTAATCTCTCATGAGGACACATATACATTTGTATGGCTTTTTCGGTCTTGGCTTACATGTATGTGGAATTGTGCTCCTAAGGCAATAATCACCTATCAAGATAGAGCAATGCAAAATGCAATCGAGATTGTGTTCCCCGATACATGACATAGATGGTGTTTATGGCATATAATGAAGAAATTGCCTGAGAAGTTAAAAGGTTATTGTGAATATGAAAATATTAAGTTTAGTTTACAAAATGTCGTCTATGATTCGTTGACACGAGAAGAGTTTGAGGAACGATGGAACAGGTTCATTGATAGATGCAACATTCACGCTAATGAGTGGTTACTTGGATTGTATAATTAAAGACAACGTTGGGTGCCGGCATTGGTAAAAGATACCTTCTGGGCAGGTATGTCTACTACTCAACGTAGTGAAAGTATGCATGCATTCGTTGATGGGTATGTAAATTCAAAAACCACTCTAAAACAGTTTGTTGAACAATATGAGAATGCATTGCGTGATAAAGTGGAAAAAGAAAAGGAAGCTGATTTCAAATCTTTCAAATCATGGATCCCTTACATAAGCGCTTATCCTATGGAGAGACAATATCAAGATACATACACCACTGCTAAATTCAAAGAGTTTCAACAAGAGCTTGCTAGTAAACTCTATTGTGAAATATCTTCTTGCAAAGATGTTGATTCATGTAGGGAATTTATAGTGAAGGAAGTTGTTGTGGTTGGAGAGACGTGTCGTCATGATTCTTTTCTAGTGTGCTTTGATGAAAGTAGTTGTGACATTCGTTGTAATTGTTGATTGTTTGAGTTTAGAGGAATTTTATGTCGACATGCAATTGTTGTGTTGCTTCATAAGGATATTCATCAAGTTCTTGAAAAGTACATTTTAAGGCGGTGGAGGAAAAATATATACAGATGTCACACCAAAGTTCGCATAAGTTATAACAGTTGGAGCACGGATGCTGAAGGACAACGTTTTGATCAATTGTGTAATGCATTTTCTGTGGTAGCAGATTTGGCATCAAGCAATGACAATGCCTATAATAAGGTGATGCAAATGATTAGTGACATGAAGAAGGATTTGGAGTTGACTGAAAAGGCCGTAAATTGTATAACAAACTGTGAAAACGTTCCATGTACTTTAAAAGAGGGGAGTAGTATTATTCTGACTCCACGGTCTATTCGTAGCAAAGGTCGACCTCCAATAAAAAGAAAGCAATCAAAGTTTGAACAAATTGTTCATAAAGCTAAAAAGAAGAAATTGCGAAACCAAATGAGTGTTGTAGCAACTTTTTTAGCATTCAAACTATGTTTAAATAATTTTATGTATCATTTTGTCAATAAGTGTGTTAGCCTCGATATGTGGTTCATATTATAGTACTCATTATTGGAGTTTATGTTTAGTAACAATTAGTATTTTTAAATTACCAACTATAATTGGCCTCATGATTTATAAATTTAATTTGATTGAAGGTCGGGAGTTCCCAACAATCAACAGAAGCAATTGACGTTGGTGCATTAGCGATTAACATCCAAGGAGGTGAAGCTAGAGGTCATGTATTAAGTCAGGTTATAAGTGTGCTTGAATTGTCCCTTTTTTTGGAATTAAAGTGAGATGATGGAGTAGTGTAATACATTGGTTGTGGTTTGGACTGTTTAAATTTTTTAAACAGTTTCATTGTTCCTTGTAGCTAGAAAATTAATGTTACTCATTTTAGCTTGTTCTGATAGTGTGTGGTAAACTTCACTAAACATGTCGTGACATTTCCAGGGTTACATGGAGGTGTCAGTTAGTTCCAGGCCAGCTCCTGCAAATGTAGATTAATGATTGACGTCTGGTGTTAGATTAGTACAGGTAATGAAGTATACTGAAAAATGGTTGTTCTGTTTTTCTGTGTAAGGGTTGTATATTCTTTGTTGATTTTGGATCTTCATGTGTTGCTTTGTCCCTTGGGCATGTCCAATAGTTTTGGTTCTTGCTTTTGTTACATTGTTTTGGGTTGGACATTGTACCTTGACTTGGTTATACCTTATATATTTCTTATGCACTGTGAAAGAGCATTTTGTTAGCATTTTAGTCAAAGAGCTGGTTTTTATGGTGTTTGAAGATTCTGAATGCTTTTTATAGTTTCTGCAGTGTTTTGTTCGCTGGGAGTGATGTTGGGGCTTGTTGGAGTTTCAGCACTTGAATCCTACATTTTTTGTGTGCTTGTACAAAAGTCTGGTGTTGGACATTGTTAGGGGAATGCAAATTTGTATGGAGCAATATTTTGCTTGTTACTTGTAAATCTTTTGTGTATAACATTATAAGAATTGTATATCCTTGAGTATTCTTCCTATTTTAATGTATGTTGTGTACTTTGATTTTTTGTAATGCAACCCATACAAGAACAAAGTTTAGAATTTTGTTCTGTACAAGTTTTATATAATTTACTTCAATATATTTTCTGTTAATTTAATGCAACATTGAGCATAGCATCCATTCCATAAAACAAAGCAATTGTGATTAAATAGACACCAAATAAATCATTTTTCCTATTGAATGCATCACATTAAATCATAAATCCTGTCGTCTATATAACATCAAACTTTGTCAACAATAACAAATAACAATAGTCTCCTCTACAATGAAATGATTTGCTGCTCTTGGGTTGATTTGCTGCTGCTGCTGCTGGGGCCTTTTGGTGCTGTTGGTGTCTTTTTGCTGCTGCTGGGGCTGTTGTCCCTCGGTCTGTTTTGCTGCCGCTGGGATTTTTCTTTGTTGTTGCTCGGGGTGATTTTGCTGCTGCTGTTGGGGTTTTGGTTGCTGCTCCTTCGTTGATTTCTCGCTGCTACTGCTGGTTTTTTGGCTGTTGCTGCCCCTTGGGGCTGTTTTGTTGCTGCTAAGGGTAATTTCGCTGCTGCTGTTGATGTCACATGGCCACAGATCAAACATGCATCACGTAAAGGTATGATAAAGTTAAGCTGCTAACATGGAAGCAACACAGGGCTGCACATCAGAACAAAGACAGAAAATGTTAAACAAATAATTGCATGATGATGTGTGAGCACTCCAGAAGGAACAAAGGCTCCAACAAAAATACAATAATTAACAGACAACAACAGGTAATAAACATATTGAAACGAAATAGTAAAAAGTTCTGTTGGAAAATGTAGAATGAATTTGAACCATGTGAGGATTCAAACCCTCCACAACTAAAGAGAAAGAATAAGTATATCCTTTTATCTATCTCTTGCTTTGACATTCACATAGAATGTGTGTGTGTGTGTATAAACACATAATTGACAATAAAAGCAACCTTCAACTGTTCCCAAATACAAAGCTTCAAAGTGTGTTTTTCATGTTCTTGCCTAAGTTCAAATTCCCATGGGAAATAATACAAATTATTGACTTAGACAATATGGTCTCAGTATGTCTAGTAAAACCACATGTAAGATGAAAGAGAAACAATAAGTCAACTGGAACTGGATTTTAGTCTTTATAAAACAGTTCCCAAGAGACCCGCACCATCTTGCAAATGGACCTGCTGCTTCATTGTTTGCAAGCGCAGTTTCAATTCACTGTTCTCTGCAGTCAGGCCATTTGTATCTCTTTGCTCACAAGATGAACATTTACATCAATTAATTTCATTGCTGGCGAAATACATTCAACATAAACTTAAAACGGAGAAAGCTCATAACAAAAAAGATAAGTCATGACATCCAAACCACAAAAAACCAATATTAATTGATTTCATTGCTGGCCATTAATGTGTCTGCATTAACACAAATTAACTGCACAGAATTCAAGCTCTTAATTTATTCAACCAGAATATTAAAAAAAGAAAAATTACAAACCTGAAGACAAATAATTGAAGATCTTTCACACAACAACCAGTCCAATATTCTTTGACAGCTTCTACAACCTAAGCACAATCAAAATCAACATCATCATTTCCTCTTCACCGAATATCAATTAATACCATAATTACAATACAAAAACCAGATATGTCTACTCCTCACATAAGCATTAGCACAAACAATTAGCATGTAATCAAAATCCACTACTAAAATACACAAAAACTTGACATCATCTACCCTTCATTCAAACATTAACACAAACATTTAAAGTGTCATTCATGACAGCTTCTACAACTAAAGCCGCGGGCACGACCATTGAAACCAACAAGAAAGGAAGAAAAGAACAAGAAAGTAAACTGAAAGCCTCATAGGGCTCATCCAAGAACAACAACAGTCTAGAGGCTCTAACTTCACCAACAACAGTCTAGAGTAGCTTGGTTTAATAGTCTTCCCTATAAATGGAGATGAAAAGAAATAGAAACAAACCAAGCAAACAGGCATACATCTTGAATATAAGTGTGTAAAGAGAGTTAACGAAACATGCTCTGTTGAATAAAAAGGCTCCATTCCTTTGCAGGTGCCTAGCGACTAGGCGGGGATGAAGGGACAGAAACTATGGGATGGGAAAAAGATAACTGGGGTCCTGTAGTTGGGTAATCTTCTGCTATTGGTAATGGCCGATCAGGACGAAGGAGGTACAGCCTTGAAGCATTTGTTCCCGGGCTTTAATGCGTGTCCTTCTCCTATCCTAGCAAAGAGCAGTAATGCCCTATCTATTCTAGCAAACCAAGAGAGACCCAAACATCAAGAACAAGAGGAGATGTTGTCGATTCCAAAACTTGCGAAAAATAGGGTGTTTACTCTCTGTTTGGGTTCCCTCCAAATGTCAGTTTAGGGCTTAAAATAATTTTTTTTTCTTTTTAAATTTGAAGGGGAGAAACGTGGCTGCTGAGTGATGTGGGAATGATATGGTATCTGCTAGATAAAGGAAGTAAGAGAAGTAAGTAAAAGAAGTGAGTAAAGGTAGCGTTTCTCTAATAAAAAACCCATTTCTTCCGCCAAAAACGCATTCTTGCCCAAATCTCTTCCACCCAAATCTTTGGGGGAGTTTATTAAAAAGACATTTGAAGTTTACATTTAATTAAAAGGCTATCAAGTTTTAAAGTGTTAACTAAATAGCCATATTATTGATTAAGGGTAATTAGTGCTTAATTAGGATTAATGAAGTATTATGTAATCTTTTCAAAATTATACTATATTCCCACAAACCCGAAATTGTTGCAAACAAACCCAAACACCTTATTCTTCCTCCCGCCATTAACGCATCTCTACCTCTGCATCTTCTTCTCTTCTTCTTAGCTTCGTCTACATCTTCTTCTTCTTCCTCCTTCTTGTACATCTTCTTCTTCCTCATTCCTCTATATCTTCTTGTTCCTCCGCCATTAACACTTTCTTCTTCCTCCACCATTAACATCTTCTCCGGCAAAGATCCCCTCCTCCTCTTCCCCGACATTTCGTCTAAGTATGTGTATCTCCTTTTTACATTTTATATTTAGATTTACAAAGATTTAATAATGGATGGGGTTTGGGTTATGATTTTGATTTAGTTGTTTAGGTTGTTGGGTTGTGTTTGATGTAATGCAAGTTGAAAGGAGTGAAATTGGTTGAAAATTTGTTCTGGGTATTTATTATGGGTATGATGGATCGATTGTAGGTGGAGATGGTGAAAATATGTTAGGTACGATGGATCGCTTAAGCGATCTGGTAGGTCTGGTAATACAGCAGATAGATCGCTTAAGCGATAAGGTATGTGGCATAAGATCGCTTAAGCGATCTCCTTAAAGTCTGTTGTATGGGAGCAGATCATTTAAGCGATCAGTAAATGGCATAAGATCAGCTTAAGCGATCATGGTTAGGTTTATTTATCTTGGATACAGCAAGGAAGTGATCGTGTATCGCTTAAGCGATCCAATATAAATAACCATGATCGCTTAAGCGATACATCGACCAAATATGCGAATGTGCAGATTCTTTTTAAAATATTTGAACCCTTAGTACAGCATTTAAGAATATTGTTTTTCTTGCATTACAGGTAGTTGGCTATTATTATACATGGGATAAGTTGTTTTGGGTGTTGAATATTTTGGTGAATGGGTGGAGGAAGAAAGTAGGTGGAAGTCGATTGGGAAGAGCAAAGAAGTTATATCAATTGCTGTGAGCACAGAGGTTAGTTTTGATAAGTTGATTGATGAAATAATTAGAAGAGGTAATTTGAGTTGCTCGCGTAGTGATATAGTTGTGAAGTATGTTTTAAGCAAAGCTCCTGAACATTATAAGGTACCTCCTGCTATATTAAAGTCGGATGAAAGTGTGAAGTTATATATGATTGATATGGCCGATAATGGTTCGAGGCTGATTTTAAGGGTTTCTTATGTAGAAAAACCGTTGGAAGTTGGTTCCAAGGAAGGGGATAATGAGGATGTAGGTGGAGATTTACCTGGTTTTAATTTGAACTACGAGGCCATTGATTTGTTAGCTGAAAAATCAAGAGTAGACGGTGAATTGGGTGGTGAGGAAGACACTATAGAAGAGGTTGGTGATGGGGGCGAATGAAAATGTTGAGGAGGAGGACCCGTAGATGTTCCCACGATGTAGAGATTCCTTTAAATACAGTTATGCGAAGGCATAGATTGTGAGGAAGAGAACACTATGGTCGTTTATGTAGGTTCAGAGGGGGCAATTGGAGGTAGTAGTGAATCAGCTCATGTCTTTACGGATGGATCGGAGTTGCGCATAGGGTATTTATTTGACAACAAAGAGGAAGTGGTGAGGAAGCTAAAACTTGTTCTTTGTGAAAGGTAATTTTGAGTTCATCACCAAAAAGTCAAATTCATTGGCTGTGACGGTTGCATGTCGTGACCGAAAATGCAAGTGGCGGGTTTATTGTAGAAGGTTGGCGGAGTCAGAAAAGTTTATTCTTAGCACATATACCCGTGAGCACACATGTGGTTTGGGACATATTTCGGTGAGCATCGACAAGCGTCCGCGATGTTATTGGACAATTTGTCAAAAGTCGGTTCGTCGAAGGGAAAGGTCCATCTCCTAAAGACATTCGAGACTTGTGCGCCACGAGTTGGGATGTCTTGTTAGTTCTTGGAAATCTTGGAAAGGGAGACAACATGCACAAGATTTTGTGAGGGGCACGCCGGAGCACGGGTACATAGTATTAGAAGCGTACCGTTATATGCTTGAGTTGACAAACCAAGGTAGCAAGACGGCTTTAAAGTGGGACAGGAATATGATGTTTAAATATATTTTTTGTTGCTTATGGTTACGCTATAAGGGGTTTTGTAAACATGAGAAAGGTGTTGGTGCGTTGATGGTTGCTTTCCGGACGGGAAAGTATGGAGGTACATTGTTGGTGGCCACTGCACAGGACAGCGAGAATCACACATATCCTGTTGTATGGTGTGTGGTTGACTCTGAGAATGACGAGTCGTGGACTTGGTTTTTTCGCGATTCATCACGATAGTGCTGAGCAGTGGACGAGTTGTGCATAATATCCGATGAGGCACAACTATAAAGAAAGGGGATTACCACTATTTACCGTCAAGCACATCACGGATTACGTATGAGGCACCTTGGTGAGAACATAAAACAAAAGTTTAAGTGTCTTTGGCCTCCTTGGACATACTACATGGCAGCAAAAGCTTATCGGGTTGATGAGTTCGAGGAGCACTTCCAGCAAATCCGAATCAAGGATGTTAGAGTTGCTAAGTATCTTGAGCATGATGTTGGTTTCGAGAGATGGAGTAGAGCTTACTTTCCTGGAAGAAGGTTTGATGTCATGACCACGAACATAGCTGAGTCCATAAATTCGAAGTTGTTAATAGAAAGAGAGTTTCCAATAGTTGCACTTTTTGATGCAATCCAGAGGACATTGTCGCGGTGGTTCCATGAGCGTCGTACGGAGTCAGATAATTTTACTACAACCCTTGTTCCGTCAACTGAAAAATTATTGCGAGAACATATGGAACTGTCAAATGCACTGTTTGCCTATCCTCTTAATGCTCAAGAGTTTCTGTGCACGGCTATGGTCCGGATTCCCTAGTTAACCTTGTTACAAAAACTTGCAGTTGTAAAGTGCTTGACATTCAACGTTTACCTTGTCCTCATGCACTAGCAGCACTGAAACACCAACGGAAGCCGGATTTTGGTTCAAGAATTTACATGAAACTTTGCTCCCCTTTCTATATGAGATCACTACATGCTAGCATATTCGTTACGATATATCCTGCCTCCGAAGAGCAGGGTAATGCCGTGAGGTGGGTGACATTATCCTCCGGCCCGCCATTCAAGAAGACACCAAAGGGGAGAAAAAGGGTTAAGTGTATTCCATCAGCCTTTGAGGTTCCCCGGAAGATGAATAAGTGCTCAATTTGCAAGCAACCTGGCTACAAGAGAAGTAGTTGCCAGAAGTAATTAGGTTCGAAGAAGGATGAAATTCAGGGAGTTGCGAAAGGCAACCGTTGATGAGTTATTGTTTTCAATTATTGATGTTTTAAATTTTATTGTTACCTTTAATAAATTATCCTTTATATTGTGTATTCTTATTACATGGTCTAAATATTTGTTGGTGATTTTAGTTTGGAATTAGATTGTCAAATTGAGGAAAAAGTATGGAATTAATACGTGTTGGTAATTTTAGTTTGTCAAAATTCGGGAGAAAAGGTGCAAAAAGTATATATTGCCCACGATCGCAAGCGACTAAGTGTATCGCTTAAGCGACTAAGTGTTTTAAATAGCAGGATCGCTTAAGCGATACACAGATCGCTTAAGCGATCGTGCACCTGGACTGATTGATTTTGCCTAGGTGCATGATAATCCGTAAATTATACAGTTTTTATTTAATCTTTTTGTCGGATTTCAGGTACTTTCTAGTGCATTTTTACCTGAATGGGTGCGTAATTCTCTATTTTTCGTGTTTCAGGTTAAAATGGACTCTTTTAGTGAATAAAGAAAAAATTTGACAAGTTTTGACTCAGAATTGAAGGATTTGAAGTTAGGAGAGTTCGGAGTAGGACAATGCACGATGAAGCTTGTTTCCAAGGTGGAGAGTCGAAAATCAAAGAATCGGGACGAAGAGGCAAGCGAGTGGCGCTTCGTAAATTTCAGAACTTCTTGAAGCTTCGCCTCGGCGAAGAAATTGTCTTCGCCGCGGCGAAGTTAGCGAGTCGAATGTGGATCTTTCATTCTTGGCCGCGGCGGCGATTAAAATTTCCGGTTTGTAAACGCACGCTTTCGTGTGTGCGTGTTTTTAGGTTTTAGGACTAGGTATAAAAGAAAAACTTGAACTTTTTAGAAGGGGCCGAACTGTTAGGTTAGCCGTCTTTACATTTCCTAGAGAGAAAAAGCTGGATTTTTTCGGATTGTTAGAGAACAAGTTCAGATTTTGACTGGAACAATTATCTTTTGGGGAGTTTTCTATTCTTTCATCTTAGTTTCATGATGTTTATTCTGTTTACTTGTATTTTCCGTTTTTATTCTGTTAAATTAGCTATGAACTAATCTTCTATGGGTTAGGGTTTTGATTGAAGTTTGGATTTGAAATGGGTTGAGTCTATGTTTGTGCTATTTTCATGTGAATAAGTTGTGGTTGTGTGTTACTCTGAAATTAAGTGTTGTATGTGATGAACATGATGAGATTGAGAAATAATTCATGTTAAGCTTCTTGGTAATAACCATTATAGTATTGGATGCTAGAGATAGATTCAAGAACTAATGAAATCAATTTAGGATTCTTGTGCTTCATGATTTAGAGTTATTAACCTTCAAATTGTTGGGTGCGGAATGTTAATAAGGATAAATAGGAAAACATAGCCCGAGAGGGTATGTTATCATAGTAGTGAATCCGATTTACAACCATTGCATGTAAATGTGAAAATAGTGTAACCTTTAGGTATAACCCATAAATAATCCAAACGAAGTCAAAACCCTACCCGTTTTAATTACATTGAATTTCTGAGTTCCATTTCCTTTTCTTTTTAAGAATTAGATTTTATTTTGTTTTTTCTTTCAATTACAATTTGCTCCCACAAATCCAAGATTTTCGATTACTTCAACTTGTTAACACCATAGGAAACTTAGTGCTTTGCTACCCGGTCCTCGTGGGAACGATATCCTACCCATCACTCTATTACTTGAGCGCTAGTGCACTTGCTAGTTTTGCATGTTATAGTAAACACGCACCAAGTTTTTGGCGCCGTTGTTTCGGAAATTGTTTTTAAGTTAACATTAAGTTTTTCCTAGAGTTTAACTAGATTGAAGTTTTACTTTTATTTTTTATTTTTGTTTGAGTGTGATTTTACTTTTATTTCACTTGTGTTCATTCGGTTTATGCGAAGAGCAAGGACGTCAACCAGTGGTTCTGTTGACCTTGAGCTTGAGAGGGGTACGAAGACTAAACGAGAGAAGAGAAAGAGATACACTTACTCTGAAACGGAAGAAGTTGTAGTTGAAATGGTGAACCGAGAAAATAGGACAGGGGAATTTTCAGGTTCCCACGGTGAATGGAGCAAGTGGGTCAAGTATTCACGAGACCTACGGTACAAGCTAACAACTTGAGATCAAGCCGGCAATCATCCGAGATGATCCAGGTCGGTAAGATTCAACGGAGATTTGAAGGAGGATCCGAATCGGCACATTGCAAATTTCAGGAAATTTGCGACACCTTCAAGTCGAATGGAGTGTCGGATGATGCTATTAGGCTGCGTTTATTCCCATTCTCATTGGGAGATAAAGCAAAGGGGTGGTTAATGGCATTACCAGGAGCGATTACAACATGGAATGATTTGGCACAAAAATTCTTAACCAAGTTCTTTCCTCCGGTAAGTCGGCAAAGTTGAGAAATGATATCACATCGTTTCTACAAGATGGCCGCCGAGTCGTTGTATGAGGCTTGGGAGAGATACAAGGAATTGATGAGGAAATGCCCACATCATGGTTTGCGGTTTGGCTTCAAGTCCAAACATTTTATAATGGTTTGATGGGTAGCGTGCAAACCATGGTGGATGCGGCAGGGAGGAGCTTTGCAGAATAAGACTCTGAAGAACATGAGTTACTTGAGGTGTTGGCAAGCAACAACTATCAAAAGACCGAATGAGAGAGTAACTACGAGGAAATCTTAGGTCTTCATGAAGTAGATGCTTTCACACCATCTCTGGCCCAACTCACTTGCCCTCCAAAAACATTGGGAACTATCGCAGGGTAAATTCTGCACAAGCACCTCAATTAACATGTGATTTTTGTGCGAGGAAACCATGTGGAGGCGAGTGCCAAGTCGGAAACACATTTGCACCGTCATCTTCATCAACGGAGCAAGTAAATTACTTGGCGGAAATCAAAGACAGCCGAACAATCCGTTCTCCAACACATACAACCCGGGGGTGGAGACATCATCCAAATCGGCTGGGAAATCAAAACCAACGGGGGTAATCAATGGAACCCGAGGCAAGTTCCAAATAACCCACCGGGGGTGACCAATCAACCGGGTGATCCAAGAGTGTCGAAGTTGGAGGATTTGTTCGGTAAATTTATGCAAGAGTCTGAGGGGTTTATGAATGAGACGAGGACAAACTTTAGAAACCAAGGGGCGTCCATTCGGAATCTTGAGGTGCGGATGGGCCAATTGGCCGAGAATGAATGATAGACCACGGGGGTTCTCTACCAAGCAACACGGTGACCAACCCGTGAACAAGCAAATGCAATCATTTTGAGAAGTGGGGACAGGTTTTGGAAAGAAGTAGGCCGCCCTACGAAAGAAGGAGAGCAACCCGGAAAGGAAGAGGATGAAGAAAGAATGGATGAAGAGATTATTTGTGAAGAGAATTCAGGTGCTTTAGGGGAAGAGAACAAGAAAGAGGATGAAAGGCAAAAGAAGAAGGAGAAATTGCCATTCCCCGAGATACCACCAGAATTAGCTCATCACACTCCACCCGTACCTTTTCCTCGAGATTGAAGAAGAAGAATCGGGATAAGCAATTTTCGAAATTCATTGAAATCTTTAAAAAATTGCATATTAACATTCCTTTTGCAGATGCAATACAGCAAATGCCGAGTTATGCGAAGTTCCTGAAGGAGATACTTTCGAACAAGAGGAAGTTAGAAGATGAGGAAACGGTGATGCTAACGGAAGAGTGCAGTGCAATCCTCCAGAAGAAACTACCCCCGAAGCTCAAAGATCCGGGGAGTTTTACTATTCCTTGTATTATAGGGGATATTACTTTTGATCGTGTGCTTTGTGATTTAGGAGCTAGTATAAATTTGATGCCTTTTTCTGTTTTCAGGAGATTAGGGATTGGTGAAGTGAAGCCAACGACAATGTCGTTGCAACTAGCGGATCGGTCGATAAAGCACCCGAGGGGGATAGTTGAAGATGTTTTAGTGAAGGTGGGGAAAATAATTTTTCCAGCGGACTTTGTAGTCTGGACATGGAAGAGGATAAGGAGATTCCTCTCATTTTGGGCCGACCATTCTTGGCCACAGGGGAGCGTGATTGGCGTGCGGGGAAGGGAAGTTCTTTGTTAAGGGTTCAGGATGAAACAGTAACTTTTAATGTGTTTGATGCGATGAAGTTTCCGTCGGAAGCGGATTCATGTTTTAGTGTGGATGTGGTGGATGATCTTGTTATGGAGTCCATAGAAGAAAACATCCCTGAATTGCCTCTAGAAGCATGTATAGCAAAATCGAAAACAGTAGAGGTTGAAGACTCAGCAAGGAATGATTGTGCTAGAATGTTAGAAGCACTCCAACCAATTGAGGAGAGTCAAGATGCGGAATTTGAGGAATTTGACTTTGACAAAGAAAAGGCAAAGGAAGATAATAAAGAAGCCCCACGGCTTGAACTGAAACCTTTACCGCCTCACCTCAAATATGTCTATCTTGGAGATTCAAATACTTTTCCGGTGATTATTAGTGCAGATTTGAGTGCCTTAGAGGAAGAGAAGTTGATTAGAGTGTTGAGGGAACATAGATTGGCGATTGGTTGGACCATCACGGACATTAGAGGTATCTCACCCTCATTTTGCATGCATAAGATTCTCATGGAAGATGACTTTAAACCGAGGGTACAACCACAACGGAGATTGAATCCTTCAATGAAGGAAGTGGTGAGAAAGGAGGTGGTGAAACTTTTGGATGCGGGGATCATCTATCCGATTTCCGATAGTCCATGGGTGAGCCCGGTGCAAGTTGTTCCAAAGAAAGGAGGAATTACCGTTGTGAAGAATGAAAGTAATGATGATTCCAACAAGGGCGGTAACGGGTTGGAGAGTGTGCATTGATTACCGTAAACTGAACGAAGCAACAAGGAAGGATCATTTTCCATTGCCCTTCATCGATCAAATGTTGGAGAGGTTGGCAGGACATGCATATTATTGTTTCTGGATGGCTATTCGGGGATATAACCAAATTGCCATCGCTCCCGGGAGGATCAAGAAAGCGACCTTCACTTGCCCTTACGGCACCTTTGCCTACCGAAGAATGCCATTTGGATTATGCAATGCACCAGCAACTTTCCAAAGATGCATGATGTCAATCTTTGGAGACATGGTGGAAAGATTCATAGAAGTCTTCATGGACGACTTCTCAGTTTTTGGGTCATCATTTGACAATTGTCTAACAAATTTGTCTTTTGTTTTGCAGCGATGCAAGGAAACAAATTTAGTGCTGAATTGGGAGAAATGTCACTTCATGGTCCAAGAGGGAATTGTGCTCGGGCATAGAATTTCCAAGGATGGGATTGAAGTTGATCGGGCGAAGACAAGTTATTGAGAAGCTACCACCGCCATCAAATGTCAAAGCGGTCCAAGAAGCTTTTTTGGGGCATGCGGGGGTTTTATAGGACGCTTCATAAAGGATTTTTCTAAGATCTCTAAACCCCTGTGCAATCTTTTAAATAAAGATGTTGTTTTTTGTTTTTGATGATGATTGCATGCATGCTTTCCTAACTTTAAAGAAATTGCTAGTTTACGCACCTATTATAGCGATCCACGATTGGGGACTACCATTTGAACTAATGTGTGATGCTAGTGATTTTTGCTTTAGGGGGTAGTACTAGGAGGAGAAAAAATAAAGTGTTGCATGTAATTCGGTATGCTAGCAAGACACTTGTTGATGCAGCCCAATGAATTACCACCACCGAAAAAGAAGCTGTTGGATGTGGTGTTTGCTTTTGACAAATTTCGTTCCTATCTTTTAGGTGCGAAGGTAATCGTTACACAGACCATTCGGCCACTCGAGACACCTTTTGGCGAAGCAAGAAGCAAAACCTCGGTTGATAAGATGGATTCTACTACTTCAAGAATTTGAGTTGGAAATTCGAGACAAAAAGGGGTCGGAAAATGTAGTAGCTGATCATTTGTCAAGAATTGAGAGACCAACCATGGGGGATGAGGTGGAAATCCCAATTTGAAAAAACATTTCCGGATGAGAAACGATGAGTGGATGAAGCACCATGGTATGCGGACTTTGCAAATTATTTATCATCAAGGGTGCTCCCAGTGGTATGACATTTCAATAGAAGAGAAAATTTTTCTACGATTTAAAATACTATTTTTGGGAAGAGCGTTCTGTCTGAGACTTTGTCTTGACCAAATGATACGGAGATGTGTCCCGGAGGAAGAAATGGAGAGCATTCTAAGACATTGTCATGAGAGGGAAGTGGGTGGCCATTTCGGGGGAGCTAGAACAGCAGCGAAGGTGCTGCAATCTGGGTTTTATTGGCCAACCCTTTTTAAGGATTCCTTCCGGATGATCCGAGTGTGACCAATGTCAGCGGATGGGGAGTATTTCAAAAAGAGATGAGATGCCGTTGAACAACATCCTGGTGGTTGAAATTTTTGACGTTTGGGGGATTGATTTCATGGGGCCTTTCCCAAGTTCCTATGGGAACATGTTTATATTGGTGGCTGTGGACTATGTGTCGAAATGGGTTGAGGCAGTTGCATTGCCAACTAATGATGCTAGGGTGGTGATTAATTTTGTGAGGAAGAACATTTTCTCAAGGTTTGGAGTACCCACGAGCAATTATTAGTGATGGAGGAACGCATTTTTGCAATAGGCAAATGGATGCATTCTTTGAGTAAATATGGAGTGACACATAGAGTGGCAACACCCTATCATCCACAAACGAGCGGGCAAGTAGAATTATCAAATAGAGAAGGCGAAAGGGATTTTAGAAAGCAGTCAATGCCTCGAGGAAGGATTGGTCACGGAAGGCGGACGATGCTTTATGGGCTTATCGCCTTTGCATTCAAAACACCAATTGGTATGTCTCCGTTTAGATTGGTGTATGGGAAAGCATGTCACTTGCCGGTGGAACTTGAACACAAGGCATATTGGGCCGGGTCAAGCGGTTGAACATGGACTTAAAAGTCGCGGGAGAAGAGAGAATGCCGACTTTGAGCAGGCTTGATGAGCTTCCCGTCTGGAAGCATATGAAAATGCCGGAATTATAAAGAGAAAACAAAAAAGGTGGCACGACAAGCATATCGGGTCAAGGCTTTTGAAGTTGGGCGAAAGTGTTGTTATTCAACTCTAGACTTAGGCTTTTTCTGGAAAACTTAAGTCTAGATGGTCGAACCGTTCACTATAACGAGGATACATGCATCCGGAGCGTGGAAGTCACACATAAGGAAAGGGCACTTTCACGGTTAATGGGAAGGCTGAAGCCATACGTTGAAGGGGTGATGAGTTGCAAGTTCATCCCAATCCGGTTTGGACATCCCAACCTAAAGGATGGAAAGAGTCAAAGCTTAGACTATAAACAAGCGCTTCTTGGGAGGCAACCCAAGTGTTTTTTAACTCTTTGATTTTAATGTTTGTTATTTGAATTCTTCTTTTTCCATTTTGAGTTTGTAAAAATTTGATGATTTGTTGTTTTCAAGTGTTTCGGTGAAGTTTAGAGCAAAGGAAAGTATCAAAAAGGGTTTCAGTCTTCGCCCCTGCAAGAAAATTTTCGCCGCGGTAGATGCATGCGGGAGAAGAAAGAAAAAAATTTTTTGGGAAATTGGCTAAGGCATTTCGCCGCGGCGAAGAATGTTTCTTCGCCGAGGCGAAGTTACTTTGGTGCTCTCGGGAATGTTTTGCCTCGCGAAGATATTTTCTTCGCGCGGCCCGAAACTGGGAAATTCTAGGGTTCATGCGTGATGAACTTCGCCGCGGCGAAGAAACTTCTTCGCCGCGGCGAAGCTCCTTTTCTATAAATACTAACTTTTCTTCCTTCATTTTTCACGCCTTCCATTGTGAGTTGAGAGCAAATTTTCAATCCTCCAATTTTTCACTTCTATTTTACTTTTCCAACCAAAATAATCACTCCCACATCATTCCTAAACACCAAATCAACCCATTTCAACAACAATTTTCACAAAAATTTCACAAAATTTTGGATCAAAAATTTGGGGGTTTTCTTGTTTGGATCGTTTCTAAGTCAATTGGTGGTGCAAAGCGACTTCATATTGGTAAGATTTCGAAAACCCAAAGCTTTATTTCGGAAAATTTTTAGTCTATATTCGTAGATCTAGAAATTATGTGAATTTTTAATATGAGATATTTTTGGGTTGTTGAGTTGTGATGTGCTTCATGTTGAGAAGTTTTTATGCAAATTCATTGTTAGAAGTGTAGTTATTGATTATGTGGAGTGTTTGTGTTGAATTGAAAAAAATCGTAGTTGGGGGTGAAGTTGCGAATTTTAGAAGTGTGGATTGTGTTGAAATTGTGACGTGGAATCTATTCTAAGGGTATATTAAGGTGGAAACCGAGAATCCGCCTTAAAAACTAGCCTAGCATGTTTGGCAACCTCGGTATAACAACGCCGCGTACACCTTAAAATAGAAAAATCGTAGTTTGGGGGTCGAATTGAAAATCTTTGGAAGTGTGAATTATTTTTGCGGGTTGAAGCAGGGGCTATGCTTTTATAGGGGTAATTCATTGGTGTTAACATTTTGGATTGAATTTCATAAATCAATGGCTCAGAAAATTAAGCATACGGGCAAGGGGAAGAAGCATTGGACAAGCGGTTTGTGAGCGAGGTCGCCGTAAGCGTTATGAGGGCGTGATCAAAGAAAAGGATAAGGGTTTCATCCCACGAGCGTGGATTGTGACACCCACAATCGTGGTGGAGTAGGGGGTAGAAATTGGAACATGTTCATGAGTGCTCCTCATGTGCGGGGTGTAGAACCGTTGGTAAGAGAATTCTATGCCAACTTCCCCGAGTCGGGATGGGATTGTGTTTGTGCGAAGGGAGGATGTGCCATTCTCGGCGATAAGAAATCAACAAATTCTTTAACTTGCCCGACTATCTCATTGGGAGGTGATGGTATGCGGCGGCCTCAAAAGATCGGCTATAACCATGATATTATCTTGCCGGTCATAGCAAACCGGGGACAGCATGGGAAGTGTCTAAGAAAAGGAAAAGACACTCAAAGGAGCAGATTGACACCGTGGCTCGGCTTTGTGGCGATACTTTGTATGTCTGCAAGCGATCAGGAGCGCTCTGACCTGATGACTCATGAGAAGGCGGGAATTGCTTTACTCTATAGCCACGGGAAAAAGTATGGATGTGGGAGACATCATTTATAACAGTGTTCGGATTGCATCGAGAAAAGGGCGATCAAATTCTTGTTTCCCGCATCTCATCACGACCATGTGTCTAAGCGGAGTCAAGGTTACGATGATGAGCCGCGTATTAATCCGGCTCAGGCTACAGATGCCGACTATTTCAAGAAACACCTTGACCGAACAGAAGGCTTGCCCAACCAAGAGGCGGGGGCAAAGGCGGGAGAACAAGCATGGCCACATCATCCCGGCTCCACGAGGGGTCACGAAGAGATCTTTGCAAGAAATGATGAATATGATGAAATACATGAAGAGAAGACGGGATTGGATGATGGAGCGGACCAGAGCATGCATGAATTGCTAACGAGATAGCTTCAAGGAACGAATGTTGACACGTCCGCGTATCATTGGGTTGGTTTGGAACTCGGATGATTGGCGGAATCGGAGGAAGAAGAGGGAATCGGAGGAAGAAGCGAGAAGAGGTGAACCCGAGCACTTGTTTATGTTTGGTTTAATTGCTTTAATTTAATTTTCTTTTCGGGTTGAAATCAAACTCATTTTTATTTTGGTTTTGGATTTTTGTTATTTTGTCAATTGTTTAGTTAATTTTTTTTTTTAGTAGTGTTAAAGGGCGATACAGGTTGTAATACTTTCAATATAGTTGTGAATTCGTTCTAACATAAGACACACCACGTTTATTGTTTTGGCAGTTGTGGACGATGAAAAGTCCAAAGAGCGGGTGAACATTGTGGAGCGACAATTCATAACTTAACCGGGGGAGCATTCTCGTACCTTTTTATTGTTCATTTGTTTTTCCTTTGTTGTTTGTCTTTATTCCTAAGCGGTACATAATGGAACATTGGGGGACAATGTTATTTTTAGTTTGGGGGGTAGGGAATTGATTGTTTTTGAGTTTAAGGGTATCTTGGTGGAAACCGATGCTTGCCTTAAAAAGCGCCTACTTGATAATTGGCGACCTCGGGTTTAACAACGCGTACACCTTAAACGGAAAAAAAAGCGTATTTAGGTTTGCATTTTGCTTTCGGTTGTTTTGTTTTTGCCGATGATGAGTTGTATAAATCAATGATGAGAATAAGATTGTTGAATTTTTATTGTTGGGAAATGTTAAGCATTACTTCAAGTTTACGTTATTGGCTGAATTTTGATTGAGGTTTGTTGAGTGGTTCAACCACGATTTTCATTTGTTTCAGCATGCTTAGATTCATTTTATGCGATTAGGCAAAGTCTTGATAATGTTGGTGGATTCTAGAACCTAGTTGAGAAATGCTTGAGGCGAAATTCTAGGATTAGACATGGTTGAGGAGATGATTTAGGCAATCTTTGGAGCGTTTGAGCCTTTTTAGCCAACCCATGATTGAAGCTGTCACTAGTCACCCATTTGAGCCATTGGAACTTTGCTTTGTTTTTTCTTAAAAAACTACTGAATTGTAAATTCCTTTACCCGAAACACTTTACCATACCTTTAGGAGAATTCGGTCTTAGTGCAAAACCGAGAACGAACGAATGTACATTTGAGTAAAAGATTAGTGTGGGGGTTAAGAGAAGAAAAAATGAAGAAGAGACCAAAAAGAATGATGTGGGAGTTGGGATAAAGAGTAAAAACAAAGGAGGTAGTTACCTCAATTATGTTCTAGTGTTGTGTTTGAAAAAAAATAAAAAAATAAAAAAATAAAAAAATAAAAAAATAATGTCGAACACAATGCTGCCTAGTTTAAGGGTATCTGCAAATTTGGAAACCCGAGAACCCGCCTTAAAAGCTGCTGCAGCGTGTTTGGCGACCTCAGTATAACAAGCGCCACGTACACCTTAAACAAGTCTCCCCACAATTATGGTATTCAAAAGTTAAGAAATGAAGTGTGAATGAGTAGACATGTCATTGGTGTTGAGAAAGTGTGGGTTTCGATGTAATTTGAGTTTTGCTTTAGGACAACCGAGTTCTCTTACTTTGTTTCCTATCCTTTTGTTGGAGCCCATGACCCGAACCTAAAGTTACAAGCCTTTTTAAGACTGTTGATTCTCATCTATGTGCGGTCCTCGTTAGTGAGTAGTTCGATATTTAGGCTTATGGAATCTACTACCATTTGATAAACTTTACAATTTTTTGCATAAAATAATCCGGGAAGTTGGAAGGTGGATTGAAGTGGGGATTACCTACTTGGTGGACCAATTGAGGAAAAGCGACCGATGTAGCCTATAACTTCTTGGAATGTCAACATTTCTGATGATAAACTTTCAACAATTTGTGAGACATGTGCAATTTCTAGGCAATTCATTTTAGCATTTGAATTCGTTTGTATTTTTGGTTTTTCGGTTTGTTTGCATGTTTTCATCTTTTTGTTTTTGTTTTTGTCTTTGTTTTCGTTATTGTTGTCTTTGTATGCTCGGGGACGAGCATTGCTTTAGTTTGGGGGTAGTTGATAATCCGTAAATTATACGGTTTTTATTTAATCTTTTTGTCGGTTTCAGGTACTTTCTAGTGCATTTTACACGAATGGGTGCGTAATTCTCTATTTTTCGTGTTTCGGGTTAAAATGGACTCTTTTAGTGAATAAAGAAAAAAATTTGACAAGTTTTGACTCGGGGAATTGAAGGATTTGAAGTTAGGAGAGTTCGGAGGGTAGGACAATGCCACGATGAAGCTTGTTTCCAAGGTGGAGAGTCGAAAATCGAAGAATCGGACGAAGAGGCAAGCGAGTGGCGGTTACGCAAATTTCAGAACTCTTGAAGAAGCTTCGCCCCGGCAAAGAAAATTGTCTTCGCCGCGGCGAAGTTAGGCCAATCGAATGTGGATCTTTCGTTCTTCGCCGCGGCGGCTGATTAAAATTTCCAGTTTTGTAAACGCCACAGGTTTCGTGTGTGCGTGTTTTTATTTGAGGTTTTTAGGACTAGGTATAAAAGAAAAAACTTGAACTTTTTAGAAGGGGCCGAAGCTGTTAGGTTAGCCGTCTTTACATTTCCTAGAGAGAAAAAAATTTGGATTTTTTCGGATTGTTAGAGAACAAGTTCATATTTTATTGGAACAATTATCTTTTGGGGAGTTTTCTATTCTTTCATCTTAGTTTCATGATGTTTATTATTTTACTTGTATTTTCCGTTTTTATTACATTAAATTAGCTATGAACTAATCTTCTATGGGTTAGGGTTTTGATTGAAGTTTGGATTTGAAATGGGTTGAGTCTATGTTTGTGCTATTTTCATGTGAATAAGTTGTGGTTGTGTGTTACTACGGGAAATTAAGTGTTGTATGTGATGAACATGATGAGATTGAGAAATAATTCATGTTAAGCTTCTTGGGTAATAACCATTATAGTATTGGATGCTAGAGATAGATTCAAGAACTAATGAAATCAATTTAGGATTCTTGTGCTTCATGATTTAGAGTTATTAACCTTCAAATTGTTGGGTGCGGAATGTTAATAAGGATAAATAGGAAAACATAGCCGAGAGGGTATGTTATCATAGTAGTGAATCCGATTTACAACCATTGCATGTAAATGTGAAAAAATAGTGTAACCTTTAGGTATAACCCATAAATAATCCAAAGCGAAGTCAAAACCCTACCCGTTTTAATTACATTGAATTTAGGTTCCATTTCCTTTTCTTTTTAAGAATTAGATTTTATTTTGTTTTTCTTTCAATTACAATTTGCTCCCACAAATCCAAGATTTTCGATTACTTCAACTTGTTAACACCATAGGAAACTTAGTGCTTTGCTACCAGTCCTCATGGGAACGATATCCTACCCATCACTCTATTACTTGAGCGACTAGTGCACTTGCTAGTTTTGCATGTTATAGTAAACACGCACCAGTGCATGATCGCTTAAGGGATCCACGATCGCTTAATCGACCATGGGAAAAAGACAAGATTAGCAAGCGATATCACGGATAAGCAAGCGATCATGCACCTAAGCGATTTGCTTACGCCAATCACATGATCGCTTAAGCGATCCATTGTATCGCTTAAGCGATTCTTGTACAAATAGTTTTAAAATTTAACAGATACACCCCCACCTACCCACGGTGCGGATTAACGCCCACCAGGATCGGAATCTTGCGGGAAAAGGCGTTACGATGCACAGTGGTCGGATCTGGCCGATAGGGCCTCTATATGGCCTTTTCCGGCCAAATCGACCACGGATGTGGCCGGAAAAGGCAGGGCGATCCCGCCCAGTAGCGGCGGTGAGGCGAATGAAAAAGTCCAGATCTTGCCATCTGCGACAGCCAAATATATGGCCGTCGTTGACCGTCAAAGTCAGACATTTCATTGAAAGTCCATGACGGCAAGATGTGGCCTTTTAACGGCCACATCCACGATGGATCTCGGCCGGAAAAAGGTCTGGCGGCCATTACCAGGCCATTTTCGATCGTTTGTTGCTGTCGGCGGTAGCCATAATCTAGGAAGTTGGGTGGGTGGGGGTGTTTTTGTTAATTTTTAAATTTTTTCTTCGGTATTAATGAAATTAATTCACTTAATGGGTCGAAAAATAATTAAAAATATACTAATGTTTCCTAAATAATTAAGCAAACAAATATAAAAAATATCTTGAGCAGATCCCGTAAACCCCATATGTTTAGCATAGTTAGTAAATAGGTGCCTTTGTGAGTGAATCGTGGGCCAAACCCTATAGGGTTTCATGCGGCGTGTAAAAGAACTATATGTTTAATATAAATGTAATAACGACGAGGTGCTACGAGCAGATAGTAAACCCTATAGGGTTTCATGCGCGTGTAAAAGAACTATATGTTTAATATAAATGTAATAACGGAGCAGGTGCTGCGAGCGAATCGTAAACCCTATAGGTTTCATGCGCGTGTAAAAAGAACTATATGTTTAATATAAATGTAATAACCCAGACAGGTGCTCACGAGCAGATCGTAAACCCTATGGGTTTCATGCCGGCGTGTAAAAGAACTATATGTTTAATATAAATGTAATAACGGAGCAGTGCTCGAGCAGAATCGTAAACCTTATAGGTTTCATCTTGGCGTGTAAAAGAACTATATGTTTAATATAAATGTAATAACGGAGCAGGTGCTCTGAGCAGATAAGTAAACCCTTATAGGTTTCATGCCGGCGTGTAAAAGAACTATATGTTTAATATAAATGTAATAACGGAGCAGGGTGCTGCAGGCGAATCGTAAACCTATAGGTTTCATGCCGACGTGTAAAAGAACTATATGTTTAATATAAATGTAATAACGAAGCAGGTGCTGCGAGCAGATAGCAAACCTGAATCATAGGGTTTCATGTTATGACAGTGTCCCCGAAAAGAACTACTATAGCTTAATATAAATGTAATAACTTGACAGGTGCACTAAGCGAATCGCTTAAGCGATCTTTTCAAGCGAATGACAAGCCCAGGACTATGTAGCTTAACGACCCATTTATATCGCTTAATGATTACTTGGGATTTGACAGCGATTCTTCCGAAAAAGCGAGACGACATCGACTGATTTATCAGCGCATGTTCACGATCTTTTCTAATGACATGCGCCCAGGATCTAGAGTAGCTTAAGCGAGGCCGATAGATCGCTTGGCGTTCTTTCTGGGGAAAATGACATCGCCCCATCCGGACCTTGGATGTACAATGCTTAAGCGATTTAAGATCGCAGCGTCGTTACTGAAAAGTCTTGGTCGTTTAAGAGATATGTGGACAAACAAAAATATCTTATATGGACACACCATACATAGTAAATTGAAAGCTGCGATGAATTATCTTATATGGACAAACAAAAATATATCCCAAATATCGGATCCAATTCTTTACAATGATCACACCATACATAGTAAATTATTTACAATTTCCTATACTTGCCTTTAATTTAGTTTTTGATGCCAAAGAGTTTAGAATCCACAGTGAATGGTATCGGGGTGAGTCCATGCTTGAAAAAAGATGCCCACGACATCATTCTTCCCGATGCTTTACGGCTCTGCACTAGCATCCAACAAATTCAAGATGATATCTACAAGGGCGGCTAATATGGTGCCTCGGTTGACTTTCTGTGGAGATTGACCATTCCATCTTAGTGACTGCCGATGTAAAACACCATAATATGAGAAAGGCATGAATTAGAAAATAGCCAAGCCAATGAGAACAAATTAAATAAGCGGATTCGACACAAAGTGCACATCAAAACACCATTGAAAATGAACATGTATATACACCCTTATTGATAATTATAACAGGTATCATAAGTTTAATTGAGAATATAAAAAAGGAAAATAATACGAAGGGTGGGAAAAGAACAAGAACTTACAAGTCAAAAAACTCGGTGTCGTGAAGTTATATGGTTTAGAATAAATACAATCAACTCAAAAAAACCCAAGTATGAACATCAACATCACATAAACTACAAAATTCGGTGTCTAAGCTGTAACATCTCAAAAGCCCCTGTACAATGCATGCATAATAACAATAGAAAATTGGGCCCAAAGTTTTTCTTTTCATTAGTAAGCATGTGTCTTTTATACATAAAGAAAGTCTTGTTTACAAAAAAATGTATTTTAAAAGACAAAACGAGGGGAAACAGTGTAGCTATTCCTCATTGCTTGCCGAGCCCCTCCGACCGCAACATCACCTAGAACCCTGCATCCACAAAGGAAATAAGCAGGGGTGAGCACAAAATAATGCTCGATAAGTAAAACTCTCTCTCTCTGTCCCCGTATAAATAACTCTTAATTCTTTCCTTATGCTATTTGATTACATTTACATTCCTAATAACATCATAGCCTCGTCTTCTGAGGATACGGGTGAATGGCGTTCACACGGCACCATCTCACTCTCTATGGCTATCGGGTGGAATTCACACATACCAACCCGTTCTTAGTGACTACAGTGAGGATCACAAAGCACTAACTCGGTTCTTTCTAACTATCGGGTGGAGATCACCTAGCACCTACCCGTTCCTCATGAATTTTTGGGTAACGTTCACCAAGCATTTACCCGTCTCTAGTCACTATCGGGTGATGGTCACAAAGCATCAACCCGTTCTACTAAGCCGTTGGATGATGATCACAAAGCATCAACCTACATATCTCTTAACTAACCGGGTAGTGGTCACAAAGCATCTACCCATTTCTACTACTCATCGGGTGACGATCACAAAGCGTCGACCCATCTCTCTAAGGAGGGCTATTCGGATGATGATCACCAAGCATCAATCCGATTCCCATATGGAGGGTGATGATCACAAAGCATCATCCCAACTATACTACTCTTCTAATTCACTCTATTGTAGCATTTTTCAATGCTCTCTACCCTTAGAGTAATTTTACCCACTAAGCTCTCTACTCATAGGGTAATTGCATAAACCATTTCCTTACACTTTCTTAGGTCACTTTTCAATGCACAATTAGTGCCTATGGATGGTTCATCACTACTAATGCACTTATGAAATGCCAACATGCAATGTTGCAAGAATTAAGGTTCATTTCTCATTCTCAAACCTCTATTAGGCATTTCATCAAACAACTCATGTGCACTATGAAACTCTATCATAGCCATGATTCTAAAAACTTTTCTTAACCATCCAAAATGGGGAAAAACCCCTTCACAAAGCCATAAAACCTGCCATAGAAAACACTTCCAAAAAAGGGGATCCATAATACCCTTTAAATTCCATCTCAACTACCTTGCCAAACCAACAACCCATTTCTCAAATTTGCAAGGTATTAACACTCACAAAGCATAGAAATCTCTATTTAATCCTTCATACATGCTATAATACATGCATATCACATACATACATCATTTCTATCAAAACCCTAATCAAGAAAATTCATAAATCTCAACTTGGGTTGGGTTTTACTTACTTGCTATGTAGAGACTTCACAAATCTTTCCTTTCACTTGCTTAGTTTGACTTTTCCTCTAATCTTAACCAAAAGAAGGAAAACCCTCAAATTTCAATATGAACTAAAACTCACAAATCACACAACTTAAGTAGAGATCCTTACCTTTGGAAGCTTTGGGTTACTTTTCCACCCCAAATCACTTCAAAACCCCTTGGAATACCTTGATCAAAAGAGAAGAGAAGTTGAGAGGAGTAAGGATGGGAAGTTGCGTTTGAGAAGAAGAGAATGAGGGGTTTCTTTGATTCTAATTCCTTTTAATGAAATACATCCCAAAGCATTCCCATTTTGCCCTTATTCTTCTTTGGGAATTCCATCCATATCCTTTGATTCATTACAAACTCACCCCTAACTCAACCTATTCTCCATGAAAAATCCTTACAATTAACTCCCCACTTTTCCTGCTAATTAGGGGTAGAAAGGTCAAATTGTCCTTAAGGAAGAAAATATCTAAAACTCAATCAACATTTTATTCGGTACATCTGCTGCTGAAAACCTCTGCGCCGCGGCCCAGGCTGTCGGCACTTCCCAGTGGCTTCAACCTCTCTTCGCCGGCGAGATTCTTCTTCCAGCGAAGCACGCAGACCCAAAGGAAATTCTTGTTTTCAACCTCAAGCGGGGCGTTACACTAACTTTCATACCCTTTGATTGGATTCTGGTCACTCAAAACGGATCCATCTGCCTTTATGGAAAGATCAACGGCCAGTGTTCAGGGCGATCTCTCATTGTTTCGTCGTTCAAGCTGTCCGTCGGGTTGTTGGTCATGTCGAACTGAATAAATTTCAGGGCATATGCCCCACATTCAGCGCTACAATAGGAATAAGACATTAGCATTATAATAAACTTATAGAACAATTGTATTATGTAAGTTAGTTTTAAACAAAATTTACCTTGACTCATTTATTGGCGGTAGCGAATTAAGGCCACTTTCCGGTTAGTACACGATCACCCAAGTGCCCAAACATCCCACCCATCCACTAGTGCAGTGGGAATAACCTGGATAGTGGCTCCAACTCGACCTCCAACCGCTTGTCTCGACAAATGGTTGGGTTGCAGTCAAGGATCTTCAGAAACCCCTCCTCTAGATGCTCAACGACTGCTATCCAGTGCATCTGCTATCCAAGCCAAAAAGGAATCACGGTCTCACCAATAATCCAAACACTTACTTAGTTGATTCAATCTGATCTGAAGGATCAATATGAAAGGGAATGTGCAGATTTGCAGAATACCTACCAACCCACTTATTAAAGTTTATTGTAGCGAAGCATGATGGGCACTTGGGTCATTCAATGTTGAGTGCATGAATGATGGCTATAATCCCGAGCACTTGGGTCATTCAGTGTTGAGGGCATGAATGATTGGCTATAGTGCAAGTGGGAGATTGTTAGAATAGATGCCCTAGAGCCAATCAATTATTGTAGAATTGACTCTTTGTAATAATGTTCATTAGTCAATAAAAAGGCATTTTATTCTATATCGCGTAAATCATTATTATTGCAATATGTATTGATATATGTCCTTAGAATGGTAGAGCCGTGACGAGGGTATCAAGTGTTTCAAATCTTGATAGTGAGAACCCTATGAGCATATATGGTGGCCATTCTAGAAACGTTCGTAGCCCCCAGTATTATCGAACTAAGGTCACGATAATACGGTAAGGCTATCATAGTGTTGAAGCGACCAGCCGAAGGCGGTGGACGATCTCACTTGTCAAGGTTGTTTGGTGACAACTTTGGTACAACACATGGGTGTTTGTTGTAGGCGATTACACCACGGCAAGTTCAACCTGGGACCGACCCGAGAGGATTCCATATGGATGGTAATCCCAGTGTCTATGGAACAAATCCTCTAACGAATGGTGGTGCATGTGATCCTTAGACTTAAGATCACCGGAGCGCCTTGTGCACCGGTGGGTGTAGTTTGACACTAGCCTACAGCTTCTTTTCGAAGCCCTGTCAATACGGTGGTGATTGGTGCATCAAGGAGTGTATCAAGACTATGGTGGATTGACAGAGGATTTATCACTCCCGGGTATGGGAGAAATTTATCTCACGGCGCAATTCAGTATATGGCAATGACACTAAAAGCGTAACCACGGTGGGGATTGAGTTATTGCTCTATCCGTTTATAATACGGGTCATTGGTCCAGCCCGAATAAATACTATCGAGAGTAACCGAAGGTTGACACTATTTCTATGCCTTCTTCTCGTCGAGATAACGAATGATGAAAGGATCGAATTGCATGGTAACCATATCGTTGACAGATAGCTACTTTGCTGAATCCGAATCTATCGGGTGGCCATGATGCCTTGCTAGGGGCCAATCTTGGAGTACAGTGTATTAGTGAGGGGCGATTAATTGGTGTTAATCGCAATACTATACACGCCGATATGATGAGGAGCCTAAGGGTCACACACATAGAAGACAATTTAAGATGTAAGAAGAAAGAAGAAGGGCGTTTTTCGTCTTTTTAAGGCGAAAGGGTATTTTGGTAATTTCACAATGCAATTAAATTTCTTTGAGGTTCGTAGCCTTTATTTAATTTGTTAGAAAAATTAAATAAGTGAAATTACGTTTAAATATGTGTTCACACATATTTAAATATATTATCATTATTGTTAAATGTTAATATATATTAATTGATTTTAATTGAGATAATGATGGAAATTAAAATAAATCAAATTGGGAGTGTTTGGCAACATGGGGTGTTTGGGTTGGAGCCCAAGCCTATTCCGTATGGGATTAGGGCAAATTGTTTTTAAATATAAAAGGAAAAGTGTGTGTGATTTTGATGAGGTGTTTTTTTTTCTTTGAAAAACACACAGCAGCCCTTTTGCTTCTCCCACGGCAGTAACACTTTTGAGCCTAAAAATCAATTCAATTGATTTTTGTTTTCTTCTTAATCTTGAAGCCAAAGAGGATCTAGCAAATCCCTCTTTGGTTCTTTTGAATTGTCTTCGTGTGGACTACGAGTTCGATCCTACACTTGGATCGGTAGCAAAACGTTCGACGACAAATTTGGAGGAGCCTTCAACGTGCGTTTGTTTCTCTTAACTCATGTTGAATATTTATGCAGATTTTATTTAATATAAATTGTTAAAATCATACCCTTGATCTTGGCTCATGTAAACGATCCTGTTATATTATATTTTTGTTTCCGCTGCATATACGGGACCGTTTACTAACGATGGTATCGAGCCTAAGTGCCTAAGAATTTTACAATTTTTATGTGTATGGTTGATAACATGTATTTGATGATAATATGTTGCCATATTGAATCATGTAAATCTGTTTTGAAATATGTTTTTAAGAAACTGATTAATCGATTAATTTAATTTGTTGATGATCTGCTGGTTTGGTTTAATGCATGATGGATTTTTGTTGAGATCAATGTGTTTGATTGATTGCAAAATCCGGTTAAAGTGTTTTTTGGTTCTTGTATGAACAGATCCGGAGCTACGATTCGTATGCGCTCGCCGGCGATATAATCCATCGCCGCAGCGATCGTCGTCCGCCAGCGGCGATATAACTCATCGCCGCGCGATCGTCCCTTGACGAGGCCGTATGCCCCTGCGGCCGCTGCGCGATATAACCCATCGCCGCGGCGATCGTCCTTCGGACAGCTGTACCAAAACCAATGCACGCCGCGATCTAACTCATCGCTGCAGCGAGCGCACTTCCAATTGTTCAGGGGGTAAAATGCAAAGTTTTAAAACTTTTGGACCAAATTGTAAATCTACAAATTATCAGGGGGTAAATTGTAATTAACCCACAAATTTCAGAAATTGATTGTTTTTGAAATGTATGCTTTGTACTTGTTTGTATATTGCATGGTGCCCGGTACATGAGCCTTAGACCTAAGGGTGAATGTTTTAATTATTTTTGGGTATGTATGGTTGTATTTTATTAAATAAGGCCTGCGTGTCCTGCCTTTCTCCTCTTCTCGATGTACATTCTCTTCTCATCTAATTCCCCTCGAATGTAAATCGAGGGTTTCTAAATTTATTGATGTAAAGAATTTGTATAATTATTTATTGTAAATTTAGAAAGATATTTTTGTAATGTACTTGAAGTCGGAGCAAAGGATGAGGCAACCATACTTGAAGACTCAAGATTTTTATTACGACGGACCCTAGGTGACCCTAAGGCATTCCTCTAGGCTTGAGGAAATCGATTTTAGTTGGGCCATGTACCGGCACGTTTAATTTTGTTTAGAATGCATGCTAAGGTTGAATGTTTGATAACATGCCAAACAATGTCATTCTAACAAAGATAATAATTTGATGAGACATTAAATAACAAAACCCTCAATTAAAGTATGTTAAGTCACGAAAGCCTTCCATCACCATGGTTTTAATCAAACCACGCTCGTGAAACCTTGTTCGCCAAAGCGAAGGGTACACTTCTACCAGTGGGAGGTTAAAATGCATTGGAGTTTTCCTTAATAGTGATGAGTCGACTTAAAATGACGGTTTTGCTTGTTCGCCAAAGCGAAGGTTGATAAACACACGTCATAGGCATAGTAGAGCAGTACACATATTGTGTGTACGTGGTGATATGTAGTGTCCACTCTACTGATACTGAGAATCACACTTGAGGACGATGGCATGTACTGTCCATTGGATTGTGTGATTGGCTTGTTGGCTTTCTCACATTTGAGGTTGATAGTGGGAGCTATCAACTGGTGTGGATTGAGTTTGTTGGCCTACCTAATCAACTCATTTCGGCTTGTTCGCTAAAGCGAAGGTTTGAAATGGGCAAGATGGGATCTCGGTCCACTAGGAAAGTCAACGGGCTTTCCCGAGTTAATGGTGAGGGCTATTAACTTGAGTAAAATAGTTGGGAGCTTCGTTTAATAAAAGACCATATTAAACAATAATAATGAACATGGTAATAACGGTTACTTTTTCTGCACTTGTAGATTCACTTAAATTTGAGCAAAATGATCCCAACATCACTGCGACAAATCATCGAACTAGGAGAGAAATGGAATGGTGAAAATTTCGTTGAATGGTATAGAAGTATAAATAATATACTTCAGTCAAGCGATATATTATACACCATTGAGCAAGCTCTATCACCGAGCTGCGATAGTTCTATCCATGAGACTGGGTATGTATATGTGAAGCATACACATGATGCAAAAGCAGAAATGACTAGATACATTGTGCTTGCATCAATGGCACCATTACTGCGACAGCAGTGCCAGAAAATAGATTTAGCTTCTATTCTTCATTTTCTTCAAGAAATGAGAAGCATATGGTGTCTCGGTCGTTATTCAGATGTAGGATGGAAGAGGGTACCAAAATTGGCGATCATATACTCAAGTGGATCGAGTATATGAACAAGCTTGAGATTTTGGGATGTGGACTTAAAGAAGGTTTAGCAATAAACCTAATATTACGATCATTACCGGATTCTTATTCTCAATTTGTCTATGACTTTATTGAGGAAGATAAGAAGAATACCCTTTCCGAGCTTCTGGATTTGTTGAAGACTACTGAGTCAGGCATGAAAATGTTAGAAACATTGACGTTGGTTGAAGCCAACTCAAGTGAAAAGGAAAGGGCTCAGAAGTCGATGGAAAAAACCGTTGCCAGAAAGGAAAGGCGTTTGTCCTCACTGTGGGAATCCCAATCACTGGAGGAAACATTGCAAGGCCTTCCTAGCAAAAGGGAATAAGAATGTTACTTCTTCGTCAGGTACGTTATTGAGATTAACTTCTCCCGTAAACATCTAGTTGACACAAGATGTGGTACTCACATTTGATTGATGTGTAGGAACTACGGTAGAGTAGATTGCTCGCCGAGGGAGAGGTGGACCTACCAGTTGGAAATGAAGCAAGTGCTGTTACATTTGCTATAGGATCTTATCGTCTGATTTAGCCGATGGACTTGTTTCTTGGAACTTGTGGATTATTATGGTTTTTCTTCAGTTTCTAGAAATTATATGTTTTTGTGTCCACATAGGACAAATGAGAATATTAGTTTACTAATGGATTATTGTCCTTGAGTATAAATAATATTCTTTATGGAACTGTTTCATAATAATATGTTCTTAAGAAAGACAACAAGGATAATCTCAAAATGACTACTATGCCAACTTTGGCAAGTTGAGCTAAACATACCTGAAGGAATGTGGGATAGTATCACAACTCACTCCTCCTTATACACCCCAACACAAAGGAGTTTCGGAAAGGAGGAACAAGACCTTACTTGATATGGTTAGGTTCATGATGAGTTTTAGTGATTTATCTACATCGTTCTAGGGTTATGCCCTAGAGACTGTGACTCACATTTTGAACCGTGTGCCGTCAAAGTCTGTAGATAAGACTTTATATTAGCTATGGAGGGGGCGAAAGCCCAACTTGTCTTATCTAAGGATTTGGGGTTGCGAAGCTTATGTTAAGAAATTGACTTCGAACAAGCTGGGCCCAAAATCCTGTAAATGTATATTTATGGGGTATCCAAAGGAGACCCCAGGATACTATTTCTACCACCCTGAAGAGCGCAAAAATTTTTATTGCTCGATCTGGTGTCTTCCTAGAAAATGAATATTTTCTAAGAAGTACTAGTGGGAGAAAAGTAGAACTTGATGAAGTTCTAGGACCACAGGATATACTAGACGGAAGGACGGGATGATGTGCCACGAAGTGGTTGAGCATCATGAGGAGGTTACTCCATAACTTGTGGATCAAAGTGAACTACCTCAAGTAGCATAGGAGCTACGTAGATCTGGGAGAGTATGTCATGAGCCCGAGAGATACGGTTATCTCGTGACTCAACATGGTGACGTACTGGTCTACCAAGACGATGAACCCAGAACCTACGAAGACGTTATATCGGATCCAGATTCCGTTAAATGGCTTGAAGCCATGAAATCTGAGATGGACTCCATGTACCAGAACCAAGCGTGGTCTCTGGTGGAACCACCTGAAGGGGTAAAACTCATAGGGTGTAAATGGGTCTTCAAGAAGAAGACCGACATGGATGGCAACGTGCATACTTATAAAGCACGGCTGGTTGCCAAAGGTTTCAAACAAATTCATGGCATTGACTATGAAGAAACCTTTTCGCCGGTTGCCATGATTAAATCCATCCGGATGATGCTTGCAATTGCTGCATATCATGACTATGAGATTTGGTAAATGGATGTCAAAACTGCTTTCCTGAACGGAAACCTTGAGGAGGATGTGTACATGACACAACCTGATGGTTTCGTTCTTGATAGTCAAACCAATAAGGTATGCAAGTTACAGAGATCCATTTATGGACTCAAGCAAGCTTCAAGGAGCTGGAACATTCGTTTTGATGAAGCCATAAAAGAATTCGGTTTTATCAAGAACGAAGATGAACCCTGTGTTTACAAGAAAGTGAGTGGGAACGCAGTAACATTCCTAGTATTGTATGTCGATGACATACAATAGATCGGGAATGATATACCGAACTTGCAGTCGGTAAAGACTTGGTTATCCAAGTGCTTCTCCATGAAGGACTTAGGGGAAACAGCCTACATCCTTGGAATAAAGATATATCGTGATAGATCGTGTAGGTTGCTCAAACTAAGTCAAAGTACATAGACAAGGTACTGAACACATTCAGTATAGAAAAATCCAAGAAGGGATTTCTTCTGATGGCATATGGTGTCTATCTCTGTAAGGATATGTGTCTTTAACCACACAATGAGAGAGATAGAATGAAGAGGATCCCACATGCTTTAGCAAGTGGATCCATCTTATATGTTCGATTGATATCTAATGTGCATTCAACATTTGTAAGTGGATGTCAATCAGCTCAAGTGAGCAATATGTTATGTACTTAGATTGATGTCTTATGTGCATTCAAAGACTAGTAGAAGATATCAACTAAATCCAAGTGAATGACACCCGGGTGAGTGTCAACGGACATTCTTAAGTGCTTGAAAAGGGCTTAAGAATATATATTCTTGGATTATGGAAGAAAGATGAGCTCACCGTAAGAGAATACAATGGACGCTATTTCCAAACAGGGAAAAGGATGATTAAAGTTCGCAATTTGGGATTACACATTTTCTCTCAATATAACCGCAGTGAGTCGCAAGAGCTCAAATTGGTGTACCGCAAAGGATTCTACAATTGATGCTAAGTGTACCGCATTTTTAATGCGCAGTAGGCGGTTTGGATCAAGAAGTTCATTACCGAACTTGATGTGATTTCAAGCATTGCTAATCCAAGATAGTTGTATCTTTGCGATAACAATGGAGCCATTGTTGTGGGCCGAGGAATCACGGTCTCACCCAGAATCCAAACACTTACTTAGTTGATTCAATCGATCCAAGGATCAATATGAAAGGAATGTGCGATTTGCGTAATACCTACCAACCCACTATTAAAGTTTCATTGTAGCGAAGCATGATGGGCACTTAGGGTCATTCAATGTTGAGTGCATGAATGACGGTATAATGTGAGCACTTGGGTCATTCAGTTGTTGAGGGCATGAATGATTGGCTATAGTGCAAGTGGGAGATTGTTAGAGTAGATGCCCTAGAGCCAATCAATTATTGTAGAATTGACTTTTTGTAATAATGTTCATTAGTCAATAAAAAGGCATTTTTATTCTATATCGCGTAAATCATTATTATTGCAATATGTATTGATATATGTCCTTAGAATGGTAAAGTGTGACGAGGGTATCAAGTGTTTCAAATCTTGATAGTGAGAACCCTATGAGCACATATGGTGGCCATTCTAGAACGTCAGTAGCCCCAAGATATTCGAACTAAGGGCACGAGATAATACGGTAAGGCTATCATAGTGTTGAACGACCACTGTCGAAAGGCGGTGGCGATCTCACTTGTCAAGGTTGTTTGGTGACAACTGGTGCAACACATATGTGTTTGTTGTGGCGATTACACCACAAAGAAGTTCACTGGGTGACCCACCGAGAGGATTCCATATGGATAGTAACCCCGGTGTCTATGGAACAAATCCTCCTAACGAATGGTGGTGCATGTGATCCTTAGACTTAAGATCACCGGAGCGCCTTGTGCACCGGGATTGGTGTAGTTTGACACTAGCCTAACGCAGCTTCTTTTCGAGTTGTCAATACGGTGGTGATTGGCCGCATCAAGGAGTGTATCAAGACTATGGTGGATTGACAGAGGATTTATCACTCCCGGCACGGGAGAAAGTTATCTCATGGCGCAATTCAAGATATGGCAATGACACTAAAATCGTGGCCACAGTGGGATTGAGTTGTTGCTCTATCCAGTTTATAATACGGTCATTGGACCGGCCGAATAAATACTATCGAGAGTAACCGAAGGTTGACACTATTTCTATGCCTTCGCTCGCCGAGATAACGAATGATGAAAGGATCGAATTGCACGGTAACCATATCGTTGATGTAGCTACTTTGTTGAATCCGAATCTATCGGGTGGCCATGATGCCTTGCTAGGGGCCAATCTTGGTCTGTGTATTAGTGAGACGATTAATTGGTGTTAATCGCAATATTATACACTGTCAATATGATGAGGAGCCTAAGGGTCACACATATAGAAGACAATTTAAGATGTAAGAAGAAAGAAGGGCGTTGCCTTTTTAAGGCGAAAGGGTATTTTGGTAATTTCACGGTGGCAATTAAATTTGTTGAGGTCGTAGCCTTTATTTAATTTGTTAGAAAAATTAAATAAGTAAAATTACGTTTAAATATGTGTTCACACATATTTAAATATATTATCATTATTGTTAAATGTTAATATATATATATATATATATATATATATATATATATATATATATATATATATATATATATATATATATATATATATATATATATATATATATTAATTGATTTTAATTGAGATAATGATGGAAATTAAAATAAATCAAATTGGGAGTGTTTGGCAACATGGGGTGTTTGGGTTGGAGCCCAAGCCTATTCCGTATGGGATTAGGGCAAATTGTTTTTAAATATAAAAGGAAAAGTGTGTGTGATTTTGATGAGGTGTTTTTTTTCTTTGAAAAACACACAGCAGCCCTTTTGCTTCTCCCACGGCAGTAACACTTTTGAGCCTAAAAATCAATTCAATTGATTTTTGTTTTCTTCTTAATCTTGAAGCCAAAGAGGATCTAGCAAATCCCTCTTTGGTTCTTTTGAGATTGTCTTCGTGTGGACTACGCAGGTTCGATCCTACACTTGGATCGGTAGCAAAACGTTCGACGACAAATTTGGAGGAGCCTTCAACGTGCGTTTGTTTCTTTTAACTCATGTTGAATATTTATGCAGATTTTATTAAATATAAATTGTTGAAATCATACCTTTGATCTTGGCTCATGTAAACGATCCTGTTATATTATATTTTTGTTTCCGCTGCGTATACGGGACCGTTTACTAACAATCACTTCCTGATCCATTGTAATAGGCATAAAAAAGTTTTTTCTTTTCCTCTATTGGCCTATACAAATCGACATTTGAGTCCAATTTCCCTTTCCCACTTCCTCCCCCTTCCTCCATTTTTACATCCCCGCTTCCTTCGCCTCCCACCTCCCCCTCCTCCATTATCACCGCCCCACTACCACCACCAACCTCCTCAACCTCCTCCATTTCTGGTTGTTCCTCCATTTGTTTCTTCATTTTCTTCTTCTTTACCTGTGTCACTACCATGTAAGGCGATTTCACAAACTTGCTCTTTCGGCTCTCTCTTTTCAAGCCAGTTTGCACTTCAACCGCCTTTAATTCTCCACCAACTTCCTCCTCCATTGTACCAACTTCGCCCTCCATTGTACCTACTTTCTCTCCCACTTATCCACTTTCTCCTCCACTTTTTTTCATTGTTTCTTCCATCTTGTCAAACCTTGCATAAACGGGCTGTTGTAAAACTCTCAAACAAAGCCGCTTATGAGGTCAACAACCTCATTCTCCCCACGCCGATGTCTCGGCAAAGCGGTACTTGTTGTACCGGGTTTGCCCGAGGCATACGAACCTCTTCCTCCCTCCTCTTCTCCTCCTCATCCTCGGCCCCCGAGCTTCATTATCCTCGGGGATCAACGACATTGTCAACAATGGCCTCCCTCAAGAATCGTCATCACATGCGTGACCCTCCCTTTTACGTCCCCGCATCAAAGCTGCTCTATCTGCTTCATCCCTTTCATCCTCCATTGCTCAAAGATGTGACATAGTCCTCTTCCGTTTCATTCCCAATACGGTCGTAGAAAGGGACGGACGACTCCCGCAATAAGAAATAAAAAATCAATCGATTGAAGCAAAATAAAAAAGCAACGCATATTCAAAAGCTTAATCCTTCAATCTTACCCCAGCCGCTTGAATCTCAATCTCTAATTGGCCATAATCCCAAGATAATGGTTACAGCTGATCCCGACTCTATAGCCATCCGCAACATCCTATGAAACATCTAGGAAAGTTGCCATTGCACATCCAAAGGTTGTTGCTCCTCCCCCTCCTTCCAGCGAAGACGAGGGATGACCTCGTATATCCAAGCCTACATTGTAAAAAAACACCATGTCATTATTCAAACACACATATTATAAAAAATATAACAGAGCTATTAATATTTACCCTGCATTGCCCATGGGAAGCCAAACAAATTATACGTGCTTGGTTTAGCCTTCCCCGCCCCATTCGGCATGCTTTAACGCCATGTCCTGGTTTTTTCAGCTCTTAATGGTTCGCTCAAATGATATCCGTCCCCCACGGATAAGAATTAAAGAACTCAAGTCGCTTACAAACAACAACCAATCTTTCTCGAGCCTTTTGTTGAGTCACCACCAATAAGTTAGAATGTAAAAACAATATCAAGCACACTTTTATCTTCTCGCATCACTAAACCGAACGTATCTAGCCTCTTCTCTAAAACTTGTCCTGTAATAGACTTTGCCCCTTTCAAAACCTTATTACAAAACCTTATGGCTCCCACACTCGTCCTAATTGCGCCTCGCCTCCGCCTTAGTTGGCACTTCCCCGCATCCTAAGCCCGTCACCAACGCATACTCCATCATACCAAACCGTAGTGGCTTTCCCTCCACCACGAACCACATTTAATTTTTTTTGTTGCATTTTACCGAGTGCATCAACATGTAATGCACTCCCCGCCCCCAAAATGACTTTTTCCACTTTGTTCCGATTCTTAAAACCGGCGAAACAAGTGCGACCAAAATCTCTTTCACCATGCCTCATTCCAGGCCTAAAATGGCCCTTATTCTCTCAAAAACCTCCCACTGACCACCGTCACCCTTGTGTGGAAGTAGGGTACCTTCTCACTTATAGGCTCCAACTCGTACTCTCACAGCTTTACGGTCCACACAATCACACAATCGATATAAATAAAATGTCGGGCAACAAAAAATAAACCAAAACCAGTAGTCTCTTGCGATCTCGGACGCTTAAGAGATCTTTACTCGCTCATGCAAGATCGCTTAAGCGATTTTAAATCGCTTAAGCGAACAAGAGTTAACTGAGAATCTCTTAAGCGATACAACATATCGCTTATTATATCTGTGATTCTGCCAGACCTAAGATCGCTTAAGCGACCAAGAGTAAACACTCATGATCGCTTAAGCGATCTTGGTCCGGGCGTAATCATCTCGCCCAGATCTCGATCGTTTAAGCGATCCTTTTTATCGCTTAAGCGATCATGACTGCGATCACGAGTAAAACAGAATAATCGCTTAAGCGATACAAATGATCGCTTAAGCGAAAGTACAAGCAATATTCCCAAACTACGTACCCTACTTCGCCGGCCTCCTCCTCGTCGCCTGGATCCTCCGACGACTCCTCCTGGCCTGAATTCTCGCCTGACTCCTCGTCTTCAGACCCGTTTGCTGGTTCTTCCCTCTGTTCTTGTGCCGCCGGCGTCCTCCTCGCGTGTGGACCACCTTCAGGCCAGGTTCGGATGATCCATCGGGACGAACCATTGAACTACGCGCCAGGAATCTAGGATTCGAAGTGGCGTTGGGCTTCCCTCCTCATTGTCGTGTCGGTCATGGTTTTGGATTGAATTTGGTGTCAAAGTTTGCGGTTTCGATCAGAAATGTGGACTGTATCGCCGGAAATGGCACAAATTTCGTTTTAGGGTTAAGGAAATCGATTTTAAGGTTCAACAAATCGATCGAAAATCGCAACTATATCGCTCAAAATCGCGACTGTATTCGGTTTAGGGTTCAAGAAATTGATTTAGGATGCAAATTTACAGGTGTTCGATAGGAAAAAATCGCGTCTCCCTTTCGTTCAAGAAATCGCTTTTTGAACTAATGAATTTCGATTAAGCGAGGTGAATAGTTAGTGGGGCTTGTTTTGCGAAATTTCAAATTTTAAAAACTTTCATTATTTCTGATTCGACGTACATATGTTTTAATCTTTTTATTTTAACCTATTTTACGTGTTTAATTAATCTTAATTATGCCATGTCATCTTCTCTAAATTAAAAAAAATAATAAACAGTTTTAAAACCATTTTCTTAAATCGAAAATTGGGAAGACCGGGCAGCTAAATTTTCTCCAAATCTTTTCCACTCAGTCAGATCCCGTAAACCCTAATTCTTTCTTTGTCTTCTGCAACCTGGCATTATCACACTTGTTTCTTCAGTTCCCGATAGCACCAATAAATTGTCAAGTCGTCTTCTTCGCCACCTCCGCCGCCGCAAACCATCACCTGAAGGTATTTCCTTTTTAATTCATTCAAAATAGCTCTTTCAAAGCCTCTTAATTGTGTAAACTCTTTTTTTTTTTTCTTATTTATTTATTTATTTATACGTTATCAGCCAAGCCATTGGCTGTGCTTTTTTGCGATTGTGTTATTGAGTTTGATTATGTGTGTTAGGTTGCTGCTGGTTGGTCATTTTTTTTTTGGGGTGTGAGTTGTGTGTGGGTTGTTGAGTGGTGATGGCTTGGATTTGAGAGTGGTTCCAAGTGGGAGGCCAGCTGCTGGTCAGCCGTGACTTTGGGCTATTGGGTGACTTCTGGTGTGAGTTTTGTGGGTTGTTGAGTGGTGTTGGCTTGGATTTGGGAGTGGTTCCAAGTGGGAGGCCAGCTGCTGGTCAGCCGTGACTTTGGGCTATTGGGTGACTTCTGGTGTGAGTTTTGTGTGGGTTGTTGAGTGGTGTTGGCTTGGATTTGGGAGTGGTTCCAAGTGGGAGGCCAACTGCTGGTCAGCCGTGACTTTGGGCTGTTTGGTGACTGATTGGGTGGTGTTGTTTGCGAAGTTGATTGGCTTTTCCACTTAACTTGCTCAGGCTGCTTCTAAGTTGCGGTTTTGAGTTGCTTTTGGTGCTGTTGTTCTTTTTGTGATTATTGCTGCTGGTCTGATGTTTTCTTTTCTTTATTTTTGGGTGTTTTTTTTTTGGCTGCTGTGTGCTTTGTGAAAAGAGCTGTCTGTTTCTTAACAAAAACATTGCTCATTCTCATTCATCTTATTACATTTTTGAATTCCCAAAACAGAAACAATATATTATATACCAAATTACACTTTGCAGCTATTGATTTTGAGATGAAATTGTTCAATTCAAGCCATGGTCCATGGATTGGTCATTATATATTATGTCTTGGATTCGTTCTTTATTAAGATTCTGCATTGAATTTGATGTTTCAGATTTGTTCTTGAACAGGATTTAGCAATGGCTTAATTGATAATTGATATATTTTCTTAATGAAGTTTTATTTTTACCCTTCTGGGTCCTTCATGATGTGCAAAATGAACCACTATGGGTTTGAGAAAATTCAGAAAGATTCAGAATCGGTTTTAAATAAATTTTATAACTTGCAGAAAATCAAAATGATATATTCAAAATCTTACCATTCTTCTAAGAGAAAATATTGAAAATTTACCATAAAATTTAGAAGCACCTTCTAAAATGACAGCAGCATAAAATTCAGAAAGATTAAGTGGCTCATGCTACTATAAACAGCAGCATTTATGAATGACAACAAACAATGTAAAACTTTATCCTTTCCTGCAAAAATTTGTAATTGTTTCCTTGGACTCCAAAGATTATTTATGGACTTTTTACACTTCATGGACTCTTTGATTTCAGCTTGGTGTTCAAGGTTTCTTGTTTGTGATTTGCAGGCGGAAACGCTTCTTCGGTATCTGAGAGAACCAAGACAGGAGGCTTCATCATCGAGCCCCTAGAGAAGTAGTAGTTATTTCTTAGAAAGGTAATTAATGATACTAAGGTGTTGTTTTGATGTACATAGGGAGTGTCTTTTATGATGGTTTGTACGTTGTGGTTGAGAAATGTGGTGGAGATATCATTTGCTTTGACAACAGTTGCTTTCCATAATTTTCCTGGACTGTAGTTCCTGTTTATCTTATTAATAATGTTGGTAAAAAGATGATTACTTGCTAAGAAGGTAAATTATGCCACATCATGGAAATACACTTGGACATGATGTTTTTATGTATTAAACTGCATTCTGTAAACTCTATCATACTAATATTGGGTAAACTTTTGGAAAGTTGTTGCATTGGAAGACTTTACAGTACTATTAAGAAATTTGGAACATCTTTCTTACTTCATAGTTATTTCATGCAAGTTGAACATCCCATTAGCTGCAGTTCAGTAGTTACAGAGAGATTTGGTTACTGGCTTCAGGTTGAGAGATCCTTTGTTTAAGCCAGTTGAGTCAGGATTTTGAGATACCTGAGGTGGAATATATGTTTTGAGGTTTGCTGGTTACTAGAGGAACTTTGATGTTTTCATCTTTTGAAGAAAGTATAATACCATTTTTGGATTTGTTTAGAAACTGAAGTAAGATATATATCTAATGCCAGGGCTATGGCATATGCATTGTTGAGTATGGTTGTTAGAAATTGAGTTAGTAGATTTCTGGATTTCTGGATTCATGGAAGTTCTGTTTGTTTTACTTGCATTTAGTTTGTGGCAGGGATTTGTTTGAGTGTTGATTGTATAATCTGGTGTGAAGCTGAATATAATATACTGTCTTCATGTTGAAATTTTGTTTCGTTTTTGTTTTGGGCTGATTAACTCTTGCTGGGTGATTATTCTATTGCTTCTTTGTGGTTGTTGTGTTGAGTACTTATGCAATTTTGTTAATAGATTTCTTTTGCAGATTTTTTTTTTTTTCTTTTTGGTTTATTAATTTTGCTTTTTTAGGTGCTCTTTCTTATTCTGTTGTGACAGGTGCTACATTTTAATTTAGACGTTCTTTTACTGTATCTACTTATGAAGATTACATGCATTGAAAGTGAAGAGATTATATGCCTTTGTCTATTCGTTTTGTGAAATGTAAGTGGCGGCGTATGTCTTAAAGATTGACTCAGAGAATTCTTTCGCATTCTGTTGACTGAAATAGTGTTCTGGTTTTGGTTTTGGTTTTGCTTTTTATTTGGATAGAAGTTGTCGTTCAATGTTTTCAATTAATATTTATTCAATTTTTAGTTTTATTGGTTTGTTTTGGGCTGATTAACTCTTGCTGGGTGATTATTCTATTGTTTCTTTGTGGTTGTTGTGTTGGGTACTTATGCAATTTTGTTAAAAGGTTTTATTGGGTTCTTGTTGTTATTGACATGAAGACTTAACTGTGTATTATCTTGATTCTTTGAGGGGAAATATTGGGTAGGATTTACAGGAAGTAATGCAAAAGTTAGTAATTCTACTCATGTCATTTTTAATACTCTATATAATATCAAATACTGTGTTTTAATTTCGTAAGTTGTTTTAACTTTCACAATAGTATCTTAATCCATTCTGCCCATAAGGTGTCCAAAAAAATGGCTAATATCTCATGGCAAAAAGTATTGGTACGTATAATTGTTATTATCAATAGCAATTAATTTTCAGTTATAATATTGTTTTACCTTTTGAATATTAATGCTTACTTCTGAATTAATTTTGTGGAGGACTCATTCAATCGGAAAGCATTGAATGTGGGTTTTATATAATAAAATACATGAGAGATATTATTGAGAATGGGTTGACTTTATTGAAAAACAATATAAGGTTTTTTTTTTTTTTTTTTTTTTTGAGTTTTGAATAATAAGATATAGTTGATATTTATTGATTAGTCTTATTGTGTTTATTTTTATAGTTTATGGAGAAAAAAATATACAAAGATGTGAAGGTTGGGGAAGTTAGAGGAAAATGGGCGATGTACGTATCAAACTTTTTTTAGTTATTGTTGTTTCAATTAGGTTAGAGGCCAATGAGGATAAAAACTATATATCAAACTTTTCATTATTGAATTGATTACTTTTTATTGTTGTTTATGCAGTATTGTAAAATTTATATTATTGTTCAATTTTGTTTAATCAGAGCAACAGTAATGTATGTATCATTCGATCTAGGGGTGAGCACGGGTAGCGGGTAGAACCGAAACTAGAACCGGAATCGGAACCTATCCGGAACCGGTATTGTGCGGGTAGGTTCCGGTTCCAATTTTTTGGAACCGATACTATGCGGTTCCGGTTCTTGTATGTGGAGGAAGCGGAACTGGAACCGGAACCGGTAAAAAGGGTACCCTGTTTGAAACTTGTAAGGGGTACTTGGTTTGGAACCGATTTTTTGAACCTGTTTGGAACCTGTTTTATAACCTGTTTTGGAACCTGGACTACAATGAAATATTTCTGAAATGTGAATAATGGAGGGTTTCTATTATTTTACATATAAAAAAATTTAAAATAGAAAAAGTTAAATTTTTAGAATAACCTAATTAAATAAATATACGAATACAATTATATTTATTATATATAAATTACACCATATTAAAAGCTTTAATATATTATAATACATTAATATTAAAGTTTTGATTAATTAAGTGAATAATTGGAATTATGATCCAATTAAAAGTGTTTTATATTTTTAATGTTATTAAAAGAATTATTGTTGAATAAAATAATATATTTGATTGAGTAATAATATATTTAGTTATTTACTTCAATTATCAAGTTCTAAGTATATCTATAATAAATTAGTAATTAATTAATTATATATGATAAATTGATAAACATTAATAAATTTAATTATTAGTTAAATATCATACTTAATCAATTATAACATTATATTATAATTAAATGATTATTTAATTAATTATAATTTTAAGATATTATTTAATTGATTTATAGTATAATTAATTATAGCATTACATTAATTGATTAATATTTAATTAATTGACTTATAAGTTATAACAGTTAGTATATTACTTAATTAAATAATTAAAAATTTAATTAATTATAGCATTACATTATAGATTTATAGAATAATTACTTAGTCAATTATAACATTTTATTATAAATATTAATACAAACTTAATTAAATGATTAAAAATTTAATTAATTATAATATTACATTAAAAATTTATGGTATGATTACTTAATAGTTAATTTACTATAACATTACATTATAGTATGATTATATAATTAATTATAACATTACATAATTAAATGATTACTTAATTGATTATGACATTATATTATAAATATTACTAATTACTAATTTACTATATAAACATTAGCATAATATTTAATTAAATGACTAGAAATTTAATTAATTACAACATTACATTATAAATTTATAGTACGATTATGTAATTAATTGTAACACTACATTATAATTAAATGATTACTTAATTAATTATAATATTCTATTATAAATAAATAAATTATAATATTATATTAAAGACTTATAGTATGATTAGTTGATTACATAATTAATTATAACATTACATAATTAGATGATTATTTAATTGATTATAACATTATATTATAAACATTAATTATAACATTATTACATTACATTATATTATGATCACTTAATTAATTATAGTATTACATAGTTAAATGATTACTTAATTAGTTATAAATTTATAACATCACATTATAAATATTAATAATTTATTATATTATTATTTATTACATTACTTAATTAAATAATTAAAATTTTAATTAATTATAATATAACATTATAAATATTAATAATTTATTATATTATTATTTATTACATTACTTAATTAAATAATTAAAATTTTAATTAATTATAATATAACATTAAAGATCTATAATCTGATTACTTAATTCACTATAACATTATATTATAGTATGATCACATAATTAAATGATTATTTAATTGATTATGAGTTATGATATTATGTTTTAAATATTAGAAATTACTAATTTATTACATAAACATTAGCACAATACTTAATTAAATGATTAGAAATTTAATTAATTATAACATTACCTTATAAACATTTCATTATAAACATTAATTAAGCATTACATTATAGTTAAATAATTACTCAATTAAATTATAACATTATTATATTACATTATATTATGATCACATACTTAATTATAGCATTACATAATTAAATGATTACATAATTAGTTATGAATTTATAACATTACATTATAAACATTAGTAATTTACTATATTATTATATTATTAATTAAATGATTAAAAATTTAATTAATTATAACATTACCTTATATATTTATAATATGATTATATGAATACTTAATCAATTATAACATTTCATTATAATCATTAGTATATTAATTAAATGATTTGAAATTTAATTAATTATAATATTAAATTATAGATTTATAGTATGATTACTTAATTCATTATAACATTACATTCTATTATAGTATAATCATATAATTAATATAACATTACATAATTAAATGATTACTTAATTGATTATGACATTATATTATAAACATTAGTAATTAATTTACTAATTTATACAATACTTAATAAATGATTAGAATTTTATTAATTATAACATTACATTATAAATTTATGGTATGATTACTTAATTAATTATAACATTCTATTATAAATAATATTACAATACTTAATTAAATGATTAACAATTTAATTAATTATAATATTACATTATAATTAAACCCTAAACCCAAATAGTATATTTGTTAGGGGTGTATTTGTAAACTTTTAAGGTATTTTTGTCATTTTTTAAACTAATAGGGGGGTAATTAATTTTTTATAGGGTACCCCGGAAAGGAACCGGAACTTGCATTTTAGGTTCCGGATCCTTGAATTGAAGAACTGCATGCTTGTAGGTTCGATTCCTGTTCCTTTTTTTGGGAACATGCATGCTGATTCGGTTCCCTGCCTCGAAAATGGAGGGTACCCGCCAAGCCTCACCCCTAATTCGATCAATTGTTCAATGTTTATAATTGTTGAATGGTGATAATTGTTGGAAGGATAAATATTATGAAGCATTTCATTTGACTATTCTATAATTTAAATCGTAGTGATACAAAAATTTTACTAATTTAAAAAAAAAATTAACAAAAGAAATCTTGACAGTGTGAAGATTGTAACAATTTGGCTAAATTTTTTTTTTTAAAAAAAATCTTTAAAAATTTGGCTAAATCTTTGATAGTTCGGTAACAGTCAAGGATTTGATAAAAATTCTGTTAAATCATTGACAGTTATCAAACTATCAAGGATCTGTTAAGAGATCTTTGACAGTTCTAAAACTGTCATTACCCTTTCTTGACAAAGGCTACAATGACAGTTCAAAAATTATCAAAAAATCCCTTTTTTGATAGGCAATGCCTGTCAAGAAAGACCTTTTTTTTTTTCTTTTTTTTTTGGTAGTGATTTTAATTAATAAGAGATTTTTAGAGAGAACTCTTTTGAGAAAAATTCAATTAATTTTTCTCCCTCTCCATTGTTTTAAAACTCGGACCGGAGGGTAACCCATTTTACTGCCCAGGTCATAGGTCAATCGGTCCAATCGATTGGACCGATGACGTCAGCGATAATTTTATTTTTAAAAAATTACATATTAATCTCTTAAATTTTAATATATTACAAAAATTCCCCTAAAAAGTTCCAATTAGTCCTTAAAATTTTTATTTATTTAAAAAATGCCCCAAAAAATTATCAATTAATCCCTAAATTTTGACAGATCTCTAAAACACCCTTATAAAATTACAATTAACCCTTATAATTTTAAATTATTACAAAAACCCCCCTAAGACCTGAATCAGACTGAGAAGCTATCGGGTCCTAGTCAGACCTGTCCGACTGGCCGGTCCGGTCCGGTTTTTAAAATAGAGTCCCTCGCCCAAATAGTTCATGCCCAAACCCTAGCCACCAAGAGAATTTTATTCTCTTAATTTCTGCCTCCCTTCCTTAAGCTCTAAGATTGGTCTAGCAATTAATCTTAAGGTGATCCCGAGCCTATTTTCGTGTGGATACTGACAGACTCAATCCTACGTTGGGTTGATAGCTATTACTTGGAGACATCCAAAGAAGGAACCGCCAACGAAGGTATTAAATCAAACCTTGTATGGTTGTATGATTTAATTTATGTTTATTATCATGTCGAAATCATGATCTTGGGTAAAAGGGATCGTGCCATGCCAAGAATTTTTTTTATTATTCCGCGCTTGCCACGACATGGTTCCTTCACTCCGGTGGCTGAATAGAATGTTTGTTAGAGTAGGGTCAGTTTAGTAAGAATAATTAGTATATATAGCTAAGGACAATTTTGGAGAGATATTAAGTAAATTTTGGAAAAGTGTCAAGGGAGGTCCCTAGCTCCTCGAATTGCTAAGATTCTTCTTGTTTCTATTTTCATTACTGCTTGGGTCTATTTATGGCTCATTAGAACTTGTTTACTCTTTTGTTGATTAATATCAATTCTTGGAATTGCATGTTTCCAATATTTGTGTTGTTGTTTGTGCCTTTTTGGAGTCTTTTGATAGGAGTTCCCATCAAATTAGTATTAGAGCAGGCTGATCACCATTGAGGAGATATCAGCTTGTCTCTAGGAAATTATGTGTACCTAAAACTCCAGCCATACAAATTTAAGTCATTGGCCAGGAAACTAAATGAGAAACTCGGCCCTCGGTTTTATGGCCCTTTTGCGGTGGTTGAAAAAATTGGACAAGTGGCTTATAAGCTAGATCTCCCTCCTACAACACGCATCCATCTAATCTTTCATGTTTCTCTACTCAAAAGCAGCCTACACAGCTCAATTCCCATTCAGCCACTACGTCCCTTCCTCACAGAAGACCTGGAGCTCCAAGCTCAACCACAATCAGTTCTATCAAGCCATATGAAGTAATCAACTGTTAGAGTAGGTAACTTAGAGCCAATCAATTATTGTACGATTGACTCTTTGTAATAATGTTTATTAATCAATAAAAGACATTTTCTACTGTATCGTCTAAATCAAAATTTTGTGTATTGATATTTTTCTTTAGGATGGTAGAACCGTGACGAAGGTATCAAGTGTTTCAAATCTTGATAGTGAGAACCCTATGATCAATATGGTGGCCATTCTAGAAATGTCTATAACCCCACGGTAAGACTATCATAGTATTGAACGACCTTGTTGAAAGACAGTGATTGATCTCACTTGACAAGGTTGTTTGCCGACAACTTGGTGTAACGCATGGGTGCTTGCTGGAGGCAAGTTCATTGGACAGACACACTAGAGGATTCCATATGGATGGTAACCCTAGTATCTATGGAATAAATCTTCTAAAGAATAGTGGTGTATGTGATCCTTAGACTTGAGATCATCGGAGCGCTTTGTGCACCGATTGGTGTAGTTTGATACTAGCCTAACGTAGTTGTATTCAGAGCTATCAATACGGTAATGATTGGTTACATTGAGGAGTGTATCAAGACTATGGTGGATCAACAAAGGATTTATCACTCCCGAGTACGGGAGAAATTATCTCACTGAGCAATTCAGTAAATGGCAACGACATTGAATCTGTGGCCACAATGGGATTGAGTTGTAGCTCAATCCAATCTTTTTCGGTTGTTGGTCCAATAACCGAATATCGAGAGATCAAGGATATCCGAAGTTGACACTACTTCTGTACCTCGGCTTTGATGAGATAATGTATGATGAAAGGATCGGATTGCATAGTAACCATATCATTGATAGGCAAGCTGTTTCGTTGAATCCGAATCTATAGAGTGGCCATGATGCCTTGCTAGAGGCTAATCTTGGTCTATGTTTAGTGAGACGATTGATTGGTGTCAATTGCGAGACTACTCACTGTCGATATGATAAGGAGCCTTCGGCTCACACACATAGGAAACAAATTAAAGATGAATTGGTGAGAAATGGCATTTTCGTCATTTATGATGAATGGGTATTTTCGCCATTTATAATGGAAAGGATATTTTCATCTTTTGAGATGAAATGACATTTTGGTAATCTCACAGTGCAATTAAATTTGCTGAAGTTGTTACATATATTTAATTTTATATTAAAATTAAAATTAGTGAGATTATGTATTTAAATATATTCATATATTTAAATATTATATATATTATTTAATATTAATATTACTGAAGATAATATATATGAAATATGAAATTCATATTTGAATTTAAATATATTATTCAATATTAATATTTGATGATATTAACAAAGATAATATATGAATATGAAATTTATATTTGAATTTGAATAAGATGTCATGTGGATTATTACCTTGTTTGGTAATGGGGATTTACTATTCTAGTCATAGAATAAATTTGCTTCTAACTAAATTAGGGTTTTAAATTTTGTTATATATAAAAGGCAACTTAAAATTAAAATAAAAGAAGAGAACACATTAATTGAAAAATCCTGGCCACTCATGTTTTCTCTCTAAGTGGAGAAGGAAAATTTTTCAAGGAAAAATTCTACCATCTTTGATCCTTGCGCGTATCGCTAGCACTTGGAACCGTAAGGCGATCAATATCATATCTTCGTGTGGATATGTCTCTAGCTAGTAATTATTTGAGAAATATATAACAAAATCCACTAAATAACTTTTGTAAACATATATACATAGAGGTGTATAATGTAAAATCCAAAAATTCTAATTCTAATTCATATAAATATATATACAAAATAACTGATATACTTTAATAAGTACAATGTAGTCTTGCACAGTGCCACCAAACTCCTACGCTTCCTGACGTCCCACCCAACCGTAAATCATCTAGTACCTGCAAAACAGTAAAATAACAGAGTGAGCACTAATTGCTCAGTAAGTAAACCAAATTGCACTACTGTTTTTCCTTCGTTACTTATATTCTGACTTTTCTTTTCTCACTTTAATTTTTTCTGATCTCCTTTATTCTTTTCTAATATTCTTCATACTTTTCTGATGTTTTGATTTGCTACTTATCAATGTGCAAAGACAATGAATAAAATTGTACATCGTCGAGCACATAAGAAATACTAAGTAATGTAAGTAGTATAATACATATGCAGAATAATAAACTTTTCTAAGAAAAGAACTTTCTTTTCTTTTCTGTTTCTGTCTCTTATGCTGTATTTCTTTCTTTTCTTTTCGTTTCTGTTTCTGTTTCTATTTCTGTTTCTTTTCTTTTCTGTTCTGGTTTGCCGATCGGCCTAGGTTGAGGCATGGATTTGGAACCCTAGTCATGTGAGTGTATGCTGGGTACAGTCCTCATTTACATGCACTACTGACGGACTGTACTAATGTTGTATCTCTCTACTGAGGCCGCTCACTGATGGCGGCGTGCATGTAGGTATTCTCTACTGAATACAGTCCTCATCCACATGCATTGCTAACAACTGTACAAATGTTGTATCTCCTTGCTAAGGCCATTTACTGGTGGCGGTGTGCATGTGGGCATCTCTGTCACTCACGGGTTCCCTATCGCAACAACCTTATATTATGACATGCTGTAGAAAGAGAATTGAAAGAGATACTATACACATTTCCAAATAAATTTCCAAGCTATGGAAATTTTACACTTGCAATCTTTAGTAAATGAGAAAATATATATACTTGCATGTTAGCTTAAAAGAAAACTACAAGTCATTTTCTTTTCTTTCTTTTTCTCATTCTTTGCTAACATATTATTTAATATTCTCATTTACCAAATCAAGATTATATATAAATTATATGCACAATATATGCATGATCAAGCCCATTCTTTGATGTTCTTTCCAAGTTCACATACACAAACTTGAAAACTCACTATGGCGTAATGGTATATCATGACATATTCTGCCATTCTCTACTATCACAATTGCCATATCAAAGTAACACTTTAACTTGCAATTCTTTTCTAATACTTTCATGTGCTATTCAAGAAGTAGTAAATGTTCAAGTAACTAGAATCAAGCACTAAGGGCCATTTCCCTCATGGAACTAACATGACCAAGTGATATTCTAAATTTTGGCATAACGATATGCACTCTTGAATACTACCATTTACACTTGGTTAAGCCCAAACATAATCTTCCTACTTCAATTCTTGTCTTTCTCTAACCCTTTCTTCAATAGGGTTTAACCAACTTATGCATGCATTTTTTCTTTGGATTTTCATCAAACACTTCATATGCACATGCAACTGCTACGTTGGCTACACTTCCACGTCTCTCTAAATCCACCAAAATTTGAGCCAAAAACTCACTAATTATAGCCATAAACCTAGCCGATTTCAACAAATCTCAACACTTCAAAATTTCAACACTAATTCTTCCATAACTTCATAAAATCACCACATATTCATACACTACTTCTTATGGCTGTAAATTACACATCATTCAACATAAAAAAACAACCAATAATTCTCAAATACAATCACATAAAAACATGAATCCTTCTACAGAAGTCTTGCTCAAATCAAGGCTAAAATAAGGTTTACTTACCATGAATGTGTGATAACACCTCCTTTTGCTAAAAGTTTCTTCCTCTTGGACCTAGATCATATAAAAATCATAAGAATTTAAAACTTTAAAGGTTAATCACACACCTTGTGCTAGAATCTTACCTTTGGATGCTTTAGGACTGAAAATCTATAAAAATCCAAGCCAAATTCTATGAGTTCCCTTTGAAATTTAGTGAAGAAAATTGAGAGAAAAAGAGGTGAGGGTGGCGTGTACAAGGGCTGAAAATATGGCTAGGGTTTCTTCAATGAAACCTTATATCTAATAATATATGCATGTCTTTCCATGTTGCCCTTGCATTTTCTATGAAATCTCATCTATATCCTTTAGTCAAGTACCAAAATACCCTCATTTTTATTATCTTCTTCACATTATTTTGATTCCTTTCACTCCCCACGTTTTCATCTAATTAGGAGTGAAAAGACCATTTTACCCCTAATGAAGTTTTAAGGAATCTTCTTCACATTTGTCTAAGGTAACTTCAAAGAAATCCAACTAAGGGTATTAGGGCATAAATAAAATTACATACCTTGATGTGCGTGTTATAGGATATTAGAAGTTCACTCTTGGCTTAGAGTGGTAGTGATCCGTATTGCAAAGAAGGAGCCTCCAAACGAAGGTATAATTCTGAAATGTTATGTTTCATAATCATTTTATATATTAACGTCAAATAGCCACAAAGTTCTTCGGTCTATTGGTTGTCCTCAATTCCACCTTGAGGATATGGTGGCTCTTTTGGGGGGGCAGGGGGAGGTGGGTAGGTATTGATAGACACCCAATAATTTGGTCTATGAATCGAAAGGGCGTAAAAGGCATTAAGGGAAGATGGGTGTGAGTGATAGTTTGTTACGGGAATCTCCAGGTGGCTGAATAGAATATTTGTTAGAGTATGGTCAGTTTAGTAAGAATAATTAGTATATATAGCCAATGAGAGTTTTGGAGAGGTATTAGGGAAATTCTGGAAAAGTGTCAAGGGAGTTCCCTAGCTGCTCAAATTGCTAGGATTCTTCCTGTTACTATTTTCATTATTACTTAGGTCTGTTTTTGGCTCATCAGAACTTGTTTACTCTTTTTTTTATTAACATCACTTGTTGGAATTGCTTGTTTTTAGTATTTGTGGTATTGTTTGTGTGTTTTTGGAGTCTTTTGACAGAAGTTCCCATCAAATCCTAAACAACCAACCATATGGATCCTCTCTGATGAAGAGCGGCATCTTTAATTTCCAGCCGATGAACTCTGACCATGTTCTCTTAGTGTTCATGGTCTCACCATTAGTGTCTTCCTGGATTGGCCCCTGGTTCCCTAGGATTTCTATCGAACCATTTCACTTTCCCCTTCTCACTTCTTCTTCATCCTTACGCCTCATCCATGCTTGAATTTCCATTACACATTCTGTGATCGTTAACACATCCTTTTCCAGATTTTCTACTCTATTTTCCATTCTTATCCCAACCATTCCCTGATCCTCACCTCGCTCTGGTACCAATTTGAGAAAACACACTCTAACAACTCAATAGTTGGGCACAATTGGGTTGGGCAATGGGTCTTTCAATGGCTTGAATAAAACTCTCCTTGGAAAACCGGCTTGCTAAGGGAAGGTGTGTAAAACCCCTCCCTAGCCGGGTATTTCTTAAGTATCCCTTGGCCATTGAGAACCTAGAAAACACATGCCTAGGAAATAAGTTTGTTTTAAAACCTTATTTAAAGAATAAACCTATAATTTAAAAACATTTATTTTTATTTTTAAACTATAATAAACTCATTGTACAAGTAAAATAATATAGTTTCCTTTCTTGGAGTAAATTATGAAATGCATAGTAATAATTACTAGAACCTACACACTTTTACAAACTTTACTAGCAATTTGATTTCCTTTATTAACACAAACATATTTACTCCATTATAGAACATAAACATATTTACTACATTATAAAGTATGAACATAATTACTTCACTAAATACCAGCAAAACCATTCAATAGTCATCATTAAAACCAAGTTCTCAAAATCTCATAATAACCTCCCTTCATGCTTGTAGTGTCCCTTGGAATCCTCACCCAGCTTCTTGCCTTAATCTTTACCTACAAAACATATAAACATCATAGGTTGAGCGCTAATCGCTCAGTAAGGGAATATGGCTATTCTAACTTTTATGGATGTCTTACACATACAAAACGTTCGTAAATTTACAACATATTATTCATTGTCAATGTCATAAATCATAGTCATGATATTCACATTGACTTTCTTATACACATAAATCATAGTATATTTAAAACATCCTAAAACACTAAACATATATTACTCATGCAACATTCACAAATATGACATGCCTATTTTTCTAGGTATTTGACATTTCGTTTATCTTTACGAACCGATCGGATTCATTTGAACCATTACCTTGTTCTTGATTACCACCTCAAAAGACTCATGGAAACCTTTCTTTAACATTTCATAAACCCTCCATAAGTCAACTAAACTAGGCTATATACATTATCATTTAAAATGCATTCATAAGGGATAACATCTCCCTTGAACATACATAAACATTACATATGCATTCATCATACATGTCATTTATAGCTAACTTATGGACATGCTCATTCATAACGTTCATTCATCTAGCATATACCCATGACCACTCTAATAAATCTTTAGTCAATTGAGCGAAATTCCTTGTCATGAATATTTTCTTAATATTTCTTATTTTCTTAATTCGCTCAAATTTCATGATACATAAGGAATTTCACTACGTGTCTTTTATCGTTCTTGTTCATGTTAGGCCATAGGATTTATTTGGTGCCTTTACCGAATTTCCAAAGAAATTCTGAATTTTTTATTGGAAAGTGGATGTTGCATTCTTTTGCATGCCCATCATTCAATTATCATTTAAGCGTTTCCCAAACGCAAACCAAGTCATAAAACCCGCATAAAACCCTCTTTTTCACATTCAAACAAGTTCCAACCATCGTCAAACTACAAGTCTCTTAAGTGGCAATATCCTCATCCTTTTCCAACACAAACCTCAACCAACACCAATTCAAACAATACAGAAACAAACCATAACTTTATACATCAAATTAACATAACAAAAATGAAGGTCTACTAACCCTAGGTGTTGATAACATAGTTTAAAGGGTGGTTTTCCCCTTACCTTGAAAAAAAAAAAAAAAAGCACTCCTCTGTGGCTCTAAATTAACACCTTCACCTATAACAAGCATTAACACTCATGAAATTGCTTTAATACATTCAAACTCATCAAGCTAGGGTTTTAGGGATTACCTTAACCCTTAAAATTGAATCTCCTTAAGGTGTATCTTGATCTCCTTCAAGAGACTACTTGAAACCCTAAGAAAATTTTAGAAGAAAATGCTTGGATTAGTGGCTTTAATGGTGGATTTGAGTGAGGAAGAAGATAATGTATGGGGTGTACAAGGTCGACTCTTCTCTCTTAAAACCTTATAGATAGTTTATTTCATTAATACTCTACTGTGATTGGTCATTAAAAGTTAGATATAAGGGTCATTTGGCATAAATTTTTCATATAAGAGTGTTTTAGTCATTTCCACCACAACATAATGATTAGCACTCATTTAATGCCATTTGACTTCTTTTAAACACTTGGTGATTAAACAATCCCATTAGATAAATGACTAATTTACCCTTAATGCACTTTTATGGATACTTAATTCATATAGATTTGTGTGCAAAAACCATTATACCCTTGGTTACCGTTTAAGCCATTTAACCCTATCAATCTACTTTATGACCATTCTATCCTCATTTCTCTTCAATGACATCGCCCCTTACACTTTATAACGGCCACATCTCGAAATGCATGCAAAATGACTATTTTACCCTGCCATTCAAAAAAAAAAAAAAAAAAATTACCTATAAGGGTAGAATTTCATACCTTAGGGCATCGGAAGAATGATGCAAGGTTTACAGGGTGCCCAAGCCTTTTATAACCCACATGCCCACCCTTTTCCTTTCCAATGTGGGATCCTAACATATTGGCTCTGGGATATATCTTCTTGTCTTGTAAATTGATCTATGTCGACCAAATTTATGATTTTAGTGTCATGGGAAACATTTCAATTGATTTCACCTGTTTCTGTCCATATATATTGTCAAACTTTATTTGCGTGAACGTAGAGGATTCCAAAAATGTTTGTGAGAAAATTTGGGGAAGAACTTTCTATGGTTGGTAACTCATGGTGCCTAATGGCCATGCTTGGAAAGTGGGGTTGATTAAAGATGGCCAAAAGATTTGGTTTCATGATGGTTGGCATGATTTTGTAGAATATCATTCAATCTGTGTCAGATAGTGTTGGAAATGAAATAGAATAACATATATCCTAACATAATCCCAAGATCATAGTCACCATTGCAATCACATTTTCACATAAATGAACTACAATGAATTTACACAGCATAAATACCTCCACTCCTTATCTCTGAAGCAATAAAGTTAATCTGGAAGAAAGCCACGAATCGTTTTCTGTTTTCCAAATTTTTTAGAGAGAGAGAGCGTACTTTTCCTTGCGTTTTCTTTGAATAACAGTGTTCGTAAAAAAACAAAACTAAAAGGAAAAAGTTTTCCTTTTATATGGCAGCGGTAATGCAGTTTCTCTCACACACGTCGCTTGGGGTAACCCATCATGGGTGTACCCCTTATCCAATATCTCCCACTCACACATGATGGGACTATCTCTCTATGCTTCTTTAAGGTTCATACTTTAGTAAATATGCCGTGTGACCATGCATACTTCGAGAGCACGTTAGTCATATATCTGTTAGGAATATATAACTTCTCGAATTGTGAAACTCAGGTTGTATGTTGTATTCAATACCCTAGATTACTTATCACATTTTTCTAACAATCTCAAAAAAAATATCCGTTGTATTCATAATTATGTTCTATCTTTACATAAAAGTAAAACATAATTGGTCGACCAATGAATACACGTGATTATAATGTGATAATTCAAAATCGTAATCTTCCTCTTTTCTCGATTCCTGCAACTTTTATTTAACTTGCTTTTCTAGAAATGTCCCAGCAGATTGAATTTATCTTAATCCTTTGGTAACACTCTAAGATAGCAATCATTAAATGAAGTTTTCAAGAAACAGAATAGAGTAATAAGGGTATTCCATGAGATTTTATTCAAAAAAAACTCAGGGTCTCACACAATGTTAAAGTTGAGATTTTGACTTTCATTACCCCTTTGGTCAATGTTTTGCACATGTGGTATGAATCACATGCTACAAAGATTTCCTCCTTTCCCATGGAGTGCATGTCTCTTTTCTTGTAAATGCCCGTATGATTTTAGTTCGACATGCCTAATGTCTAACTTGAGTTCACTTTACATACTTTTAATTCATCGAACTCTAATCGGCAATTAGACGATAAAGTGATCATTTATCACTTGTGGTCACATTTCATTATGACATTATTTTAATTCTCGTTTTAGGCGACGCCAAACATTTTAAGCTTGTCTCTATTATCACCTAGATAATAAGCTTAAAATCGCCTCATCTCCATTCCTACGAAGTAATGGAGGCGATTGCTGTGTGAGAAGGCCAATCTTTTAGTCCGACATGCTTTTCAAAATAGACATATATAATATTTACATAACTAATATGTATATATATGCTCCTTCATGTATGTTCCATAATAATCGAAATTGAGCATTGACAATATTGTTATTTAATATTGATAAGACAAATGTGAACAATTTTGGGAAATCTCAAAGTATGAGTACATTCAACACCTACGTAAGCCTAGAGATCTAACATGTCTATTGAAAGTATCTCTCGGTATAGGCTTTGTGAATGGATCCGCAACCATGTCATGCGTAGATATGTACTTCATGTTCACCTCCTTTTGTGCCACCAAGTCTCGCACAAAATTATATTTGATATCTATGTGTTTCGTTTTACCATGATATTTGGGATCCTTAGTGTATGCTATTGCTGCTTGACTATCACAGTTTATTCTTACTGGTTCAATAGCAACATTAATTATTCCCAGATAATTCATGAACCGTCTCAACCAAATGGCTTCTTGCACTGCAGCTGAAAATGCTACAAACTCATCCTCTATTGTAGATAAGGCTATGCATGATTGTTTTTTACTGCTCCAAGATATGGCCCCGCCATTTAGTAAGAAAACATATCTGGAAGTAGATTTCCTCTCATCTAAATCTCCTCCCCAATCAGCATCGGTGTAGCCTCTCAAGTGTAAATCATTTCCTTGATAACATAATGAGTAATCATTGTCCCTTTTAGATATCTTAAGATTCTCTTCTTGCTTTCCAATGTGCTTGTCCTGGATCGGACTGGTATCTGCTTACCAACCCAACGGCATAACAGATGTCGGCTCTAGTGCACATCATGGCGTACATGAGACTTCCAACAGCACTTGTATAAGGAACATTCTTCATTTGTTCCTTTTCTTATGGAGTCTTCGGACACATTTTACGACTTAAAGTCTCGCCTTTTGCGATAGGGTTGTCTATGGGTTTACAATCTTGCATATGAAATCGTTCAAGAATTTCCTTAATGTATGATTCTTGTGAAAGAGATACTAATTTTCTTGAGCGATCTCTTGAAATCTTGACTCCAAGAATATATGCAGCTTCACCCATATCTTTCATCTCAAAATGAGATGATAACCATCATTTGATTTCATTGACAAATCCCTTATCATTTCCATCTATAAGTATATCATCAACATATAATGATAATATAACAAATTTGTTATTGGATCTCTTTGTATATACACAATGATCTTCATTTATCATTTTGAAATCATACGACATTATCGCATTATGAAATCGAATATACCACTGTCTTGAGGACTGCTTGAGGCCATAAATTGACTTTAAAAGTCTACACACTTTGTGTTCTTGACCTTCTCTAATAAAACCTATTGGTTGATCCATATAGATTTCTTCTTGTAATTCTCCATTGAGAAAAGCAGTCTTTACATCCATTTGATGCAATTCAAGATCCATGCTAGAAACTATAGCTAGAATAAGTCGAATTGAGGTAAACCGCATAACAATGAAAAAGTTTCTTCATAATCTATTCCTTCTTGTTATGTATACCCCTTTGCGACTAAGCGAGCTTTATATCTTTCAATACTGCCATCAGCTTTACGCTTGATTTTGAGAACCCACTTGTTCCCAATGGCTTTGCGTCCTTTCGGTAAATCAACCAATTCCCATACTTGGTTTGATTTCATAGACTCCAATTCTTCTTCCATTGCTTTCATCCATTTTTCCTTAGAAGGGCAATTGAGAGCCTCATTTACATTCCTTGGCTCTTCGTCATCTTGTGGAGTAACTAGAAAAATTTCCCCCTCAATCTCAAATCGTCGACGTGGAACTTGTTTCCTGTTTGATCGACGTATTGGAGATTGATTGGTGTTACTCCCACTTGGACCAGCTATCATAGTTGGATCACCAGTAGGGAATGATGGAGGATCTGAAACTGATTCATCAACTTCCATATTGCTCCCACTGGGATGTAGTATAACCAACTGATTGTTAGCAATAGAATTGCCTTGGTCTTGTGTTTCATATAGAAACAAGTCTTTACCTATTTCGCCCTTCTTAGGAAAATCGGTTTCTAAGAATGTGACATCTCGTGATTCAAACTCAGTGATGCTACCACTTTCTTGTTCTCCTATGAAGACATATCCCTTTGAATGTTCTGAATATCTTATAAAGATACATTTCTTCCCCCTTGGACCTAATTTTCCATATTTATGGGAAGGATCATGAACATAGGCAGCACATCCCCATGACTTTAGGAGACTCAAATCGGGTTTCCGATTTGTCCATAACTCATATGGTGTAGTAGTAATTGATTTGGATGGTACTCGATTGAGGATATATGTGGCAGTCAATAAGGCATCACCCCAAAAGGTGATGGGCAAGTTTGCTTGTGCCATCATAGACCTCACCATCTCAAGTAGGGTTCTGCTTCTTCGCAACACCATTTTGTTGCGGAGTTCTGGGAATAGTTAATTGACGTTCTATTCCCATTTCATCACAAAAATTTCTGAACTGATCAGATAAATATTCACGTCCTCGATCGGTTCGTAGAACTTTTATCTTTTTATCTAATTGATTCTCAACTAAGTTTTTAAACTTTTGAAAGCATTCTAAAGCTTCTGATTTTTGAGAAATCAAGAAAACATAACGATATCGAGTGAAATCATCTATAAATGTGATGAAATAAATAGCCCCATGTCTAGCCCTCACATTCATTGGACCACATATGTCAGAATGAATTAGTTGCAATGGAACTTCAGCTCTTATCGCTTTTCCAAATGGTTTTCTTGCTGTTTTTCTAGCTAGGCAATGTTCACAAGTAGTCAAGTCTACTTTTGTTAAGGATCCTAACAAGCCTTCTCTTGCTAGTATATTCATTCGTTGTTGGCCAATATGGCCAAGCCTTGCATGCCATACATTCACATCATCATTATTAGAAGATGTAATAAAGGAAAAACAAACATTACTATTATTATAAGCAACATCAAGTACTATAAAACCATCGGAAAAATAACCACAACCATAGTATGTTGTGTCCAAAAATAAATGGACACCAGTACTGGAAAAATTTAAATTAAAACCAAGTTTAACAAGTTCTAACACGGAAATTCCACGAAAGCACTCCTGTCTTTCGCTATGTGGTCTGTTGCTGCTGAATCTACAGTCCACAAAGGATGAGACTCAGTTAGAAAAACAGAACTGGAAACATTTATATAACTTACTTGTGCAAACAAGTAATTTACCTTCTTCGGCTCGCTACAATCGCGAGCATAATGTCCCTTTTTACCACAATTATAGCATTTCACCTTTGCCATATTCCTCTTCCTGGCAGGATGCTTTCCTTTTCCGTGTTTGAAGAACTTTCTCTTCTTCCCTTGAGCCTTTTCAGTATTGCCTTTTCTTTGGGATCCACCTTGGAATTTACGTTTAAATCCCTTCCCACCATGTGAACTGGAACCAGCCATATACACATCAGTATTTGCCTTACTCGCATTAAGGCGATCTTCTTCCAGTTCCAAATGGCGTATGGCATCTTCTAAATTTCTGATGCCCTCATTGTGGGTAAGGTGTATTTTCATATGTTCCCAATTTTGAGGCAATGATCTTATGACAGCTTGAACCTGTTGTTCATCTGTTAGGACATGACCTGCATCTCTTAACTCACTTATCATGTTTGACAAATGCCGTAAATGTACTCTCATAGTATGTTCAGGCTTTTTCTTATATGTGTCAAACTTGATAGTGAGTGACCGGAGTTTGGTAATGGACGTCGCATCGCCAAACTTTGTAGCAAGTGCGGACCACATGTCCTTTGCTAATTCATAATCCCGTACTTCTTCATGAGATCATTGTCCATGCTGCTCAACAAAGTAATGCGAGCAGTGGAATTCTTCTTCTTTCATATGTCATAAGCGGCACGGTCTCGTCTATGTTGAGCCGTGACTACCTCTTCAGGCTCTTCCATGGTTGTAGTAAGAGCTTCAAGAACCTCTTGTTCTTCCAAAACATATTGGATTTTCATGCTCCATATCTCATAATTGTCGCCGTTAAATTTTTCTCCTTTGTTAAGTTCGGCGACAATGTTCTTAGATGCATATGCCATTTCTAAACAAAATTACACGTTGGATAATGCATGTTATTCAATGCTCGGAACATACATGTTCATTTAATTAATTATACCAATAATAATTGTATATTAGATTTGGAATCAAAAGTTAACAATGTCAACAATCATCATCCAAAATTTCCAATTTCCAGTTATCATAGATATAATTAATTGCAATTCTAAAAATATTTCTAGACACAATTATATAAATATAAATCAACATCAATTCACATAAAATTTTAAAATTTAATAAACAAAAATTAATTTTATTATGTAAATAGAATTCAACTTGTAATAAAATTAAAACAAACAAATTCCAAAACAACAACAAGGAAAAATTAAGTGTACAGCCACATTCCTAAAACTGGGAAGGATCTGATAATCCTTATCCTAAGGTCTTTATCTAACTTGTAATTAACCCTAGGTAGGGGAACTCCCAGTTTCTTGTGATGTCCTTTACGAGTGGAGACTCCTATAGATGCCCCATCTGTCCTTTTTGCACCCCCAATCTATGTACTCCTTGATATAGTTGTTGACCAAACGTCTATAATTTTTATTGTCATCTTTAAAGTTATGAACTTTCAGCTTGGTCCAAACCATATCAAGGAGACCAACGAGATTAGGGTAACCAAGAGTCTCTCTTAGAACTTGGAATTTCGACTCATCTTCCTTTAATCCCCCTATCCAGACAATTTCCTGAATCTTTTCATTCACATGAATGAAATGATTTACGAGTTGCACCAACTCATCCTCGTGTCTCTTAAAATCAATGTGTGAGTTTGTAGAGTTCGATCATGTTCATAACCCTTTCCCTTTGAGCGGGTGTTCTAGCAACCATTGCACGCCTATAACGTAACATTTTTTACGTAACAAATACAAAAAAACTATTTATTTATCAAATAAAGGTTGACTATATTTGATAAATAATACACGTGTTTATGGTTCAATAACAAAATTAGACTCATAACAATATACCAAGTATGCATTTTTATTCTTTACAGCAAAAGAAAAAAAATTACAATACTTCACGCGCCCCCAGCGCGCCGCGTATCCACGCGCCCCCGCCCCCAGCGCCGCCCGAAGCGGCAAGCGCCGCAGGGATACCCGCGCCGGGAGGAGAAGCCGCATTTGGCGTTTCTCTCACTACGTCCGCTTAGGGGTAACCCATCATGGGTGTACCCCTTATCCAATAGATAGTTATTGGTTTTCAAGTATACTAAGAACTCAAACTTCGATGTTCTTATCTTTGACATATCTGCTTGTGAGGTTAACTATACACAGGGACGTAGCCAGGATTCTGGGTCAGTGGGTTCAAAACATCAAAGTTGATAAATTTACAATAAAATAGATACTGAAGTAATAAACATAAAAAAATGTACTTTTAAAAGTTATATATACCAAATTATCAATTTTATAATTGTCCTCAACGATTTTTCATATCCTTAAAACGTTGCATAATTGCTTCATTGACAATTTCATCAAATATCTCTCTCAATATATGTAATAAGACAATCGTTTAACAATTAATCTCCCAAGATTAACCCATACCTTAACATAGACAAAGATTAAATCAAAACTAAACCAAATCCCCAAATCTCTACAACTTAGGGTTCCATCAATTCTTTAAACCATTCAAAATTAACTCAATAACTAACCAAGATTTATCAAACCCAACTTAAAACAACAACTAATTAACGTATACCTCAATATAAGCAAGATTAAATCAAAACCCACCTCAAAATCTAGGAATTATTTCAAACCTATTTATTAAACTCAACAAAAACTCATAACTCATGATCTTTCATCAATTAAAAAAGCCAAAAAAAAAAAAAAGAATTTTAAGTAAAAAAAATAAAAATAAAATGAGCATCATCTTACCTTATAATCCAAAGGAGTAGCATTTCTTGAGTATCTAACCAAAGAAAAAATATAATACTAGAGAAAATGAGAGGAAATGAAGAAAAGAGAAAATTTAAAAAAAATATTAATTAATAATTCATTTTGTGGAGTCAACATGAAGCTAAGTGAGATTAAAATTATAAAATCTATGAAATATTAATACTTTTTGAAATTTTTGAAAAGTTCAGTGGATTCAATTGAACCACAACCCACTATGTGGCTACCTGCTTGACTATACATGTCATTGTAAAGATGCAAACAATTACAATAGAACTCAATACACCAGGATAAAGTGGAAACCGATGACTTCCCATCTCCAAATTTGTCCTTTAAGAAACAAAGTTTTTCATGAATGTCCACATGGACGCTCATTTCGGGAAATACGCACTCTTTCCATGGGGGATCAGCCTAAGCAAATTGAAGAGATGCAAATAAAGAAGCGTAAAATGGATGAGACAGTACTGATGAATGAATCAAGACCGAAATTGAACTTCACTGCGAAGTACAATCAAGAAGATCTTTGCACTGTAAAAGGCACCATAGTCGAAGTGTGAGAACTTTGCATCAAGTCCATTAGTTCAAGACATGGATAAGACTGGTAGGACTAATTAAATTTAAGAGATTTAAGCATAATGGAGAGGATGAGCGCCGAATAGAAGTTGCTGGAAATGAGGGTGAGCTCAAAAATGCTGCAACTGAAGTTGGGACACATTTTTCAGAAGGAGCTAATAAAATAACTAAATTTGGTAAATTCTTTATGTACTTTTATGTTTTTACTTGTTGATGGTACTTGCAGAATTTATCTTGTCAATATTTGATTCCATAAATTGCATAAGCAAATGAGTTGTTCGCTATACTTGAGAACATGGGAATCTATTTTAGTAGAAGATATGGATATATTATAGAAGAAAGACAAAGGGCAACCAGTGCTGCTAAATTTTTGAACCCTAAATCCTTCATTTATGGTGATCTTGCGGTCAAGTATAATACGTATTTGTTGTGTGGTGAGCTTCAAATATGTCTTTAACGTGATATTATACAATTCGTTTGATGTATTCTTAACTGAATTCTTTTTTGCTTGTGCAGAACGTCCCGCTCAAATTTGTAGAATACTTGTTTGAGGGAAAGTTCTTAGATTTTGTAATGAAGGGCATTGCTAATCTTCGAGTTTTATTGCTTTGACTAGGGCCTTTAATTGATGGTTATATTCATCTCTTCTCTATTTCGGTTAAATAATTTTACTTGATTTAGTTTGCATTTGGGTTAAATAATAACTTTACCTTGTACCTCACATGTTTTTATATATTGTGAAATTAATTTATATCTTTACCCTAGTTGTTTTTCCAATTTTATTTGATTCAGAGATTGATTAAACATTAATTCTAAAACATTTAAGGAAATGGGGTGCTTTGATCCGAATAACTCCATGGCCGAGGCTGCAGATGATGGGTTTCCTCAATCTGTGTAAGAAAAGTTGAAGCTCTCTACTGACCAAATCTCTTATCATCACTAAGAAGATGCAACAATTGTTTCTATTATGGAATTGGATCTTCAACACCATCCAGCCTCCAATACTCTGTGGATGCAACAAGTGATTGAAGTCCCAAATCAGCTTCTTTCATGTCGTCGCTCCACTCGGGACACCAGAGATATAGGTTTTGACCCACAACAAACATCAAACCTTCTCATTCTCTAAAAACACCTTCTAACTCTAAAATCTAACATAATCACCCCATCTCTGAAGATTTAGAAACCGGTGACAGCTCTAGAGCGGCGTAAGGCCAAATCATGTCTCAATGAATGCCTTACCGGCGCCACGAGGCAAGATCAGGCCTCTTTGGCAACCGAGAAAGAGGTGCAAGGCCAGATAAGGTTTCATCAACCGTTGGAAAAGAGGTACGAGACCAAATCTGGCCTTGTTGGCCATCGGAAAAGAGGCACAAGGCCAAATAAGGCTTTTTTGGCCATCGAAAAAGCGGCACGAGGCATCTCTTGTCATTTTTTGATCGTTGGAGGGTAAACTCATTAGTTTATTACAAAATGGGGTTAGTATTGTCTTATAAATGACATATAATTTAACTTCGTCATAAGGGTATCTTAGAGCATCTCCAATGATGCTCTTTATTTTAAAAAGCATATTTCAGATAAATAAAGAGTATCTTTATTAATTTCCAAATATAAAGAACAAAATTTGTATTCAAATCAAATGGACTCTTTAAATTAGACTTAATAAATAATAGAGAGACTTAATATGAGAGAGAATTAATAATAAAATACAAAGAAACTTGTAATTTATTAAATAAGATAGGGATAGAGAGTGAAATTTGACTCTCTAAATGTAGAGAGCTAAACTCACTCTTTAATTTATATTTAAAGAATAAAGAGTCTATTGGACTCTTATTTATATGACTTAAACTCTTTATAATAAAGAGTTTAAGTCATATAAAGAGTCATTTGAAGATGCTCTTAGAGCATCTCCAATGGTGCTATTTATTTTGAAGAGCATCTTTCATATAAATAAAAAGCATCTTCATTAATTTTTAAATATAAAGAACACAATTTTTATTCAAATCCAATATACACTTTAAATTTAATGAAGATGCTCTTTATTTTCAAGAAAGAGACTTAATGAGAGAGAAAATTAATAAATAAAATGCATAGAAAGTTATAGTTTATTAATTAAAATTAGGATAGAGAGTGAAATTTGACTCTTTAGATGTGAAAAGTCAAAGTCACTCTTTAATTTATATTTTAAAGATAAAGAGTATGTTGGACTTTTGTTTTTATGGATAAACTCTTTATAATAAAGAGTTTAGGTCATATAAGAGCATTTCCAATGGTGCTCTTTATTTTGAAAAGCATTTTTCATATAAATAAAAAACATCTTTATTAATTTTAAAATATAAAGAAAACAACTTTTATTCAAATCTAATAGACTCTTTAAATTTAATTAAGATACTCTTTATTTTTTAGAAATAGACTTAATGAGAGAGAGAATTAATAAATAAAATGCATAGGAACTGGTAGTTTATTAATTAAAATTAGGATAGAGAGTGAAATTTGACTCTCTAAATGTGGAGAGTCAAACTCACTCTCTAATTTATATTTTAAAGATAAAGAGTCGGTTGGACTCTTATTTTTATGGATAAACTCTTTATAATAAAGAGTTTAGGTTATATAAAAAGTCATTTTGAGATGCCCTAAAGAGTCCTTTGGAGTTTAGTGCATAAAAATCATTGCTCTCTCTAAACATAATTTGATGCTAACTCATTAATTAATGAGCCGCCTTAATGAAACGTCAATTGTTTTGGATCGAAAAAATAGATTATGAGATTAATCAATTATGTAGGAACATAGTCTTTATCTCAGGTCATTATCTTAGATAAACAAAGATATAATTTACATACAAGATACATTGATCTTCAATTCCATAAAATATTGAAAAAAACTTCCAGTATAAATATATAGAAGTTATTATTAACTTACTTATATTGCGAAAATACAATTCAAAAAGAAAATTGTCCAAATATAAAATTAATATTAATATGTGAGTCTTTCATATTTCTAAGGAGTCGTTTGGATTAGGGGTATATAAGATAACGAGGGTAATCTTCATTTATTTTACAAGATTCTTGTATTTGGTTTGCAAGTAATAAAATATTATGGTAATCTTTTATTGTAAATAGTGTTTATTGTTGGTAATGTGAGAGGGTTATCTTATTACATTGTTAAGGGATGTTATTAAAACATTACCGGGATAATATGATTTTTCTACCCATTTTGCCGTTAATTAAAAACCATTTCGGACACAATTGCCCTCAAATGTCTACCAAATAACAATTACCTAGCCCCCTTACATTTGAGAAATTAGCTAAAACACCTTAACTATAAAAAAATTTAAAAGTTAACAAAATACCCTCAGCCATCCAAGGCCACCGCTGGTCATGACTTAGCATCGCCGACTGCTGGCATCAGTCGCCGTAATGGTGCACAATCAGCAAGATCTGGCCGTTCGTGCGTCGATAAGGCATTTTTCGGCAAAATCTGGCCTTTTTATGGCCGTTTCATGGCCAAAGATGTGGCCGTAAAATGGCATGACCAAAGATCTAACATTTTCATGGCCAGATTTGTGGCCGTGAAATGGCCATAGATTTGGCCATTTTTCGACCATAGATTTGTGATCCATGGCTATTTCCGGCTTTGCTGGCGCACAACCCGCCATATACGACCAGTCGTGCACCATTCCATCGGCTACGAGCGGCGGCTGATGGGGTGATTGACTGTTGGCAGTGGCTTCGGGTGGGTTGGGGGTGATTTTGCTAAAAAATAAAGTTTTATATGGCTAGGGTGTTTTAGAAAAATTTCAAATGTAGGGGGTTAAATGAATTATTCCAAAAATGATAATAAAAAATGCTATTATATTAATATTTAAAAAGGAGGGCAATTTAGTAATCTATATAACATATCCACTCATTTATCCTCCTAACTAAACATATTATTCACCAATTTATTCGAACCAACCAAACAAACTTTCTAAATATTTCCAATAATCTTCAAAGTAATTTTTTTTCTATCAATATAATATACTTCTATAATAAAACAGTATATGATCAAAACGCCTCTTAATTAATAAATTTGTATTTCTTTCATTTCTCCTTAAAAAGCGGTGCCGTGGGCTATTACATATAGCAATAATAACTAACTTTGCCCCCAACAAAAACAGAATATTGACTTGTTTTGACTCTATCGTTTCCTTCAACAATTCAATTCCCACACTCAAAAGTTTCCAAGAAAACACTTTCCCGAGGCACAAATGATTCCCAGTTTCCAAAGAATCAGCCAAAGCCTCCCTCCACGCCCACTCTTAAGGCCAACCTTCTTTTAAGAATTTTCTTTTTCTCATTTTCTTAACTCTGTTCAGGATTCTCATAATTTTCTCATTTTCTTGAGCTTCTTTGCATTTTCTTTTTCTCACATTATCATTCTTCGTGTTGGTTGACGAAGCTCGCCTGGTGTAAAAATTCTGACATTTTACGGGGAAATCTTTCAGTCATCAAAGGCTGTTAAGCTGGACTATGCGCAAATGTAAAGGGGATTAAAGGTTTTTGTGTACCCAGATGGGGATCTGAATACTTATTACCAAACACCAAGAAAACTTTCTGGGAAGCACGCAAGTGAAGGGTATTTCTTTCAGAATATCCGAGAAAGTCAATTCTTTACGAATGATCCCAACAACGCTAATATCTTCTTTATCTCCATTTCTTATCACAAAATGAGAGGCAAGGTATGATTGGTTATGGTTTTCACTGATCCTTCGCAGTTTAGTTTTAGTTTCAAGATTGTCATAATCTCAATTAGACCAGGGCTCATCTTGGATATTTGATAATGCAGAAAGTAGAAGCATACAGAGTCTTGTACTTTAATAAGAAATATCATTTTCACCATTCAGGTTGGTCTGATGCTAGTTTACAATAGACATATCTCACATTGCTAACAAAGTCAAGGCTAATTTATAAGTCTTGAATTCACTCAATCAAGTAGGTAAGTGCTCGTGCGAAGCCAGGCACAGAAATCGTGAAGGCGGAAGTTGAGTGTTCTGAGGCTTAAATGGATAATAGTATCTAGTGAATAGAATTTAATGTTCATAGCTAATCCCTTTGGTTGAGTAGAAGGCTTACATACTATTTTGGTGACTTTTTATATAGCTGTACATCCTTTTAGGTAACACAATATAGAATGGTGTCTTGCAATTCTGAATTCGGAAAAAGGTATCATTCGGGTTGCAATTCTGAACTTCTACAGTATTTAACTTTTTTACCTTGTAGATTACATATGTGATAGACCTCCTATAACCAAGATTTACAAGAAGAAAAAGGGAAGGGAAGGGGCAGTGAGGTAATTGAGAGTTAGTTAGTTAGGGAATCTTCCACATGGATTCAAGAAAGGGATTTTAGTGTACTTCACTTATGTATATAAGGGAGGGAAAAGCATGTTCAGGGGTATCGGATATTTTGGATTATTATTGGGAGGCCACTAGCTCTTCGAGTTGCTAGTACCCCTTTATTTTTCTGCTTATAATTGTTCTCTGTTTTTCCTATTATCTTGCTACTATTGTTTCTCTTTTCATATCAATATATACATCTAATCGTTTCCTGTTGCTTTTGGACGTGTTGAGGATTATTGGAACTGTTTTATTTGATTGATTTTTGTTGAGTTCCCATCGAATTAGTATCAGAGTCAAGTTAGGGAATGGTAAAAACAAAAATGGAGAGTAGAATGAAGGGAATGGAAAAAGAGATGGGATCGGTGAAGAAAGATTTAGGGAGTGTAAAGGATTATATGCTGGAACTCCGGGAGTGGATGAGGTTGAGAGCTTAGATAGAAGAGAGTAGAAACCAAGACAAGGACAAATCCCATACACTAGAAATGTCAAACAACGGAGAAAGTAGTAATCGAGATAGACTGAAGGGAATTGAAAACAGTATAGAAGATTGAAAGGTGAAGAAGTTAAGAGTTACCTGTCTTCAACGGAGAAGATCTGGTTGGGTGGACCTTTAGGGCTGATTGGTACTTCCAGGTGAATCAATTTGAAGAAGAGGAGAAGGTTGAAGCCGCCATCATGTGCATGCAGAGACGTGCGTTGAACTGGTACCAGTCGGTCGATTCATAACCGTCGATAATATCTTGGAGCACCTTCAAGTTGGCGTTGGTCACTCAACTACCAACGACCAACGCACGCAACTTTGAAACAGACGGGGACAGTAACAAAATTTAGAGAACAGTTTGAGGAGCACTCAACTCCCTTGCGTGAGCTAAGAGAAAATCTCCTTATGGGGATTTTTGCAAATGGGCTTAGGGAGGAATTGCGGGCTGAATAGCGTTTGAGTAAGCCCAAAAATCTATTTGAATTAATTGACCAGGCCCACCGTATTGAGGAAAGGAATTGGGTCTTAGACAAGGCTAAACCCAGATTTACCGGAGCCCAATTAGGCAAACACGAGTTTTATAATTAGGTCTCATCCAGCCCAGATATGGGTTGCCCAAATTAGTGGAATCAAATGACAAAAAATGCTGAGTTAGGGAAAAACACGGGTGAGCAAAATTGGAATTGGGAGAGGAGAGAAAATCTAATGGAAGGTACGACAACTCAATTAAGAGGCAACTGATTTCGATGATTGACAGAGGATGATTTGTAGTATAAACGAGAGAGGGGGTTGTGTTTCCGTTGTGACAAGAAATTCGGAAACCACTATGCAAGAGCAAATCCCTTTAGATTTTGTTGGTCATGGACGATGAAGAGCTTGAAGAAGAACAACCAGAAGTTGAACCTGGTGTCGAAACCACTGAAGAAGGTAATCCCATAGCTTTATCCATGAACTCTATTGTTGGCATTACTTTAGACCAAACCATGAAACTTAGTGGTCAGATTGGAGAGGAAGAGGTGATTGTGTTGGCGGACAATGAAGCCTCACACAAATTCATATTGCCTGATTTGGTGCAAAACATTAAGAGTTTAGATTGATGGGTCTAAGTCATTTGAGGTTATGGTTGGAAATGGTTTTAAAATTAGAGGGAAAGGAATTTGTAGGGATGTGAAATTAGAAATACTAGCAGTGCAGATTCAACATAATTTTTTCCTGTTTGATTTGGGTGGCTCGAATGTGGTGTTGGGGATTACATGATTAAGCACACTTGGGGATGTTTGTTCAAATTGGAGGATGTTGACAATGGAGATTGACAGGGGAGGAAAAAGGGTGGTACTAAGGCGTGACACTACTAGAAAAACCCTATTTCTTTACGGGTAATGACTGTCAAGAAGGGGGTTTCTTGATAGTTTTTCACCTGTCATTGAAGTTAATGTCAAGAAAGAGTGGTGACCGTTTTTGAACTGTCAAGAATTTCTTGACAGATCTCTTGACAGTTATAACCCGTCAAGAATTTGACTAAATTTTAACCAACCCTTGACAGTCTTTGAACTATCAAGAGATTTTAACAAAAATAAAAAATAAAAAATTTAATTTAATAATAATAATAATAATAATCAAATTTTATTAATAATAATTTTTCATCTTTGATAGTCTTAAACGGTCAAGGAATTTTTTTTTTTTGTAAATATTTTATTTTCCTGATTATTACCAATCAAATAATGTAATAATACAATGAAATTCTTCGTAATATTCCTCAACCAACAACAATGATCACAATTCATAAATAAATTTAAACATTCAACAATCTTTCAATTAATTTAGTAAACGAAATTCAACAATAGTAGCATATCATTCAACAAAGTTTGATACATATTTTTCCATCATTGACGCTTTGACATCAATGAAACATCAATAACTAAAAAATGTTTGATACGTACATCGTCCATTCTCCTCTAACTTCATCGATCTCCACATATGTGTATATTTTTTTCCCCAAGAACTAAAAAAAATTAAAAGTAGATAAATTCAGTATATATACAACTACAGAACACATATGATTAAAACATATAATAGAAGACCAACAAGACACAGCAGCCTCATCTAAAAACAAAATATTAGTACTTTTAAGTAGGGAAAACTTTTCTATGCATAGTTACATCTATGCATAGTTACAAATAATGAAGAATAAAATAATAAAAACCAGAAACTATAGGAACCTTACAAAGAACTTACTCACCCATGGTAGATAAGCTGCGGTAAATGTAAACAAACCCAAAAATCTCATATGGATGAAAGGATTTTGTTTGCTCCACACACACATGATAAGCCCAGTAGTTTAGTTTACAATGTTTACATGATTGTGGAAGAATGAACGTGAAACCCGTCCTTGTAAGTATTTGTATTTGAAACAAAGCACTTCCTCCGGAATATATAAGCTCGTAATTTAAAAGTTTTTCCAGTTCCCACACCACACCCCCTAATCACACTCATACAGCTATCAGAAAATGAGGACCAAGTAATTCACAAAAATCAGTATGAACTTATTACGATTCTATCCGAAACATAAACAAATAATTAATATTACTTTTGCATACGAAACGTCGGAAGTAAATACATTTTGATCCTAGGCTCAAAAGTTTCCAAAATAAAACTTAGTTGTCTGAGCTCAAAAAGATTAAAAATAGATGGAACCATTCATTGCAAAAGCAAGATGTCAGATGTCACTAAGCATTGAATTTATCCAAATTAAAATCATTGTCACCACATTGTAACCAAATATACCATGTATCTCAGTATGAACCTCTTTTGCTCCCATATCTCTCTACATTATAATATCATATTGAAGCATGAACCGACGAATTAGGGGGAATGTGAGAAGAAAGAAATTATTCTCACTTCAATGTCAATAAATACAATTTATACTGCAGCATGAAAGTCATGTCAAGTTATTGAATATTAATTACTTTTTTTTTGTTGGGAGAGAGATGAGAGAGTGACAAATATAGACTTCAGACTCCCCATAGTTATTTGAATTAATAAAATCTAACCTCGGGACTATGTTAAAAGCATCAGGCAGGACAAGAAGGTTACTTAATAGTCAAAAAGCTATATGTCAGCATGTCTTAACCACAAACTTGACTATCTAAACTTTTATAGAGAAACAAAACCTACATTACCATCATGTATTAACCATAAACTTGCTAATTTGGTAATGTAGCTATTTGTGAACACAAAAATTTTATGCAGAGATGCTCATATAGTCATACTCAAACATCACAGGTATGAAGAAAATCCGCAAATCATTTCCAAGCCTAGTAACTTCATTTGATCAATAATTCACAGGTTTTGACAAACAAGAACATTGTTGTTACTGTGGAGCATTTGTGTAAATGTAGAGGTATACTTGATGTGCCTTCCTCTACATGCTAAAGAACCCATGTTTCGACAGTAAATCTCAAGCAATATAATTAATTGAGATGCAAAAGAGACACTCAAAGGCAACAATAAATTTTTACCAATATCAATCAGAAACTTAACCATTTTTCGGAAGAAAAGAAAATTAGTGATTGGGCGCCAGAACTGACACTGCTTAACCACAAGTGTTGGATGCAAGCACAGATTAAAGGGCGATATTATCTATGAAATTGTAACACAAAATAGCAAATACATGAGAATAGTAAACAATAGCTCCTCAAAATTACAATCCAATCAAAACAAAAAACCAAGCAATAATAATAAATCTTGTGGAGAAATATTTTCTTGTATTTCATAATGAATTGTACAATTAATTTATAGCAAAAACAAAAAAACTAATCTAGGAAGTAAATTGTTACATTCCTATTATAATTCTATTTCCTATTCCTATTATAATTCTATTTCCTATATTACAATGAGAATAATTCTATTTCCTATATTACAAAGAGAATAATTCTATTTCCTATTTTACATTTCAACACTCTCCCTCAAGCTGGAGCATATAAGTCATATGCACCAAGCTTGTTACAAATAAAGTCAACACGAGAACCTTTGAGAGACTTAGTGAAGATGTCTGCTATCTGGTCATTGGACCTGACATAACTAGTTGCAATACACCTCGATAGAACTTTCTCTCGAACAAAGTGACAATCAATTTCTATGTGTTTAGTCCTCTCATGAAACACTGGATTTGAAACAATATGAAGGGCAGCCTGATTATCATAAAGTAACTTCATTTGTGATACTTCGACAAATCTCAACTCTTGAATTAGTTGTTTCAACCAAACCAGCTCACAAGTGGCTAAGGCCATTGCACGATACTCTGCTTCAGCACTTGACCTTGCAACAACCGTTTGTTTCTTACTTTTCCATGAAACTAGGTTTCCTCCAACAAGAACACAAAATCCTAAGGTAGAACGTCTATCAGATGCAGAACATGCCCAATCAAGCATCTGAATATCCGACAATATGCGAATGGCCCTTATTGTCATACAGTAAGCCTCTACCTGGTGCTCCCTTGATATACCTTAAAATTCAAACAACTACATCCCAATGACTATCACATAGAGTTTGAAGGAACTGACTCACAACACTGACAGAAAAGGAAATATCCGGTCGTGTGATAGTAAGATAGTTAAGTTTTCTAACAAGTCTTCAATACCTTCCAAGATCAGTAAGAGGCTCCCCCTGTCCAGGTGAAAGTTTTAAATTAGGATCCATAGAAGAGTCTATTGGTCTGCAATCTGACATCCCCTGTTTCCTCTAGAATATCTAGTACATACTTCCTCTGAGAAATAATAATACCAGATTTAGACTGAGCGACTTCTATGCCAAGAAAGTATCTGAGTAGCCCTAAGTCTTTCGTCTGAAAGTGTTTGAACAAGTGTTGCTTCAACTGTCCAATGCCATCTTGATCACTTCCTGTAATAACAATATCATCGACATAGACAACCATATAGATACACTGCCCTGATGATGTATGTCTATAGAAAATAGAGTGATCAGACTCACATCGAATCATACCAAACTCTTGGATAAGCGTGCAAATCGTCCAAACCAAGCACGAGGAGACGTTTTAGACCATATAGAGAACGACGAAGTTTACATACCAAACCAGACTCCCCTGAGCAACAAAACCAGGAGGTTGCTCATATAAATATCTTCCTGAAGTTCACCATGAAGAAAAGCATTCTTAATATCCAATTGATGCATAAGCCAGTTTCGAATGGCAGCCATAGCAAAGAACAACCGGACGGAAGACATCTTAGCAACAGGAGAAAAAGTGTCAAAATAATCTGTCCCATAGATCTGAGTGTATCCCTTGGCCACCAAATGGGCTTTCAGCCGATCAACCTTACCATCTAGACCAACCTTTACAGTGTAAATCCATCGACAACCAATAGTCGAATGGCCCGAAGGTAAGGAAACTAACTCCCAGGTATGATTATGATGCAAAGCAGACATTTCTTCAACCATTGCCTGACGCCACCCAGAGTGAGAAAGGGCCTCATGAACATTGCAAGGAACAGAAACAGAAGAAAGGGTGGAGACAAAGGCATAATATGAAGGATATAAACGATGATAACTCAAAAAATTGTAGATGGGATGAGGGTTACTTGTTAACCTCATACCTTTACGAATAGCAATGGGAAATTGATCAGCTGGAGACAGGATCGTGGCATTGGAGGAATTGGGCACATGACCTGCAGTAACAGGGATCTCAGGAACGGCAGCGGGAACATCAGGATCACCTGTAAAAGGAACAAGACTATTGTCGACAGGAAGAGTGGTATTAGTAGTAGACTGAGGTATCGAAACAGACGAAGGTGGAAAAGCAACGTATGGAATTGGTGGAACATCTACTACCGGATCAGACTCCACTGAAGGATGAGGAAAAAATGGAGAAGACTCAAAGAACGTAACATCAGCAGAGATGAAGTAGCGATGTGTGGTGGGTGAATAACACTTATAGCCCTTCTGAAGACGTGAATACCCTAAGAAAATACATTTTGTAGACTTGGCTGACAGTTTATCCTGACCAGGAGGGAAAATGTGAACAAAACAAGTGCTCCGAAGACACGCGGGGGAAGAGAAACTAATGGAGTATCAGGGAATAATATGGAGTGTGGAACCTGGTCTTGTAAGACAGAAGAAGGCATGCGATTTATTAAGTAACAAGCGGCTAGAATCGCGTCAGCCCAAAACAGGAAAGGAATATGGCTATGTAAAAGAAGAGTGCGAGCAGTTTCAATGAGGTGTCTATTTTTACGCTCAGCAATGCCATTCTGTTGGGGACTATAAGCACAAGAAGACTGATGAAGATTCCTTGAGATGTCATGAATTTAGTAAAGGAATCAGAGAAATATTCACGAGCATTATCACTTCGTAATATACGAATGGTAGTATTATGTTGAGTCTTAATTTCAGCACAAAATGATGAAAATATGGAAAATAATTCAAAACGAGAGCGCATAAGAAATAACCAAGTGCAACGGGAATAGTCATCAATAAATGTAACAAAATATTTAAATCCCAAAGTAGAGTTAAAACGACAAGGACCCCACACATCTGAATGCACTAACTCAAAGGGGGACGCAACCCGTTAATTGACACGCTTTGGAAAAGAAATACGAGTATGCTTTCCAAGCTGACACGACTCACAACTCAAGGACGATAATTTAGATAGACCTGGGATCATTTTTCGAAGTTTGGAAAGACTAGGATGGCCCAAACGATTATGAAGGAGATCCGGAGACTCGGAGACAATGCATGCTGTAGATGGGATGTGGAGATGATAGAGACCCTATGACTCACGTCCTGTGCCAATCATCTGTCCCGTGTCACGATCCTGTATAACAATAGAGTCGGTATCAAAACGAATAGAGCAATTTAAGAAGCGGGTAAGTTTACTAACAGACACGAGATTAAATGGACATTTGGGAATATAAAGCACAGAGTCTAATGCTAAGGAGGGGAGGGGTTTTGCACAACCAATAGCTTGAACATCGGCTTTAGACCCATTGGCTAAAGTAACAGGAGGTAAAGATACAGTATTTGTAATCTGAGTAAGTAAACGAGGGTTACCAGAAATATGATCCGAGGCACCTGAATCTAGGACCCAAGGTCCTAAAGCGGAAGACTGAGAAAGGCAAGCAACTGAATTACCCGTTTGAGCGACGGAGGCAATGGATGAAGAAGATCATTGCTTGTTCCCGATACACGTAAGTATTCATCATAACCGCACTGTGAGAGTTAAGAAAGGCTGAGCTGGCACTGTAGAGGACTCAGAATGAAGATCAAAGTGATCATCCTGAGCAATATTAGCAACTCGGGTAGGTCGACCATGTAACTTAAAACATTTTTCTCTGGTATGCCCCCACCGATGACAGTATCTACACTTGGGTCGATTTCTTCTGCCACTTCGATCGCCCTATTCTTGAAGAGTGTGGGACTGAGAAACAAGGACCGAAGAGTCACTTGGGGAATGCACAATAGTAGGGGAGGAAACCCGAAGTAATCTGGCAAACACTTCATCAAGGAAGGCACGGTGGATCCAAAAAGAATTTGATCTTGAACAGGTGTAAGATCTGGACCGAGAGCTGCAAGTGTCAGGACCATAAAGAACTTGTCCCGTTGAGCCAAATCTTCACACGATTTACATCATGTAACAACAGATTGAATTCCTCTTGGGTGGGAAGCCATCTTACCAAGGAAGTTTGACATATTCATATCCTGTTGTTTGAGATGAACTAGGTTGGACACAACAGAATATAAACGTTGAATGTCATTTGTATAAAGAAGTTTAGCCTGACTCCAAATATCAACACAAGAGCGGTAAGATTTATAAATAGGGTGAAAGGGGGGATCAATAGTTTGCCATAACATACTACACAGCATAGCATCAATTTTAGTCCAGGAAGACTTATCTGACGTAATATCTGCAGCTTTGGTGGTCAAGTGATCCTCTAGACCTTGACCCATACACCATAATTCGACAGAGGCAGCCCATGATGAATAATTAGCAGTCCCAATTAATCGCTCAGTGGTGATGGGAGGGAGAGATACAAAAGAAAAACCACTTGGATGCGAAGGAGAGACTGTTTTTGAAGAATCCATGAAGTCTTAAAACTGACAGAAACACAGAAACTTACGCTTGTCGGAAAAACTAAACACTCGCCGGAAAAATAGATCGGAGCAGAAGCTGACGGAAACACCTTGAAGGGGTTTGCCAGCGAGGTGGAGAGGAACAAGATGCCGATGGTGGTGAGAACTCACGCGCTAAAAACATGACGGAGGAGGGTCGGCGGTATCGCGACGCTGCAGCGTGACATCGGCGACGAAATCACTCGGGTTATGACGACGATGGAAAGACGATCACTCTGGTGTGATTAGACCAGATTCTGATCGTTGCCGGAGAACAGTCACGGAAAAAAAAATTTTGAGAAAGAGAGAAGAAAAAAATTTGAAATTTCAGACACTTGGCTCTGATACCATGTGGAGAAATATTTTCTTGTATTTCATAATGAATTGTACAATGAATTTATAGCAAAAACAAAAAAACTAATCTAGGAAGTAAATTGTTACATTCCTATTACAATTCTATTTCCTATTCCTATTATAATTCTATTTCCTATATTACAATGAGAATAATTCTATTTCCTATATTACAAAGAGAATAATTCTATTTCCTATTTTACATTTCAACAAATCTCAATAAAAAAATCAAAACCAATCATTTTCATGCTAAATACAAAACTAAAACTCAGGATCTATCATTCAATGAAAGCACCGAAATTCCCATATATGAACCAAACCCAGTTAAAATCCTTTCAAAACAAAGAAACCCATTTACCTAGAAACAAAATCACCACGCATTACACCATCAAACCCCCAAAACCCTAAAAAAGCACACCAAAACAATAAAAAATTCAAGCCCTTTCTATTGAAAAGAAAATCAAAAACACATAAAGAAAGGAAAGAGAGAGAGATAAATACATCAAGAGAGCAACCGATTGTGGTGACGATAGTGGCTGTGAGATAGGTGCAGGTGATGATTGGCATCTGTTTGTGCCATTCCTCTACAACTTGGCCCATTATTCTTCTACAAATTTCTCAATAACTTGGTTTCTGAAACCATTTTGAAAGCCCTCAAAACAAGACGAATTTCAATCTTCGGGAAAAAGGGATTTTTGTTTCAGAAAAATTGGCGATGGTGTTCAACGACAAGGTACAGGAGACAACTATTAAAGTATAAGTCTTCATCGAAAATTGAAGAAGACTAGGATAGAGGACTGACAAAGAGTGGTTGCTGGCTATTGTAAGAGCGTTTGGCGTCAGAAGTCGGCCGTGAAAAAGATTGAGAACAGGCGAGGTTCACGAACGATACTTAACACAAGGACAACTGGAGAAGAATAGATTTCAGGGAAACAATGAGGAATAGGCGAACGGAGTGGAAAAAGTGGGGAGAAATTTGTGTCGCCTTAGGGTAAAATGAGTTTGGGGATTTTGTATAACAGATGAGTGATGACGGAGTGGAGAAGTTAGAGTGTATACCTTTTTTTTTTTTAGCTTTTTTTAATTTTAAGGGTTCAAACAATGCTGGGCAAAATTGTTTAATTTCTTTTTTTTTTTTAATAAAACGGGGTTTGGGGTTTTGTGTTTCTTTAATTTTAAGGATTTAGGGACTTTTTAATTTAAATTGTTTACTTTTTAATAAAATAAAAAATTCAGTTTTCTGTATTTCTATGGACCAAAACCAAACTGATTTTCTGGATTATCGAAAAACCAGTTTGGTTCCTAATTCGATTCGGTTTCTACATTTTTTTAAACGCCCTTACATTAGGGTGCTAGGGATACGTCTCGCCTAGAACTCATCGAAGTTAACAATCTCCGTCGGAATAGGCACAAAGTAAGCACTAAAGTCAGTGAGCAAGTCGTCGTCTACTGAACAAGAGTGGTAGAAATGAGAACTTTTTCTCTAGTGCCAGAAGTAGGTCGACTATGAGGGTTTGCACAAAATAGCTGGTAAGTAAAAGTTTTAGGGAAAAAATGGCGGGAATAGTTAATGAAAAATGGGCGGCAAAAGTTGAAGGCAATTTTTTTTTGTTTTTTATATACTTAATTTTTTACAGTTAAAAACTTTCAAGGATTGAGACTACAACAGTCAAGAAAAAAGTTCACAAAATTTATTTATAACCAAATCCTTGACAGTTAATAACTGTCAAGAATCATCCAACACGGTCAAAAATTATTTCAAATTCTTGACAGGTCAAAATCTGTCAAGAATCTATCAAGAATTACAATTCTTGACAGTTTTTGGGAATGGTCAAGAAAATCTATCAACTCATTTTGTCAAGAAAATGGATTTTTCTAGTAGTGTGATCTTGTAAGGAAACGATCAAACTCATGGCAGCAGAAAACAAAAATTATAAAGCATAGATAGGTCCCATTGAACCAAGATTAGGGCACAAATTATATAGTTTATATGTTAAATCAAAATTTGCAGTAATATGAACAATCAGACTAAAGTTAGAGTTCATACTCACATTTGGAGGCTCTTTCAAACTTATCTCTATCTGGGTTCACAACCGATCTAAAATAGAATCGAACCAGTGGTAATCCACACGAAGATAACTCGAAGAGCTAAAGAGGGATTTGCTAGATCCTCTTTAGCTTCAAGAACCAAATCAAGAATCAAGAAATTTTGATTCAATGAAATAAGGGTGGCGTGAGACTTGGGAGAGGGTTGTGTGTATTCTTCTCTTTCAAGTGAAAAATGATTGAATGAATTCACTTACTAAAAAATCACAAAACCTTGCACTTATATAGTGCTAAAAAAACCCTATTCCATTAAGGAATACGCTTGGGCTTTAACCCAAATAGCGCCAATATCCAAACACTCCCAATCATGATATTTTAATTATAATTATTATTATTTCCAATTAAACTCAATTAATGTATTTTTAGAAATACATTCGCATTTAATAATAATAATAATCCATTTAAATATATGTGTACATATATTTAAAAATAATCTCATTTATTTAATTTTAATATCAAATTAAATAGAGGAAACAACCTCAACAAATTTAATTGCACTATGAGATTACCAAAATACCCATTCGCCCTAAAAGACGAAAACGGCCCTTGCACAAACTGATTCTTACATTATCTTCTATGTGTGTGACCCGTAAGCTCCTCATCATATCGGTAGTATGTAGTATCGCAATTAATACCCATTAATCGTCTCACTACACACAGACCAAGATTGGCCCCTAGCAAGGCATCATAGTCACCCGATAGATTCAGATTTAGCGAAGCAACTACCTCTCAACGATATGGTTACCATACAATCAAATCCTTTCATCATCTGTTATCTCATCGAGACTGAGGTACATAAATAGCGTCAACCTTTGTTACTCTTGATATGTATGTATTCAGTTACTAGACCAATGATCGGAATAATAACTTAGATTAAGCAACAACTCAATCCCACTGTGGCCATAATTTTAGTGTTATTGCCATTTACTGAATTGCACCGTGACTAAACTTCTCCCATACCTAGGAGTGATGAATCCTCTGTCGATCCACCATAGTCTTGATACACTTCTTGATGCAACCAATCACTACCGTATTGACAGCTTTGAATAGAACTGCGTTGGGCTAGAGTCAAACTACATTAATCAGTGCATAAGGCGCTCCAATGATCTCAAGTCTAAGGATCACATGCACCACCATCCGTTAGAGGATTTATTCCATAGACACTAGGTTTAGCATCTATATGAAATCCTTCAGTGGGTCAGTCTAGTGAACTTGTCTCTAGCAAGCACCCATGTGTTGCACCAGGTTGTCAGCAAACAACCTTGACAAGTGAGATAAGTCACTGCCTTTCGATAGGGTCGTTCAACACTATGATAGCCTTACTATATTATCTATGCCCTTGGTTAGAATAATACTGGGCTACAGACGTTTCTAGAATGGCCACCATATGTGCTCATAGGGTTATCACTATCAAGATTTGAAACACTTGATACCCTCGTCACAGTTCTACCATTCTAAGGACATATATCAATACATATAGATATGATTTACACGATATAGAATAAAAATGCCGTTTATTGATCAATGAACATTATTACAAATAGTCAATTCTACAATAATTGATTGGCTCTTGAGCACCTACTCTGACAATTTCCCACTTGCATTATAGCCAATCATTCATGTATTTAATACCAAATGACCTCAAGTGTTGTTCATGCTTCAGCTGCGATAGAGGCTTTGTTAGTGGATCTGTGAGATTGTCGTCAGTATGCACTTTACTGATTTGCTCATCTTTCCTCTCAACCATTTCTCTGATGAGATGGAATCGTCTGAGTATGTGTCTGGACTTTTGGTGAGATCGTGGTTCCTTAACTTGAGCTATTGCTCCATTGTTATCACAATAGACATCTATTGGATCAACAATCGTGGAAACCACTCCAAGTTCGGTTACAAACTTCTTAATCTAAACTGCCTCCTTGGCCGCATCGGATAATGCAATATACTCAGCCTTCATTGTAGAATCTGCTATAATGCTTTGCTTTGAGCTCTTCTAGCTCACTACACCCCTATTGAGACAAAATACAAACTCGGATTGCGAACGATAATCATCTTTGTCCGTTTGGAAACTATCATCATTGTATCCTTGTACAATGAGCTCATCTTCCCCTCTATAAACCAAGAACATATCCTTAGTCCTCTTCAAGTACTTAAGAATGTTCTTGACAGCCATCCAGTGATGCTCACCTAGATCTGATTGAATATCTGCTACAAGTGATCAAAGCACATGAGACATTAATGCAAGTACATAACATGGTATACATGATGGATCCAATTGCCAAGGCATATGGGATCCTCTTCATCCTATCTCTCCATCGTGTGTTCTAGGACACATATCCTTAGAGAGATAAACGCCATGTGACATTAGGAGAAATCCCTTCTTGGGTTCTTCTATACTGAATCTTTTCAGTACCTTGTCAATGTATTTACTCTGACTTAGGCTAAGCAACCTACATGATCTATCAAGATAGATCTTTATTCTGAGGATGTAGGCTGCCTCTCTTAAGTTCTTTAGGGAGAAGCACTTGGATAACCAAGTCTTTACCGACTGCAAGTTCAGTATGTCATTCCCAATCAAAAGTATGTCATCAACATACAACACTAGGAATGCCACTGCGCTCCCACTCACTTTCTTGTAAACACAAGGCTCATCTCCGTTCTTGATGAAACCAATTCTTTTACGGCTTCATCGAAACGAATGTTCCAACTCATTAAAGCTTGCTTGAGTCCATAAATGGACCTCTACAACTTGCAGACCTTGTCAGCTTGCCCATCAAGAATGAAACCATCAGGGTGTGTCATATACACATCCTCTTCAAGGTTTTCGTTCAGGAAACCTGTTTTGACATCCATTTGCCAAATCTCATAGTTGATATGCAACAATCGCAAGCATAATCCGGATGGATTTAATCATGGCAACTGGCAAAAAGGTTTTTTCATTGTCAATACCATGAATCTGTTTGAAACCTTTGGCAACCATTCGTGCTTTATATGTACGCACCTGCCATCCATGTCAGTCTTCTTCTTGAAGACCCATTTACACCCTATGGGTTTTACCCCTTCAAGTGGATCCACTAGAGACCATATGTAAACCCCACATTATTATTCCGATGCCCTAAGGTATGAAATTTACCTTTTCAAGTAATTTTCTTTTTTGAATGGATGGGTAAAATGGTCAATTTATATGTATTTCGAGATGTGGCCATTATAAAGTGTAAAGGGTGATGTCATTGAAGAGAAATGAGGGTAGAATGGTCATAAAGTTGACTAATAAGGTTAAATGGCATAAATGGTAACCAAGGGTATAATGGTCTTTTCATACAAAACCATATGATTAAGTGCCCATAAAAGTGCACCAAGGGTAAATTAGTCATTCACCTAATGGGATTGCTTAATGGTTAAGTGTTTTAAAGAAGTCAAATGGCATTAAATGAGTGCTTATCTCTATGTTGTGGTGGAAATGACCAAAACGCCCTTATATGAAAAATTTATGCCAAATGACCTTTATATCTAACTTTTATTGACCAATCACATTAGAGTAACAATGGAATGAAACCTTGGAGACCCCAAATATATCATCATCTTCTTCATCTCTCAAATCCACCATAAAAGCCACTAATCCAAGCTTTTATTCTCAAATTTTCTTAGGATTTCAAGTTGATTTTCAAAGGAGATCACCATCCACCCTTAAAGAACTTCAATTTCAGGGTTAAAGGTGAGTTTCAAAACGCTAGTTTTTCTGAATTTTTTAGTTAAAAGAGAAATTCATAAGTGGTTATGTGTGTAAGGTAGAAAGGTGAAACTTTGGAGCCAAGGAGGAGTACCTTTGTGCTTTGAATACTAAGGTAAGGAAAAAATCTCCCTTATGACTACAATTGATAACACCTAGGGTTTATGAAACTTACATTTATTTATGTTAATATGAGTGTGATGCTACGTTTTGGTTATGAGTTGTTTAAATGGGTGTATTGATTGGTGTATGTGTGCATATGGAGGATGATTATGCCAATTATGAGATTTGTAGTTGGACGATGTTTTGACACTTTTTGGTTCTGTAAAAAGGGAGGTTTTTATGGTCTTTTATACTTAGAATGATATGGCAAATGATATGAATGTGAAAATGAAGGTGACATGGTTAAAATGAATAGAATTCGGATTTGGTTGTTTTAAGACTTATACTGTACATGCTTCACTGAATCAGTCATAACTGAAGTTATAGAAGTCCGATTGAGTTGATTCTTGAAGTGTTGAAAATTTTAGAAACAGACCTAAAACTTTTATGTTTTAGTGAAGAACCAATTCGAATTGGAAGATAAGGTAAAAATTGGTTGAAAAGTGACGAACTATATGGCATCCAACTTCTTAATGGAAATTCCCATTTGTTTCTAATTCTAATAAACCCCTGAATAATCTTGCTACCGAAATTCCTTTTATTGTATGAGAAATTAAATGAACTAAGTTAAGAAGTTTAGTAGGAGAATATAGTATGATTGAGCATGGGAGATGTTAGTCCATATGTTTGCATTCATAATGGTAATGCATATAGCTTATTTAGTTGTCTTATGAAAAATTTTATGAAATGTTAATGAATGAATTCCATGAGTCTCTTGAGGTATAAACCAAGATCAGAGGAATGGAATTCTTACGGAAACCATGAGTCCTTTGAGGTGATGACCAAGAACAAGGTAATGGTTCAAATGAATCCGATCGGATAACAAAGACTAATGAAATCGTCAAGTATAAAGACAAAACAAATAAGCATGCCATGTACATGAATATTTCATAAGTCATTTATGTTCTATGTATATGTATGGTTATGTTATGACTTATGTTTATGAGAAAAGCCCAAAGTGTATGATATGTTTTATGAACTTGTTATGTCAAAGAATGAAGGTCATGTTTTGTAGGTAGGTAAGGTCCTAAGTAATATACTTGTATAATGAACCTTAATAGTTTATAAATGGCCATATTCCTTACTGAGCGATTAGTGCTCACCCCACGAAATATTTTAAAATGTTTTGTAGGTACGGATTAAGGCATGAAGCTGGGAGAGGATTCCAAGGGACGCTATGAGCATGAGGGGATGCTTTAATGATGACTATTGAATGGTTTTGCTAATATTTAGTGTAGTAATTATGTTCATATTTCATAATGTAGTAATTATATCCATGTTCTATAATGGAGTAAACATGTTGTATGAATAAAGGAAATCAAATTGCTAGTAAATTTTATAAAAGTGTGTATGTTCTAGTAAGTATTACTATGGATTTCATAATTTACTCCAAGAAAGGAAACTATATTTTTTGATTATACAATGAACTTATTATAGTTAAAAAAAAGGAAAAAAAAAAATTAAACACATATATCTATATATATGTTTTAACTACAAGTTTATTCTTTAAATAGGATTTTAAAATAAACTTCTTTCCTAGGCGTGCGTTTTCTAGGTTCCCAATGGCCAAGGGATACTTACGAAATACCCGGCTAGGGAGGGGTTTTACACCATACTTAGTTCTAGTACATGGAGTCCATCTCAGATTTCATGGCTTCTAATCATTTAATAGAATCTGGATTCGATATAGCGTCTTCGTAAGTTCTGGGTTTATTGTCTTGGTAGACTAGTACGTCACCATATTGAGTCACGAGATAACCGTATCTCTCGAGCTCACGATGTACTCTCCCTGATCTACGTAGCTCTTGTGCTACCTAAGGTGGTTCACTTTGATCCACAAGTTGTGGAGTAACCTTCTCCTGGTGTTCAACCACCTCCTATGTCACATCATGCCGTCCTTCGTCTAATATATCTTGTGGTTCTAGAACTTCATCGAGTTCTAATTTTCTCCCACTAGACTTGTTAGAAAAAATTCCTTTTCTAGGAAGACACCAATACTAGTGACAAAAAATTGGCGCTCTTCTGTGTGGTAGAAATAGTATCCTTTGGTCTCCTTAGGATGTCCCACAAATATACATTTACAAGATTTTGGGCCCAACTTGTTCGAATTTAATTTCTTGACATAAGCTTCACAACCCCATATCCCTAGATAAGACAAGTTAGGCTTTCGCCCATTCCATAGTTTGTATGGAGTCTTATCTATAGACTTTGACAACACATGGTTCAAAACGTGAGTCGTAGTCTTTAGGGCATAACCCTAAAATGATGCAGGTAGCTCACCAAAACTCATCATGGACCTTACCATATCAAGTAAGGTCCTATTCCTCATTTAAAACACTCCATTGTGTTGGGGTGTATATGGAAGGGTGAATTGTGATACTATCCCACATTCTTTCGGGTATTCAGAAAACCCTGAGCTTAAGTATTCACCTCCTCGATCTGACCGAAGAGCTTTAATACTTTTGCCCAACATATTATGTACTTCATTCTTGAATTCTTTGAATTTATCAAAGGCTTCAGATTTATGTCTCATAAGATAGACATAATCATATCTACTGAAATCATAAGTAAATGTGATGAAGTATGAATATCCACCTCTGGCTTCATCTGTTAGTGGATCACATACATCACTATGGATGATGTCTAACAGTTCAGTAGCCCTTTCACCTTTTCCTGTGAAAGGAGACTTGGTCATCTTGCCTAAAAGGCATGATTCGCATACCTCAAATGACTGAAAGTCAAAAGGGTCCAAAGCTCCATCCCTTCGAAATTTTGCAATGCGAGTCTGATTAACATGACCCAATCTACAATGCCAGAGATATGTCTGGTTTCGATCACTATGTTTAGCTCTCTTGGTTCCAACATTGAGAGTATCCTTATTGTTTAAATCAAGAACATATAACCCATTATATAACCTTGCAATTCTGGAACGCCCACATCGAGGTACGTAGCTTTACTTATGCACTTATACCCTTAGTTGAATTTTGTTAAAGTTATCTTGAACAAGTGTGAAGAAAATCCCTTAAAATTTCATTAGGGGTAAAATGGTATTTTCACTCATAATTAGTTGAAAATGTGGGGAGTGAAAAGAGATAGAATTTCATGGAGAATGCAATAAAAATGAGGGCATTATGGTAATTGACTAAGGGACATAGATGAAATTTCATAGAAAATGCAAGGGTAAAATGGGAAACTATAAATAATATTTTGTTATATCAAGAGTTGAAGAATGAAACCCTAGCCATTTCTTCTCTAATTTCATGCCACCTTCATCCCCAAATTCTCTCAATTTCTTCAATTCTTTTTCAAGGGAAATTCATAGATTTTGGGTTATTTTTAGTGGAATTTCAATCTCAAGCATCCTTAGGTAAGATCCTTGCACTAAAATATGAGTTTTAATTTTTAAAGTGTTGAATTCTTATGATTTGTGTTCATAGGATTTAAGAGAAAGAGAGCTGGATCAAAGAAGACTACTAAAGTGTTAGATTGCTCACATCTAAGGTAAGTAAATCCAACCCTAGTTATGATTGGAGCAATATTGTGTAGATAATTTCTTTTATGCATATATGTGTTTTTATATGAAGAATTGTTGATGGAATGAATGTTGAATGATGGTTAGAATTTATCCATGAGAAGTTGTGTTTGTGTACTTGATGTTTGATGAGAGTTTGGATGAATTATGGAAGAATTGGAGTAAAATTTATGGAGTGTGAATCCTAGACAGGTTTGACGTTATTCTTGGTGTGTTTTATTCCAAATTTTGGTGGCTTAGAAGAGAGGTAGAAGTGTAGCCAAATTAGAGTTGATGTGTGCATATAAATTGTTTGATGAAATGTTAAAGAGAAATGCACGTATGAGTATGATTATTTGTTATCTTGAGATGAGTTTGTAGATGGTAGAGAATGGCATGTTCACATTCCATATTGCATTATTGCATCCAAACATGTGAATTTAGAAAGAATAATAAGCATGAGCCCATCTACATGCATACATATTCATAAGAGCATTAAAGAGCAATAATGAACATTAAAGTTAAAGAACAAATAGAAAGAAATGAGAAATATTAAAGAAGTTCAAATCTGAATTTTATTTAAAGAAGTGTAAAAAGAGAAAAGAAGAGAAGGTTGTTGTGATGGGGAACCCGTGAGTGACATAGCCCCGCATGCACGCCGCCTTTAGTGAGCGGCCTTAGAATTCAAAAAGAAGAATTGCACAGTTCGTTAGAAGTGCATATGGATGAAAAGTGTACCCAGAATTAGAGAATACACTCACACAGCCAAGGTTCCAAATCCATGCCTCAACCGAGTCCGATCGGCAAGAAAGAAAGAAAGAATAGAAAGAAAGAAAGAAAAGAAAGAATAGAAAGAATAGAAAAGAAAGAAAGAATAGAAAAGAAAAGAAAGAAAGACTAGAAAAGAAAAGAAAGAAAAGAAAGACTAGAAAAGAAAAGAAAGAAAGAAAGAAATACAAAGAAAAGAAACAGAAAACAGAATAACAAAAATCGAAAAGAAAATGCACATTCTATGCATTTGTGCATTTGCATCATACCTATGCATGATACCATGCCTATTATCATGAGTAGTGAGAAATTAGAAACTGAGAAAAAACAAAGAAAAAATAGAGAAAGAATAGAGAAAGAACAGAGAAGAATAGAGAAGTGTGATGTAAGGAAAGAAATTCAGAATCTAAGCAACGGAGAGAGAAAGGTAGCATAGCGGGTTTACTTACTGAGCAATTAGTGCTCACCCTATTGTTTTCAATGTTTTTGTAGGTAGTAGATGAGATTGCGGTCATTTGGAACGTCAAGAAGTAGAAGGGTTTGGCAACACTGTTGAGTTGTTGTTTTGTGACTATATTATATTATGTAAAGATTTGTATATAAAGAAAAATTAGATATGGGCCCATTATTTTATACTCATCCACATGTATATTTTCTTATATATATATTTAGTGAGTTTTACTGTTGTTTTACGAGTATACTAGCTAGAAAGAGAGTATTACAAATTTCAAATAGAATTCCATTCAAACTAAAGGATAACAATCCATTAGAAATCTCAAAATGATATCCTATATTATCCAAAGCAGATATTGAAATAGTATTTCTAGAAATAGAAGGTACGTAATAATAGTTATGAAGTTCCAACAATAAGCCCGAAGACAAAGATAAACAATAAGTTCCTACAGCCAATGCAGCCACATGTGCTCCATTTTCAACTTGTAGGTCCACTTCTCCCTTGGCGAGTAATCTACTCTGCCTTAGTCCCTGAACATCAGTGCAAATGTGAGTACCATATCCTGTGTCAATGACCCAAGATGTTGAAGGAGAGAAGTTAATCTCAATCATGAACATACTTGAAGTCGAAGCTTTTGACTTCTTCTTGTTGGCAAGGAAAGCCTTGCAATGCTTTCTCCAATGGCCAAGCTTGCCACAATATAAGCAAATTACTTTCCTGCCCTTCCCAACGCTACTCTCAGGCTTAAGAGCACCCTGTCCTTTGGGCTTGGACTTAGGTTTGGCCTTAGCCTTACCCTTGGCCTTACATTTTTCTTTACCAGCACCCATCAGTAAAACAGGTTTGGACTTTTTCATGTCCTACTCTGCAGTCCTCAACATGTTCAGAAGCTCTAACAGAGGTTTCACCATCATGTTCATGTTGAAGTTCATAATGAACGGTGCAAAAGAATCAGGTAAAGATTGCAGAATTAAATTCATTTGTAATCCTGCATCTAACCCAAACCCGAAAGTCTCAAACCTCTCTATGTGCTTTATCATCTTGAGCACATGAGGGCCAACTTCGGCTCCCTCAGTCATGCGACTTCCAAATAGTGCTTTCGACACCTTGTGCCTCTCATGTCGAGCATTTCCTTTGAAAAGCTCCTTGAGGTGCAAAATAATGGCAGCAACGTCCATATTCTTATGCTGCTTTTGCAGCTAAGGTGTCATCGATGCTAACATTAGGCATTGAACACCATCAACATCATCAAGGAACTTTTGATAAGTATCCTGTTAGGAAACGATCATACATGGCAACAGAAACAAAAATTATTTAAACATTATAGATCATTCCTTTGAACCAAGATCAGGGCACAAATATACAGTTTATACAACATATTAAAATCAAACAACTCAAGGTTAAGAAACCATACCCACGTTTGGAGGCTCCTCCAATTTGTCTCGGAATGGGTTTTGCTACCAACCCAAGTGTAGGATCGAACCAATGTAGTCCACATGAAGACAACCTCAAGGAACTAAAAAGGGATTTGCTAGATCCTCTTTAGCCTTTAAGAACCAAGATGAAAATCAAATGAAATATTTGGTTCAAGCAAAAAGAAATCTGGCGTGGGAGAGAAGAAAAGGGGCTAGAATATTTTGCTTTCAATGATTGAATGAATTAATAAATAATTCACAAAGTGTTGCACTTATATAGTGCACACTTTGCCCTATTCCATCATGGAATAGGCTTGGGCTCCAACCCAAACACTCCTTGTATCCAAACAACCCCTTTAAGATATTTTAATTTTAATTATTATTGTTATTTCAATTAAATTCAATTAATATATATATTTCATATATTAACATTTAACAATAACAATAATTCATTTAAATATATACGAACACATATTTAAATATAATTTCACTTATTTAATTTAATAACAGATTAAATAAAGGCTACGACCTCATCAAATTTAACTGCACTGTGAAATTACCAAAATACCATTTCACCTAAAAAGATGAAAACACCATTCTTACAAACTGGTTCTTAAATTATCTTCTATGTGTGTGACCTGTAGGCTCCTTATCATATCGGTAGTGTGTAGTATTGCAATTAACACCAATTAATCGTCTCACTACACACAGACCAAGATTGGCCCTTAGCAAGGCATCATGGCCACTTGATAGATTCGGATTCAACAAACCAGCTACCTGTCAACGATATGGTTACCGTGCAATTTGATCATTTCATCATCCATTATCTCAACGATACTGAGGCATAGAAATAGTGTCAACCTCGGTTACTCTCGATATTATGTATTCAGCTACTGGACCAATGACCTAAATTATAAACTGGATAGAGCAACAACTCATCCCACTGTGGCCACAGTTTTAGTGTCATTGCCATTTACTGAATAGCACGGTGAGATAACTTCTCCTGTACCTGGGAGTGATGAATCCTCTGTCAATCCACCATAATTTGATACACTCCTTGATGCAGCCAATCACTAACGTATTGACAGCTTTGAATAGAACTGTGTTAGGCTAGTGTCAAACTATACCAATCGGTGCACAAGGCGCTCCGGTGATCTCAAGTCTAAGGATCACATGCACTACCATTCGTTAGAGGATTTGTTCCATAGACACTGGAATTTCCATCAATATGGAATCCTTTGGTGGGTCAGTCTAGTGAACTTGTCTACAACAAGCACCCATGTGTTGCATCAGGTTGTCACCAAACAACCTTGACAAGTGAGATCAGTCACTGCCTTTCGACAGAGTCGTTCAACACTATGATAGCCTTACCGTATTGTTTGTGCCCTCACTTCAGAACAATACTAGGGCTACGGACGTTTCTGGAATGGCCACCATATGTGCTCATAGGGTTCTCACTATCAAGATTTGTAACACTTGATACCCTCGTCATAGTTCTACCATTCTAAGGACATATATCAATACATACAATGATGATTTACGCGATATAGAATAAAATGCCTTTTATTGATCAATGAACATTATTACAAAGAGTCAATTCTACAATAATTGATTGGCTTTAGGGCATCTACTCTAACAATCTCCCACTTGCACTACATCCAATCATTCATGTATTTAATACCAAATGATCTCAAGTGCCTTTCATGCTTCTGCTGCGACAGAGGCTTTGTTAGTGGATCTGCGAGATTGTCGTCAGTATGCACTTTACTGATCTGCACATCTTTCCTCTAAACTATTTCTCTGATGAGATGGAATCGTCTGAGTATGTGTCTGGACTTCTGATGAGACCGTGGTTCCCTGGCTTGAGCTATTGCTCCATTGTTGTCATAATAGATGTCTATTGGATCAACAATCGTGGAAACTACATTAAGTTCAGTGACGAACTTCTTAATCCATACTGCCTCTTTAGCCGCATCTGGTAATGCAATATACTCAGCCTCCATTGTAGAGTCCGCTACGGTGCTTTGATTGGAGCTTTTCCAGCTCACTGCACCCCGTTGAGACAAAATACAAACCCCGATTGCGATCGATAATCATCTTTGTCCGTTTGGAAACTAGCATCACTGTATCTTCTTATAGTGAGCTCATCTTCCCCTCCATAAACCAAGAACATATCCTTAGTCCTCTTCAGGTACTTAAGAATATTCTTGACAGCTATCAAGTGATGCTCACCTGGATTCGATTGATATCTACTGCAAGTGCTCAAAGCACATGAGACATCAATCCGAGTACATAACATGGCATACATGATGGATCCAATTGCTGATGCATATGGGATCCTTTTCATCCTATCTCTCTCATCTTGTGTTCTAGGACACATTTCCTTAGAGAGATAAACACCATGAGATATCGGAAGAAATCCCTTCTTGGATTCTTCCATACTGAATCTTTTCAGTACTTTGTCAATATATGCACTTTGACTTAGGCCAAGCAACCTACACAATCTATTCCAAGGATGTAGGCTACTTCCCCTAAGTCCTTCATGGAAAAGCACTTGGATAACCAAGTTTTTACTGACTGCAAGTTCGGTATATCATTCCCGATAAGAAGTATGTCATCGACATACAACACTAGGAATGCCAATATGCTCCCATTCACTTTCTTGTAAACACAAGGCTCATCTTCGTTCTTGATAAAACTGAATTCTTCTACGGCTTCATCAAAATGAATGTTCAACCTCTTCATAATGTTCAACCTCTTCATAATGTTCAACCACTTCCTGTGGCATATCATCCCGTCCTTCGTCTAGTATAATTTGTGGTTCTAGAACTTCATCGAGTTCTACTTTTCTCCCACTAGTACTTCTTAGAAAAAATTCATTTTCTAGGAAGACACTAGAACGAGCAACAAAAATTTTAGACTCTTTTGGGTGGTAGAAATAGTATCCTTTGGATACCCTACAAATATGCATTTACAGGATTTTGGGCCCAGCTTGTTCGAAGTTAATTTCTTAACATAAGCTTCGCAACCCCAAATCCTTAGATAAGACAAGCTGGGCTTTCGCCAACTCCATAGCTCATATGGAGTCTTATCTACAGACTTTGATGGCACATGGTTCAAAACGTGAGTCATAGTCTCTAGGGCATAACCCCAGAACGATACAGGTAAATCACTAAAACTCATCATGGACCTAACCATATCAAGTAAGGTCCTATTCCTCATTTCAGACACTCCATTGTGTTGGGGTGTATATGGAGGGCTGAGTTGTGATACTATCCCACATTCCTTCAAGTATTCAGAAAACCCTGAGCTTAAGTATTCACCTCCTCGATCCGACCGAAGAGTTTTAATACTTTTGCCCAACATATTTGTACTTCATTCCTGAATTCTTTGAACTTATCAAAGGCTTTAGATTTATGTCTCATAAGGTAGACATAACCATATCTACTGAAATCATTAGTAAATGTGATGAAGTATGAATATCCACCTCTGGCTTCAATTGTTAGTGGACCACATACATCACTATGAATGATGCCTAACAGTTCAATAGCCCTTTCACCTTGTCCTATGAAAGGGGACTTGGTCATATTGCCAAACAGGCATGTTAGAGTAGGTGCCCTAGAGCCAATCAATTATTGTAGAATTGACTCTTTGTAATAATGTTCATTAATCAATAAAAGACATTTTATTCTATATCGCGTAAATCATTATTATTGCAATATGTATTGATATATGTCCTTAGAATGGTAGAACCGTGATAAGGGTATCAAGTGTTTCAAATCTTGATAGTGAGAACCCTATGAGCACATATGGTGGCCATTCTAGAAACGTCCGTAGCCCCAGTATTATTCTAAAGTAAGGGCACGAATAATATGATGAAGGCTATCATAGTGTTGAACGACCTCTGCCGAAAGGCGACGATCAGTAAGAAAGGCGGATAACCTGGACCCAGGTCATCGATTCACTTGTCAAGGTTGTTTGGTGACAACTCGGTGTAACACATGGGTGTTTCTTGAGGCGGATATCTTGCAACAAGTTCACGGAGTGACCCGAGAGGATTCCATATGGATGGTAACCCCAGTGTCTATGGAACAAATCCTCTAACGAATGGTGGTGCATGTGATCCTTAGACTTGAGATCATCGGAGCGCCTTGTGCACCGATTGGTGTAGTTTGACACTAGCCTAATGCAGTTCTATTTAGAGCTGTCGATACGGTGGTGATTGGCTGCATCAAGGAGTGTATCAAGACTATGGTGGATAGATAGAGGATTCATCACTCTCCGGTATGGGAGAAGTTATCTCACGGCGCAATTCAGTATATGGCAATGACACTAAAACTGTGGCCACAGTGGGATTGAGTTATTGCTCTATCCGGTTTATAATACAGGTCATTGGTCCAAAAACTGAATACATAATATCGAGAGTAATCAGAGGTTGACACTATTTCTATGCCTTCGTCTCGTCGAGAGACAGTATGATGAAAGGATTGAATTGTACGATAACCATATCGTTGACAGGTAGCTACTTTGCTGAATCTGAATCTATCTGATGGCCATGATGCCTTGCTAGGGGGCCAATCTTGGTCTGTGTATTAGTGAGACAATTAATTGGTGTTAATCGTGATACTATACACGGCCGGTATGATGAGAAGCCTATGGGTCAGACACATAGAAGATAATTTAAGAGCTAGGAAGAAAGAAGGGCGTTTTCGTCTTTTTGGGCGAAAGGTATTTTGGTAATTTCACAGTGCAATTAAATTTGCTGACGTTGTAGCCTTTATTTAATTTATTAGAAAAATTAAATAAGTGAAATTACGTTTAAATATGTGTTCGCATATATTTAAATTATCATTATTGTTAAATGTTAATATATATATTAAATATATATTAATTGATTTTAATTGAAGATAATGATGAATTAAAATAAATATCTAATTAGGAGTGTTTGGAAACATGGGGTGTTTGGGTTGGAGCCCAAGCCTATTCGATAAGGGAATAGGGCAACTAAAATGTGACTATAAAAGAAAAAGGTGTGTGTGATTTTTATTTGATTCATTCTTTGATTGAGAAAGAAAACACACAACCCCAAAAACACTCTCTCCCACGCCACATTGCTTATTTGCTTTGAAATCAAATTCTTTTGATTTTTCTTCTTTGTTCTTAAGGCTAAAGAGGATCTAGCAAATCCCTCTTTAGTTCCTTGCGATTGTCTTCGTGTGGACTTCATCGGTTCGATCCTACACTTGGGTCGGTAGCAAAACACGTTCAGAGATAAAATTGGAGGAGCCTCCAACATGGGTATGGTTCCTAAACTTCAAACTAATTTTCTGTAGATTCTTATAATGTATAAACTATAATTTCTGAGCCCTGATTTTGGGTTCTAAGGAACGATCCATTGTTGTAAATTTTTGTTTTCCGCTGCGTAACTGGATCGCTTCCTAACAAGGTATGACTCACATACCTCAAATGACTGAAAGTAAAAAGGGTCCAAAACTCCATCCCTTTGAAGTTTTGCAATGCGGGTCTTTTTAACATGACCCAATCTATAGTGCCAAAGATATGTCTGGTTTTGATCGCTATGTTTAGCTTTCTTGGTTTCAACATTGAGAATATCTTTATTGTTTAAATCAAGAACATATAACCCATTATATAACCTTGCGATTCCAAATAGAATACCATTCAAACTAAAGGACTACAATCCATTAGATATCTCAAAATGATACCCCATATTATCCAAAGCGGATACTGAAATAATATTTCTAGAAATAGAAGGTACGTAATAACAGTTATATACTTTCAACAACAAGCCCATAGGCTAAGATAAACAGTAAGTCCTTACAGCCAATGTAGCCACATGTGCTCCATTTCCAACTCGTAGGTCCACCTCTCCCTTGACAAGCACTCTACTCTGTCGTAGTCCCTGCACATCAATACAAATGTGAGTACCACATCCTGTGTCAATGACCCAAGATGTTGAGGGTGAGAAGTCAATCTCAATCATAAACAAACCTGAAGTCGTAGCATCTGACTTCTTCTTACTTGCGAGGAAAGCCTTGCAATGTTTTCTCCAGTGGCGAGGCTTGCCATAAAAGAAGCAGATTACTTTGCCCTTCCCTATGCCACTCTCAAGCCCAAGAGCAACCTGTCATTTGGGCTTGGGCTTGGGTTTGGCCTTGGCCTTACCCTTGTCGTTACCCTTTCCTTTACCGGTGGCAACCAATAAAACAGGCTTGGACTTCTTCAAGTCCTGCTCTGCAGTCTTCAGCATGTTCAAAAGCTCCGACAGGGTTTTCACCATCCTATTCATATTGAAGTTCATTATGAATGGTGCATAAGAGTCAAGCAAGGATTGTAGAATTAAATCCATTTGTAATTCTACATCCAACTCAAATCCCAAAGTCTCAAGCCTCTCTATGTGCTCTATCATCTTGAGCACATAAGGACCAACTTGGGCTCCTTCAGTCAGATGACTTCCAAACTGTGCTTTTGACACCTTGTACCTCTTATGTCGAGCATTCCCTTCGGAAAGCTCCTTAAGGTGTAGAATAATGGTAGCAACATCCATATTCTCATGCTGCTTTTGCAGCATTGGTGTCATCAATGCTAACATCAAGCATTGAACGCCATCAGCATCATCAAGGAACTTTTGATAAATATCTTTTACTTCCTGAATGGCATCAGGATCAGGCTCAGCCATGTATGGCTTTTCAAGGATATACAATTTCTTTTCCGACTTGAGTATAATCTGAAGATTACGATACCAGTCTGAGAAATTGGATCCATCCAACCTTTTTTCTTTCTCGATTATCGGTCGTAGGTTCATTATGCTCATTTTTGGTGAATCTACAATTGCAGAAAAGATAAAGTCATTATAAAGTTCATTGTTATTTAATATGGTCTTTTATTAAACGATGCTCCCACTATTTTACTCAAGTCAATGAAGAAGTGACATTAAATATCGATTCTGGAAAATGGCTAGAAGCTATGAATTATGAGATAGAATCCATGCATGCTAATCAAGTATGGACTCTGGTTGATCCTTTAAAAGGAATAATTCCTATTGGATGTAAATGGATCTTCAAGAGAAAGATTGGCAAAGATGGAAAGGTAGAGACCTACAAAGCAAGACTAGTTACGAAAGGTTATACTAAAAAACAAGGGTTGGATTATGAAGAAACTTTCTCACCAGTCGCTATACTTAAATCAATCTAAACTATGCTAGCCATAGCTGCACACTATGATTATGATATATGACATAATGGATGTCAAAACAGCATTCCTTAATGGGTTTATTGAGGAAAATATCTACATGCAACAACCTGTAGGTTTTGTATCTAGTTCTGAAAGAAATAAAGTGTGCAAGCTGCATAAATCCATTTACGGGTTAAAACAAGCTTCAAGAAACTGGAGCATCCGGTTTAATGAAACAATTAAAACGTTTGGTATTATAAAGAATCCGAATGAACCTTGTGTTTATAAATGGACAAAGGATCATGCAATCATATTTCTCATATTGTATTTAGATGACATACTATTGATGGGAAATGACATTGGGTTGATGATTGAAGTTAAGTTGTTGCTATCCAGAACTTTCTCCATGAAAGACTTAGGAGAAGTGACCTACACCTTAGGAATTCATATCTATAGAGATAGAACGAAAGGATTAATTGGCTTATTCCAAAGGATGTACATAGAAAAGATGTTGAAATGGTTCGGCATGCAAGACTCTAAAAAGGGAATTTTGCCTTACAGTCACAAAATTCATCTTTCAAAAGATACGAGTCCAAAGATTGATCAGGAGCACAAGCGGATGCGTGGGATACCCTATGTTTCAGTCGTAGATAGTCTCATGTACATTATGTTATGTACTAGGCCTGATATAGCATATGTTGTGAGTGTTACAAGCAAATATCAGTCTGGCCCAGAGGAGAAACACTGGTCAACTGTTAAGATGATCCTTCAGTACATAAGAAGAACTAAGGATCTAATATTAAGTTATGGAGGTTTAGAGTTGAAAATTGAAGGATACTGTGATTCTAATTTTTAATCAGATGAGAATGATAGAAAGTCTGCATCCAGGTTCATTTTCACATGCAATGGAGGAGCAGTCAATTGGAAGAGTTCCAAACAGTCGACTATTGTCGATTCCATTACTGAAGCTGAATACATTGCCACTTCAGAAGTAGCTAATGAAGCTGTTTGGGTGCGCAAGTTCGTGACTGAACTTGGTGTGGTTCCAAACATGGTTTATCTGATAACCTTGTATTGTGACAATAGTAGTGCTATTGCACAGGCAAAGGAGCCAAGGGCACTCCAGAAGTCAAAACATATTCAACGTAAATATCACATATTGAGAGAATTCATTGGGGCTAGAGAAATTTTGGTGTAGAAAACACCTTCAACAGAGAATGTAGCTGACCCACTCACTAAAGCAATGACACAAAAGCAATTGGACTATCATCTTGAGAAGATGGGTATTAGATACCACAACAATTGGCTCTAGTGCAAGTGAGAGTTTTGTTAGTGTATGCCCTGGGAACCAATCGTGTTGTTGATTCCAAGACATTATATCTTATAAATGTATTACGAATAAAAGAAAGTGTTCTTATCTCACATGTTGTTTTACTGCTTCATTTATATTATATTATATTATATATATATATAGCATGTGACATGTCTGGATGATGCGAATCTTTAGAAGATCAAATCATCGAAGCATTCCCTACGTAAGTAATATTAATTGGACAATAACAGTGCATAGTAGGCATGTTGAATGTCTCTATTGAATATCATGTGATGGTATTAGTATGGGTGATTATAAGTCATGTCACTAAGGCATTAGCATGGATACACGGCTAGTGAACTGTTTATCGAATACGACCGATTACGATGAATCACATGGACGTTTAGAATGTGGTCAATGATGCATCGTAGGATCGTGCTAGTGTACCACTGATCCTTAGACTTGAAACATCATGGTTGGATTCAAGATAGGATGCATATGGTTCATATGGTGTATAAGCACAAGACTAGTCATATCTTGTGTAATAAGTCGGCTTGGTCATATGTTATTCATGTGCGAGGACAAGTGATGGTCAAGATGGGATCCATTAACTCAAAATAGTCCAATCTCGAGTTCCCAGACGAATGTTAATAAACATTGGAAAATGGAAATCTTTAGCCAGAGTATAATGAATGTTAGATGAAAAGTAGTTTCATGTTGACGAGTTCCATTATATCGATTGACAATTTGATTAAAGATTAACTTAAGGGTTTTGACAAACCATGAACCACTCTTAATCGGGATTAGATGATGAAGGGATTTTACTACACGGTATGTACGATCAAAATAGGTTCATTGGAGTTTACACTTCATTGTGGTTCAAGGGTTATGGAACATTGCTAGACGTCTACCATAATCAGTGGGAGTTTTGATTATAAAAAGTTAAAACAAAACATATCAGAATCCGATATTGGGCCCACGGCCAGATCATAGTGAACCAAACTGGTCACACATAAAACCAAGCTCAAAGAAAGACAGTAATACATATCATTAATCGGATTAATAATGTTCGGATGTAACTAGTTGCATCTGAATTAATGTACTATTGAGAAATGATTATCCATGGATAATTAGTACTATCCAAGGGTAATAAGGATTTATTAAATATTATTATTGAATCGGATTCAATAATGGGCAAAAAGTGCATTGGTTTTATTCTAAAGACTTAGAATATTTAATAGGATTAAAATTTGGGTTAATTATGAATTAACCATAAAACCAAGGACTTGACATAAACGCTCTTTTCCAAGATTAATTTTAAATTGTTTGAGGACTTCCCAAGACAATTCAAAATTACACTTTGTGCCCATGGTATATAAACCAAGTGTTATACCATTTTCATTTAATTGAAACAATTGAAACAAAATCACTCTCTCATTTTCTCTCTCACTCTTTTGGCTCTCTCTTCCTTGGCTTGTGTGGATCCCATTTTGAGGTTCTTCAAGTTCATTTGAAGAACTAAGACTCCAAGAAAGAAGATTCAAGTATCGAATAGCAAAGGAGTACGTAATATTCCATCCTTTTCATGTAATATTTTTGGTTTATGTGTTATGTTTATGTTCTACCTTGTATCCATCATCTTGTTCATCATTTTTACACCATTTCCATGCCCAAAATGCATGAATCCCAACAAAACCATAGTCACTCAACTTTTGTTTGATCCACAAAACCTGTGTACAATAGCTACCTGCAGCAATGAACTTTGCCTTTGCAGTTGAGAGTGCAATGGAGTTCTATTTCTTGTTGTACCAAGTCACCAAGTTGTTTCCAAGGAAAAAGCATCCTCCAAATGTACTCTTCATGTCATCCAAGCTTCCAGCCCAATCTGCATCACTAAAGCCAATAAAGGTAGGGTTCGTGTCATATGCAAACCACAATCCAAAGTCATATATACCTAAGACATATTTCATGACCTCTTCACAATAGTAAGATGAAGTTCAATAGGATCTACTTGAAAGTTTACATAAACACCTAAACTGAAAGATAAGTTAGGCCTACTTGCATTTAAATACAATAGGCTTCATATCATGCTTCTAAACAATTTTTTATCTACCTTTTTCCCATTTACATCCTTGGATAGTTCAAGGGTAGAGCTCATAGGTGTTTTAGCACGTTTTGCATTTTCAAGGTTGAATCTTTTAAGCATGTTCTTTGCATTTTTTTTTATTGTGATACAAACCATCCACTATCAAATTGCTTAATTTGAAGTCCTAGGAACATGTTTAATTCTCCTACCATGCTCATTTCAAACTCATCTTTCATTAAAGCAATAAACTCTTGCAATTGTGTGTATGAAGTTGAACCAAATACTATGTCATCAACATAAATTTGAGCACAAAGAAACTCACCACTACCATGCTTAATAAAAATAGTCTCATCAACATTACCTCTTCCAAAATTGTGATCAAGGAGGAATGAGGTAAGCCTCTTATACCATGCTCTTAGAGCTTGCTTTAGTCTATATAGTGTTTTCTTCAGTTTGAACACATGATTTGGCTTGTAAGGATCCTAAAATCCAGCAGGTTGCTCAACATAGACTTCTTCCATAAGCAAGCCATTCAAGAATGCACTCTTCACATCCATTTGATAGAGCTTCAGCTTCAAGCAACAAGTAACGCCCAGCAGCAATCTGATCGACTCTAATCTGGCAACTGAAGCAAAGGTCTCATCAAAATCAATCTCCTCTACTTGTGTGTACCCTTGAGCAACAAGCCTAGGCTTGTTTCTGACAATATTCCCAAATTTGTTATACTTGTTCTTGAAAATCCACTTGGTTCCTATGATATTAATTCCTTCAGGCCAAGGAACCAACTCCATACATCGTTTCTCTCAAATTGTTCAAGCTCCTCATGCATGGCAGCAATCCAGCAATCATTCTTCAGAGCTTGTTTTGCATTCTTCAGTTCTAAAAGTGAAACATAGAATAAATGGTTCATTTTATTAAGCCTTTTTCTCCTTGTAATCATTACCTCTTCAGAATTTCCAATGACAAAAGATGGTGGATGAGTATTTTTGATCCAATAGGGAGGTTCTCTGGTCTTGGGAGTCCTTCTTTGAGTGATTTCATATGATAAATCAACTACCAAGTCAAGTCTTTGTCTTTAGGAGACAGGCCCCTGTTAAGCAGCAATGGTGCTCACTTTAGGTTTTGGGGTGGTCACCTCATCTTGGAATTTAGTTCTAGAAGGAGTCACGGTGGACACATAATCACGATCTATGGTCACCTCAACAGGAGCAATCATATCATCAATTTTGTCTTCTTGTGAAAACTATGAGTAATCTTCTAAATCAAAGAAAACCAAATTAAAAGATTCAATGATACATTCTATTCTCATGTTAAAAAACTCCATATGCCCTACTATTTGATGAATACTTGAGGAAAACTCCTTCATCACTCTTAGCAACAAATTTCCCTAGATGATCTCTATTATTCAAGACATAGCACTTGCAACCAAAGACATGGAAATATGAAAGATTTGGCTTCTTACCTTTCCACAACTCATATGGAGTTTGAGATGTACCTTTCCTTAAGAAAATTCTATTGGAGATATGGCATGCAATGTTTATTGCCTCAGCCCAAAATCTTGTGGGCAACTTCTTTGCATTTAACATAATTGTTGCCATCTCTTGAAGAACTCTATTCTTCCTCTCTACTACTCCATTCTATTGGGGTGTCTTTGGGGTAGAAAACTCATGCCAAATACCCTGCATTTCATAGAAGTTAGAGAAACCAGAATTTTCAAATTCCCTCTCATGATCACTACTTACCCTTATCACCTTCTTTACATGGCAGTTTTGCTTCACTTGCAACCTTTTCACGAGGCATTGAATTGTAGGTTAACAGATCTATTATGTAGCAGAATTTTAAAAAATTATTTGAAGATCTGCTAACCTTTAACCCATGATCCTTACACCGATAGCATTATTTTGCATAAAATCAAATCAAAGAAAAAGAGTTTCATACCCCAGCATTGGAGGCTCCTTCGATTTGATGTTGGATTCGCAAACCACTTCAAAATAAAAGTGTACTCCCGATATCCACACCAAGACAGGATTACCGTCGATGCGAGACTTCTAGGCTAGGAAGATCACTCACCTATAAGAACAAATCACAGCAAAAATTTTTTTGAAAGAAAAATTATTTTCCTCACAAAAAGGGGTGGCGTTTTTGAAAGAGAGAGAAGGGTGGCTAGGGTTTCATGTAATGACTCTTTCTAGCTAATATACTTGGGGAATATGATACGATGAAAACACGTAAACATCAAAGTAAAAGATAATGGGCCCAAAAATTTCTTTACTTTATATACAAAATACTTTACATTAATAAAAGTTTCATGTACATAAGCTCAAAAATAGTAAACAGTGGTGCCATTTCCCTCCATTTCTCGACATCCATCCAACCGCTTCTTACCTATTTCTTGTAAGAACAAAGAAATCAATGGAGTGAGCACTAATTGCTTAGTAAGTAAATCCGCCATACAAGCCTTCTTTTGCCGTTGCTGATATTCTGAATTCTTTCCTTACTTTACTCTTTTCTTTCTTCTTCATTCTCTCCTTGTTCTTTCTCTATTCTTCCACTATTTCTAGTTCTCACTGGTCTTTTGTTCTAACTTTCTCTGTTCTTTCTTTCTAGTTTTTTCTGTTCTTTCTTTCTTCTAATCTCTCACTGCCCATGATAGGAATCATGGTATCATGCATAAATATGATGCAAATGCACAAATGCATAGAGATGCATTTTCTTTCTTCTTTTATGTTTCTTATTCTGTTTTCTATATTTCTTTCTTTCTTTCTTTTTCTTTTCTTTCTTTCTACTCTTTTATTTTCTTTTCTTTCTTGCTTGCTCATTCTTTCTTATTCTTTCTTATTCTATCTTATTCTTTCATATTCTATCTTATTCTTTTTTTATTCTTTGCTGATCGAACTCGGTTGATGCATAGATTCGGAACCATGGCTGTGTGAGTGAGTACAGCCCTCATCTATATGCACTCTTATGGACTGTACGAATTCTTTTTCTTCTTAGGCCACTCATTTAAGGTGGCATGCATGTAGGTACTTCTTCTAGGTACAACACTCATCCACATGCACTCTTACAAGCCATACAAATTCTTCTTCTCATTCTTAGGCCACTCACTAAAGGCGGCGTGCATGTGGGAATCTTCTTCTTATCACCCACGGGTTCCCCATCGCAACAACCTTTCTTTTCTCTTCTTTAGCACTCTTATTTCTTTCTTTTTGTTCTTTAGTGCTTTTCTTTCTTTCTCTTTATTCTTTAAGTTCTCATACATATGCATATGTTTGCATGTAGATGATTCATGCTTATTATTCTTTCTAAATGCAAATTTTTAATGCAAGAATGCCATGTAGCATAAAAATAAGTCTTTCTTTATCATCTACAATCTCATATCAAGATCACAAATAAATACACTCATACATACACTTCTCTTGGACATTTCATCAAACATAATGCATGCATATTCAACTTCTATTTTAGCTATATTTCTATTTCTTTCTCAAGCCACAAATATTTGGAGTAAAACTCCCTTAAATCAATACTAAACTTGGCCAGGAAAAACACACTTCATAATTCTTCTCAAACTCTTTCTAAATTCAACCCAACTTCTATCAATCACCACACAACAACTTCCACTTCTCATGGCTAAATTCTACTCATCCACAACCATCAAACAATTCTCAAAAACATAAACACATACATACATATAAAAATTCTTTACTTACTTGATTTCTCAAATCATAACTTGAGTTGGATTTACTTACCTTGAACTTGAATAATTTCACTAGAATCTCTCTCTCTCTTTGGTAGACTTCCACTTTCTCCAAAATCCTAAGCATAGAAACTATAAGAATTCAACACTTTAATAATTCATCACACCTCTATTTGCAAGAATTCTTACCATGGAATGCTTAGGAATGAATCTCTACCAAAATCCAACCAAAAGCCCTTCAATTTTCCTTGGAAATTTGATGAAGAGATTGAGAGAATTGAGAAGGAAGGTGGCGTGTAAGGTGTAGAGAATGGTAGGGTTTGTGTGCTTGAACCCTTAATATCTCATATTAATATTCATACTTTCCTATTTTGCCCTTACACTTTCTTGGAAATTCCATCTTTGTCCTTTAGTCAATTACAAAAATGCCCTCATCACCATTGCATTCTCCATAAAATTTCCTTACTTTTCACCCCCCACATTTTCAACTAATTAGGGGTAGAATGGTCATTTTTCCCTTAAGGAAATTTCTCTAGAATTTTCTCAAGAATTCCAGCTAGCTCTTTGCCCCGGTGAAAAATTCCAAAGTATACGTCGCCGCGGCGAAGTCTGCAATTCCCAATTTCGCCAATCCTCTACCTTAAACCAAGCAAAACTAAGGGCATATAAGCTTAACTAAGGGCAAACAAGCATAAAATAAGTTACATACCTCAATGTGGGTGCTACAATTCTCCCCCCTTAAAAGAATTTGGTCCTCAAAATTCAAACGAACAACTCCGGGTAACGGCTTTGCATATCTTGCTCTAACTCCCATGTAGCCTTTTTCGACTTTATGGTTTCTCCATAGGACTTTCACAAAAGGGATACTCTTATTTCGGAGCTCTTTAACCTTTCTATCCAATATCTACATTGGATGCTCCTCAAACACGAGATTCTCTTCTAAGTCCACTTCTTCAACACTCAGTATATGGGAGGGATCGCTAACATACTTCCGAAGCATCGAGACATGAAACACATTATGCACCCTGTCCATACTAGGTCGTAGTGCCAACTTATAAGCTACCTTTCCCACTCGTTGTAACACTTCAAATGGACCAATATATCTCGGTTCTAACTTCCCTTTACTACCAAAACGCATTGCCCGCTTATAGAGGGAAACTTTCAGAAACACTTTATCACCCACTTCGAACTCAACATCTTTTCGCTTCAAATCTGCGTAACTTTTCTGTCTATCTTGGGCTTGCTTCATTCTACTTCTGATCAACTTGACATCTTCTATCATTTTTTGAGTTATTTCTGGCCCAAGAGCTATATTTAAAACATCTTTCTCGTCTATCTCATCCCAATGTATTGGAGATCTACATCGTCTACCATACAAGGCCTCGTAAGGAGCCATCTTAATTGTAGATTGATAACTATTATTATAGCAAACTCCACCAAGGGTAACATCTCATGCCAAGACATTCTATAATCTATGCAACATGCCCTCAACATGTCCTCAAGTACTTGATTCGTTCTCTCCGTTTGGCCATCTATTTGAGGATGATAGGCTGTACTAAATGCCAATCTAGTACCTAAGTTTCCCTGTAAACTAGTCCAAAAAGCTAAAACAAATCTGGAATCTCTGTCTAATACTATTATCTTAGGTATTCCATGCAATCTAACTATCTCCTTAATGTAAATCTGAGCCAATTGGTCTGAGGTAGTGCTTTCCTTTACTAGAAGAAAATGGGCTAATTTGGTTAGTCTGTCCTCTATCACCTATATGGCATTATACCCTTTTTGAACTCTTGGGAGACCTGTGATAAATTCCATTGAGATACCCTTCTATTTCCATTCAAGAATGTTAAGTGGCTGAAGCAATCCTGACGGCCTTTGGTGTTTCACTTTCACCTGTTGACAAACCAGGCATTTAGCCACAAAATCTCTAATATCTTTCTTCATACCTGGCCACCAATAACACTTCTTTAAGTCTTGATACATCTTAGTTGCTCCAGGATGAGCAGTGTATGGTGTGTCATGAGCCTCCGTAAGAATTCTCTTCATTGTAACGCCCACTTTGAGGTACATTGTTTACTCAAGTTGATTTGCCTTTTAATGTTGTATGTTGGCCTAAGTTAAATGGATATGTGTTATTGTTGTTTTTATGCCCTTAGTTTTGCTTATTTCAAGGAGAAAGATTGAAAAATCAACATTTGCAAACTTCATCGCGGCAAAGGAATCTTGTCGCCGCGGTAATGAACTCTTTCCCAAATTGGTGTCAGAACTTTGCCGAGGCGAAGAACTCTCTGGATTTTTTCGCCGAGGCGAAGAACCATGGGAAAATTCTAGAGAAATCTTCCTTAGGGGCAAAATGACCATTCTACCCCTAATTAGTTGAAAATGTGGGGAGTGAAAAATAAGGAAATTTGATGGAGAATGTAATAAAGGTAAGGGCATTAGTGTAAATGACTAAGGGACAAAGATGGAAGTTTCGAATAAAGTGTAAGGGCAAAATGGGAAGGTATGCCTATAATATGAGATATTAAGGGTTCAAGCACAAAGACTCTATCATTCTCTACTTCCTCTCATGCCAACTTCACTCTCCATTTCTCTCATCTCTTCATCCATTTGCTAAAAGAAATTGAGGGCTTTTGGTTTGATTCTTATAAGGATTTGATCCTAAGCATCAAGAGGTAAGGATTCTTGCTCTAGACATAAGATTAAGTTGTGTTAATGTTGAATTCTTATTAAGTTTATGCTTAGGGTTTAAGAGGAAGAACAAGTTCAACAAGGATAGAGAACTTTTGTGCAATTCTTCAAGCATAAGGTAAGTAAATCCAACCCTAACCCCTTGTTTGAGCAAGTAAAGCATAAGGATTGTTTTATGTGAATTTTATATGAAGTCCATATGCTTGAGATTTGTGTATGAAACTTGTTATTGAGTTTGATATGATCCATGAATGGGTTTTCTTCATGAGAAGGGTTGGTTGAGTTGATAAACGTTGGGTTGAATTTAGAGGGAGCATTTATGAAGTGTATTTTCTTGGCTAGGCTTTGAGATGATTCAAGGGAGTTTTACTCTCATTATGGATGGTGTAAGAAAGAAGGAAAAGTATAGTTAAAGTAGACTTGAAATATGCATGCATGATGTTTGATGAAATGCCTTAGAGAAGCTTATGCATAAGTAGAGAAACTTATTTTTTTGCAACATAGCATAATTGCACTTAAGTAAGAAACATAAGCATGAGCCATCCATATGCATATACTTACATATGCATGAGAACCTAAAGAAAGAATAAAGAACTTTAAGAATAAAGAGAAAGAAAGAAAAACACTAAAACATTAAAGAAAGAAAAGTGCTAAAGAAGAGAAAAGAATAGGTTTTTGCGATGGGGAACCCGTGGGTGCTAAGAAGAATTTCCCACATACACGTCGCCTTAAGTGAGCGGCATAAGAAGAAGAAGAATTTGTATGACTCGTAAGAGTGTATGTGGATGAGGGTTGTACCAAGAAGAATTCCTACATGCACGCCACCTTAATTGAGTGGCCTAAGAAGAAAGAAAGAATTTGTACAGTCCGCAAGAGTGCATGTAGATGAGGACTGTACTCACTCACACGACCAGGGTTCCAAATCCATGCATCAATTGAGTCCGATTGGCAAAGAATAAAAAAGAATAAGAATAAGAATAAGAAAGAATAAGAAAGAGTAAGAATAAGAATAAGAAATAATGAGAAAGCTTAAGCATACAAGAAAAGAAAAGAAAAGAAAAGAAGAGCTTGAGCATACAAGAAAAGAGAAGAAAAGAAAAAGAAAAAGAAATAGAAAAGAAGAAAGAAAATGCATTTCTATGCATTATTGCATATGCATTGCATTCATGCATATTACCATGGTTTCCATCATGGTTAGTAAGAATAGAAAGAAAGAGTAGAAAGAATAGAAAGAAAGAACAAAAAGAATTAGAAAGAAAGAAAAGAACAGTGAGAACTAGAAACAGAGAAAGAACAAAGAAAGAATGAAGAAGAGAAAGAATAGAGTAAGGAAAGAACCAAAGAATAAGTTGCGGGGATAAAGGAGTAGAGGATTTACTTACTGAGCATTTTTGTGCTCACCTCATTGTTTTTCCATGTTTTGCAGGAAATAGGTGAGAAGCGGTCGGATGGACGTTGAGAAACAGAGAGAAATGGCATCACTATCCACCGTTGCTCAAGTTTTTGTACATGTTATTTTGGTATATGTAAAGAATTATAGTTTATAAGTAAAGAAAAATTTGGGCCCAACTACTTTTCATATGCTAAGTATGTATGTTTTCATTGTATATTTTCTAAAGTATGCTAATAGAAAGAAGTTATTACATTCTTCAACTCAACATCTTGGGGAATGCATAGGCGATTCCTGAAACGGAGGACACCATCTTACATGTGAAATTCTGGTACCTTGCCCTCAAGTACCTGCTGACTTATTTTCTGATACCACTCATTAGCAACTTGCTTTTCTTTAATCTCTTCTAGTAAGGTAGACTGAATTTCTAACCTGGCAATCCTTCCCGGTATCACCTCAATCTGTTCTCTGCATAATTCTTCTAATAATTCTTTCTGCCTTGTGAGTCGGGTCAAATAGGCTTTTCTACTCAAAGCATCAGCCACTACATTGGCTTTCCCTGGTTGATACTTAATCTCACAATCATAATCTTTAACCAGCTCTAGCCATCTTCTCTATCTCATGTTTAGCTCCCTTTGAGTGAAGAAATACTTTAAACTCTTGTGATCGGTGTAGATATTACTCTTTGCGCCATTTAGGTAATGCCTCCAAATCTTTAATGCAAAGACTACAACAGCCAACTCTAAATCATGTGTAGGGTACCTCATTTCGTAATCTTTTAACTGTAGAGAAGCATAAGCTATTACCCTACCTAACTTCATCAACACAGGACCCAGTCCTTGCAGTAAGACATCTGTATAAATGTCATAATCCACACTCTCTTGTGGTAACACAAAAACGAGAGCAGTGGTTAATCTTTTCTTCAACTCTCGGAAACTCTCTTCACAAGCATCTGACCATATAAAAGGAGTTCTCTATTTGGTAAGAGCTGTCAATGGCTTAGCTAACTGGGCAAATCCTACTACAAACTGCCGATAATAGCCTACTAGTCCTAAGAAACTTCTAACCTCCTTTACAGTCTTCGGCTTTTGCCACTCAAGAATTGCCTTCACTTTACTAGGATCCACTGATATTCCCTCTTTGGAGACAGTATGGCCCAGAAATATAACTTGATCCAGCCAAAACTCACACTTAGAAAACTTGGCAAACAACTTCTTATCTCTCAATCGTTGTAGCACAAATCTTAAGTATTCCTCATGCTCTTCTCTTGACTTAGAATAAACCAGGATATCATCAATAAACACCACTATAAATTGATCAAGGCAATCATGAAACACCTGGTTCATTAAGTCCATAAAGACTGCTGGGGCATTGGTTGACCCAAAAGGCATCACCACAAACTCATAATGCCCATATCTCGTCCGAAAAGCAGTCTTGGCAATATCTTGTTCCGCCACTCTTACTTGATGATAACCTGACCTTAAATCAATCTTAGAAAACACTACTGCATCTTTCAACTGATCAAATAAATCATCTATTCGAGGCAACGGGTACTTACTCTTCACTGTCACTTTATTCAACTCTCTATTGTAACGCCCCACTTGAGGTACGTAGTTGTTGTTTCTTCCTTTGCTCTTATTTGAGTTGGTATTTGGTAATATTGAGTGTTGTGTTGTATACTTGCCCTGAAATTGGTTGAAAAACAGAAGAAGTTCAGTCTGCCGTGCTTCGCCGGGGCGAAGAAGAATCTTCGCCGCGGCGAAGAGGTGTTGAAGCCCACGGGGAAGGCTGGCATGACAGCTTTGACCGGCGGACAGTTGTTCTTGCCAGCGGCAACAGGCCGATTAAAATGTTTGTTAAGTTTTAGATATTTTCTTCCCTAAGGGCAATTTGACCATTCTACCCCTAATTAGCAGGAAAAGTGGGGAGTAAATTTTTTAGGAAATTTCAAGGAGAATATGTTAGTATGGGGGTGTGTTAGTAAGGAATCAAAGGATATAAATGGAATTTCCATAAAAGAGCAAGGGCAAAATGGGAAGAATGAGTATTAAGAGATATTAAAAAGGGTTTAGCCTTTGAAAGTTCTTCATTTTCCCAATTCCACCGCCTCCTTCATTCTTCTAAACTCTCTCAATTTTCCTTCAATCTTCCAAGGATTTCCAAGAGCCTTTTTGAGTAACTTTTAGTGGGGTTTTAATCTAAAGCTTCCTAAGGTAAGGATTTGTACTTTAGATGAGAGTTTTCCTATGTTTTGACTAGAGTCTCATGTTGTGATTATTGGTTAAGTTGTAGAGGAAAAGTAAGCTTCCAAAGGAAAGGAGAAGTGTTAAAAAAGCCAATTTTCTCATAAGGTAAGTAAACTCAACCTAAGATGAGATCTAAGAACTCTTTTGAGTGGATTGAAATACATATGTGCTTTCTTTTAATTGTTGAATGAGAGTAGTAATTATGTTTGGGTTATGAGTTATGAGAAGTGTTGTATTTTGCTTGATGTTGGGTTGAGTTTGATTGGAGTTGGAGGAGGTTTTGAGCAAGATTATGGAAGTGTTTCTCTTTTGACAGGGAATTTAGGGTTTATGAGGGAGTTTTCTCCCATTTGATTGATTAAAGAAAAGAGAAAAGCTAGAGTTAGAGTAGAGTTATTTATGCACATGAGTTGTATGATGAAATGCTCAAGAGAATCATAAGTAAGGATAGAAAGCCTTAATGGTTGCTTCATGTCATAGTTACTTTTCATAAATGCATTAATGAGTATGAGTCATGGATGTGCCTTAATTATGCTTTACTTATGCATTAGAAAAGAGAGTAGAAACAGAGTGGAGACTTTTGAGTTTAGACTACTCCAAGAGTAGAAAGAAAGAGAGAATGAGCACTATAGAGTAAAGCTAGAGTAGTGCTTAATAAGAGAATAGAGTAGGTTGTGTGATGGGGAACCTGTGAGTACGGGTAGAGTATTCCCGCATGTACGCCGCATCAGTAAAGCGGCCAGAGTATCAGGAAGAGAAGTGGTGTAGCCCGTAGTGTACATGCAGAGGAGGGCTATACCCAGGGTTTACCCAGAGATTCTATGCACTCACATGGCTAAAGGTTCGAATCCATGCATAACCAAGTCGATCGGGCTAGAATGAGTAGAAGTCACGGGGAGTGGGGAGCGAGTCCCAGCCGTGCCTCCGGTCAGAAGGGGCCGTGACTTACTAGAAAGAAAGTTAGTATAGAGGAGCTATGAGAAAGAGTAATTAGCTAGTGATTAAAGAAAGAGTTACTGAGATATTTGAGTTCAGGGGTTTACTTATTGAGCCTTGTTTGTGCTCATCCAATTGCTCCCTATGTTTTTGCAGGTTCTAGATGAGGACACAGTCGGATGGACATCGGCACACGAAGAGAAATGGCTACACTGTCCGCCCTCTTTTGATAGTTTTGCATATGTCACAAACCTTGTATATATTTGTATAAAGAATGCATATGTCTAATAAAAGAAAAAAAATTTGGGCCCAACTTTTTATATTAAGGCTACGTGTATTTTCACTGTGCATGTTTTTATAAGAATTGAGTCGTTACATTTTTGGTATCAGAGCAAAGATTTTGGGATTTGACAGTGTACCATTCTCATCGCTACGATGTCCAATAGCCGACTGTGTAAGTTAACTTATTTCCGTATGTCGAGTGTTCTCTTAAATTGATCCAATATGATCGTTTTGTAGATGAGGCGTAGTAACCGAAATAAGGGTAAGAGGGTGATGAATGAGGGAGAATCCTCTAACCCCCTAGAACCAAACCCCCTTACTCTTGATGTGACATTGATTCGGAATATTGTTCAAGAGGTGTTAGCAGAGAGTCAGGGGAGAGTTGTACCAGAAAGAACTGAGACCCCTAGTAGAGGACGGCCCGCAAGACAAGAACGTGAGGGGCCGGTACCTCCAGTAGTACCGAATCGAGTTGATCCGGTCCAGGGGCTTGCAAGTCAACACCAGCCGTCAGAGTTTAAGGGCACAAGGGATCCGCTGGAAGCAGAAGAGTGGTTTAAGTCCGTAGAGCGGATAGTGGCCTTGTTTCCCATGAACAACAGAGAGAGAATCAGATATGCTAGTTTCCTGTTTCGGGGAGATGCCCGAATTTGGTGGGAACTAATGGAAGAGACTCACGACTCGACTTTAATGACTTGGGCAGAATTCAAAAGACTGTTTGAAGCCGAATATCGAACGGAAGACCGAGTACATGAGAAAGTCCAAGAGTTCATTAATTTGAAACAGGGGACTAGTACGGTGAAGGAGTATTCGGTAAGATTCAATTCCCTCGCCCGATTTGCACCCGGGATAGTGTACACTCCAGTTTTGAGGAGGGACAAGTTTGTACAGGGGTTGAAATCCGATATTGCCCGAGATGTGATGACAGGAGCTGAGCCTCCTCATACCTACAGTGAGGCTTTAACAAGGGCGTTAAGGGCGGAGATTTATGTGAATAAGCACATTACCGAAGAGTCATCTTTACAGGTACTCAGTGAACCATCCCCTGCTTTGCAGAGGGAGAGGTTGGATGCGTCAAGGAATAGAGAAGTAAGGGTCAAGAAGAAGTTCCAACCCAAGAATAACAGGAGGGATTGGCAGAACAAGCGACCCAGAACCGAAGGGTTGCCCCTTTGTGCTAAATGTGGGAGGAACCATTCGGGGGAATGTTTAAGGGATAGAAATGTGTGTTACAGGTGCCGTCAGCCAGGGCATCTGAAGAAGGATTGTAAAGCTCGTTTCCACCCGCGGCTCGGGGAGGGTCCGAGAGGTGCTAATGCTAGGAGGGTTTTTACGGTGGCTCGGGGTGAAGGCGAGGCCAGTCCATCAGTATGGCTGGTCGAGTTGCTATTCCATGCTGTTTCTTTATATGCCTTTAATTGATTAAGGGGCTACCCATTCTTTTATATCGCATGGGATGATCGAGAGACTAGGTTTGAAACCTAGCAGAGTGAGTCAACCTATTAAGATTGAGTTACCTAATGGGGAGAGTGTGTTGACTCAGGAGATGTTGTTAGGAGAATCTATAGTGATCCATGGTCGAGAGCTAGCAGTCGATTTAATAGTCTTTGATATGCCCGACTTTGATGTGATTTTGGGCATGGATTTCCTAGGGAGGTATGGAGTAGAGATCGATTGTCGAAAGAAGAAAGCGAGATTTAATCTCGATAATGGGGATAAATTTAGCTTTGGAGAGGGCCATCGGTTGAGTATGTTAATTAGTAGTGTGAAGGCTAGAAAGATGTTAAGAAAGGGGTGTTCTGGATATATTGCGCATGTAGTGCAAAGTGGTGATGTTCCACAGCCAGAGATTCAGAAGGTGCCTATAGTTCGAGAGTTTGTGGATGTGTTTCCGGAAGATTTACCAGGTTTGCCGCCGGAAAGAGAGGTTGAATTTAGTATCGAACTAGCACCAGGGACAGCACCAATATCTAAAGCCCCTTATCGAATGGCCCCAGAGCTTCAGGAGTTGAAGAAGCAACTCCAAGAGCTTTTGGACAAGGGTTTTATCCGACCGAGTCATTCTCCCTGGGGAGCCCCAATTTTGTTTGTCAAAAAGAAGGACGGATCGCTTCGGATGTGTATTGATTACAGAGAGTTGAATAAGGTAACTGTGAAGAATAAGTACCCCTTACCCCGAATAGATGATTTGTTTGATCAGTTGAAGGGGGCCGCAATATTCTCCAAGATTGATCTGAGGTCAGGGTACCATCAGGTAAGAGTGGCTGGGCAAGATGTAGCTAAGACTGCTTTTCGTTCGAGGTATGGGCATTATGAGTTTGTAGTGATGCCGTTTGGTTTGACCAATGCCCCAGCAATTTTTATGGACTTGATGAACCGGGTATTCCACGATTGTTTAGATCAGTTCATAGTGGTTTTTATAGACGATATCCTGGTGTAACATCTACTGAAAACTGTACAATGCATGCATAATAACAATAGAAAATTTGGGCCCAAAACTTTCTTTTCATTAGTAAGCATGTGTCTTTTATACATAAAAGAATCTTCGTTTACAAAAAATGTATTTTAAAAAGACAAAACAGGGAAGCAGTGTAGCTATTCCTCATTGCTTGCCGGCGCCCCTCCGACCGCAACATCACCTAGAACCTGCATCCACAAAGGAATAACGGGGTGAGCACAAAATAATGCTCAGTAAGTAAAACTCTCTCTCTGTCTGTCCCCGTATAACTAACTCTTAATTCTTTCCTTTTTGCTATTCTGATTCTATTTCTGTTTCTAATAACATCATAGCCTCATCTTACGGAGGTACGGTCGGATAGGCGTTCACGGCACACCATCTCACTCTATGGCTATCGGGTGGAATTCACACGGTACCAACCCGTTCTTAGTGACTAGTGAGGATCACAAAGCACCAACTCGTTTCTTTCTAACTATCGGGTGGAGATCACCTAGCGCCTACCCGTTCCTCATGAATTTTGGGTAACGATCACCAAACATTTACCCGTCTCTAGTCACTATCGGGTGATGGTCACAAAAGCATCAACCCGCTTCCTAGCCATTGGATGATGATCACAAAGCATCAACTTACCTATCTCTTAACTAACGGGTAGTGGTCACAAAGCATCTACCCATTTCTACTACTCATCGGGTGATGATCACAAAGCATCGACCCATCTCTCTAAGGGCTATTCGGATGATGATCACAAAGCATCAATCCGATTCCCATAATGATCGGGTGATGATCACAAAGCATCATCCCAACTATACTACTCTTCTAATTCATTCTATTGTAGCATCTTTCAATGCTCTCTACCCTTAGAGTAATTTTACCCACTTAAGCTCTCTACTCATAGGGTAATTGCATAAACCATTTCCTTACACTTTCTTAGGTCACTTTTCAATGCACAATTAGTGCCTATGGATGGTTCATCACTACTAATGCACTTATGAAATGCCAACATGCAATGTTGCAAGAATTAAGGTTCATTTCTCATACTCAAACCTCTATTAGGCATTTCATCAAACAACTCATGTGCACTATGAAACTCTATCATAGCCATGATTCTAAAACTTTTCTTAACCATCCAAAATGGGGAAAAGCCCCTTCACAAAGCCCACAAAACCTGCCATAGAAAACACTTCCAAAAGGGGATCCATAATACCCCTTTAAATTCCATCTCAACTACCTTGCCAAACCAACAACCCATTTCTCAAATTTGCAAGGTATAAACAATCACAAAGCATAGAAATCTCTATTTAATCCTTCATACATGCTATAATACATGCACATCACATACATACATCATCTCTATCAAAACCCTAATCAAGAAAATTCATAAATCTCAACTTGGGTTAGGTTTTACTTACTTGCTATGTAGAGACTTCACAAATCCTTCCTTTCACTTGCTTAGCTTGACTTTTCCTCTTATCTTAACCAAAAGAATGAAAACCCTCAAATACCAAAATGAACTAAAACTCACAAATCACACAACTTAAGGAGAAATCCTTACCTTAGGAAGCCTTAGGTTGCTTTTCCACCCCAAATCACTTCAAAACCCCTTGGAATACCTTGATCAAAGAGAAGAGAAGTTGAGGAGAAGAATGAAGAGTCACGTTTGAGAAGAAGAAAATGAGGGGTTTCTTTGATTCTAATTCCTTTTAATGAAATACATCCCAAAGCATTCCCATTTTGCCCTTATTCTTCTCTGGGAATTCCATCCATATCCTTTGATTCATTACAAACTCACCCCTATCTCAACCTATTCTCCATGAAATATCCTTACAATTAACTCCCCACTTTTCCTGCTAATTAGGGGTAGAAAGGTCAAATTGCCCTTAAGGAAGAAAATATCTAAAACTCAATCAACATTTTATTGGTGCGCGCGCGAAGAAAAACTTGTCGCCGTGGCGGCTGTCAGCGACTTCCCCGTGGCTTCAACCTCTCTTCGCCGCGGCGAAGATTCTTCTTCGCCCCGGCGAAGCACGGCAGACTGAATTTCTTCTGTTTTCAACCAATTTCAGGGCAACCATTCAACACAACACTAAATCAAACAATAACACCAAAATCAACTCAAAATAAAAAGAGCGAAAAGAGGAAACAGTAACAACGTACCTCAAGCGGGGCGTTACACCTGGTTTATTCTAAGTCAAGAGAAGAGCATGAGGGACATTTGAGAATAGTCTTAGCGGTTGAGAGAAAGCGATTGTATGCTAAGTTTTCAAAATGTGAGTTTTGGCTCGATCAAGTGATATTTTTGGGCCATACTGTATCGAAAGAAGGGATCTCTGTGGGCGAGTAAAGTGCAAGCAATCCTCGAGTGGCAGGAGGCCGGAGGACATAAAGGAGGTCGGGAGTTTCTTAGGCTTGGCAAGTTACTACGTATTTCGATTCGTGGAAGGGTTCGCGATTAGCCAAACCATTGACAACTCTTACCAAACAAAAGACTCCTTTTGTATGGTCAGAAGCTTGTGAGGAATGTTTCCAAGAATTGCAGAAGAGGTTAACAACGGCCCCAGTGTTAGTGTTGCCACAAGAGGGTGTAGATTATGACATCTATACGGATGCCTCTTTGCAAGGACTTGGTTCGGTGTTAATGCAATTAGGTAGGGTTATAGCGTATGCCTCTCGGCAATTGAAAGAGCATGAATCGAGATACCCTACGCATGATTTAGAGTTGGCATCAGTGATCTTTGCCTTAAAGATTTGGAGGCATTACCTCTATAGTGCAAAGAGCAACATCTACTCTGATCATAAGAGTTTGAAGTATTTCTTTACTCAGAAGGAGTTGAATATGAGGCAGAGAAGATGGTTAGAACTGGTTAAAGATTATGAGTGCGAGATCAAATATCAATAGGGGAAAGCCAATGTAGTAGCCGTGCCACAGTGAAAAGCCTATTTGTCCCGACTCACTAAGCAAAGAGAATTGATAGAAGAGTTGTGTAGAGAGCAAATTGAAGTGATTAGAGGAGGGATCGCAAGGTTAGAAATTGAGACTACTCTCTTTGGGGGAAGTGAAAGAAAAGCAAGTGGGCGATGGTGGTGGTGTCGAAAATAGTTCAACGAGTACTTGAAGGTAAGACATCGAGTTACGTGTGAGAGATGGTGTTCTTTATTTTAGGAATCGGTTGTGTATTCCTCCCGACGGTGAGTTGAAGCAGAAAATTCTTTTTGGAGGCTCATGACACACCATACCATTGCTCATCGGAGGGCAACTAAGATGTCTGGGGGCGTAAAGAAAAAGCTATTGGTGGGCGAGGTATGAAGAAAGACATTGCGAGTTAAGTAGCTAAATGTCTAACTTGTCGAGAAAGTGAAAACGAGAACATCAACGGCCGTCGGGGAGGGGTTGCTTGACCATTGAATGTTCCAGTGGAAATGGGAGAGTATTTCAATGGATTTCATCACCGGTCTCCCCTAGAGTCCGAGAGGGTATAATGCTTTATGGGTGATTGTGGATAGGTTAACCAAATCAGCCCATTTTCTTCCATGAAAGGAAAGCACTACTACGGATCAGGCTCGGATCTACATTAAGGGAAATAGTCGGGTTACATGGGTGTGCCCAAGACAATAGTGTCGATAGAGATTCCTTGCCATTGTTCAGGTTGGTTATTACGGATGAGTTTACAGAGGAACTTGGGTACTAAATTGGCGTTCACCTTGCCTATCATCCTCGGGACGGATGGCCAAACTAAGAGGACAAATCGGGTGCTTGAGGATATGTTGAGAGCCTCTTGTATGGATTATAGAGCATCTTGGCACGAAATGTTACCCTGGTGGAGTTTGCCTACAACAATAGTTATCGATCTACAATTAAGATGGCGCCTTACGAGGCTTTGTATGGTAGACGATGTAGATCTCCCACTACATTGGGATGAGGTAGGTGAAAAGGATGAGGCGAGTCGACTCTTGGGCCGAAGGTGACTCAAAAATTGATAGAAGATGTGAGGCGATCGGAAGCGGGATGAAGCAACCCCCAAGATCGACAAAAGAGCTATGCCGACTTGAAGAGAAAAGAAGTCAATTTCAAGTGGGTGATAAAGTGTTTTTGAAAGTTTCCCCCTTCAAGCGAGTAATGCGCCGGAAGCAAAGGGAAGTTAGCACCGCGATACGTAGGTCCATTTGAAGTCTTGCAACGGGTAGGAAATGTGGCCTCTGATTGGCACTACCGCCTAGTATGGATAGGGTGCATGATGTCTTTCATGTCTCGATGCTACGAAAATACGTAAGTGATCCCCTCCACATCTTGAGTGTAGAGGACGTTGAAGTAACAGAGAATCTTGTTTATGAAGAACGTCGATTCGGATCTTAGATCGAAGGGTTAAAACTCCGGAACAAGAGTGTTCCGTTAGTGAAAGAATCCTATGGAGGAATCACAAAGTGGAAGAGGCCACTTGGGAGGTAGAGCGGGACATGCAGAATCGCTTCCCAGAGTTATTTGTATGAATTTCGGGGACAAAATTCTTTTAACGGGGGAAGAATTGTAACGCCCCACTTGAGGTACGTAGTTGTTGTTTCTTCCTTTGCTCTTATTTGAGTTGGTATTTGGTAATATTGAGTGTTGTGTTGTATACTTGCCTGAAATTGGTTGAAAAAGCGAGAAGAAGTTGATCTGGGTGCTTGCAGGGCGAAGAATCTTCGCCCCTGCGAAGAGGTGTTGAAGCCACGGGGAAGGCTGGCTTGGACAGCCTTACTGGCAGATGTTGAATGCCGCGGCAGCAACAGGCCGATTAAAATGTTTGTTAAGTTTTAGATATTTTCTTCCCTAAGGGCAATTTGACCATTCTACCCCTAATTAGCAGGAAAAGTGGGGAGTAAATTTTTTAGGAAATTTCAAGGAGAATATGTTAGTATGGGGGTGTGTTAGTAAGGAATCAAAGGATATAAATGGAATTTCCATAAAAGAGCAAGGGCAAAATGGGAAGAATGAGTATTAAGAGATATTAAAAAGGGTTTAGCCTTTGAAAGTTCTTCATTTTCCCAATTCCACCGCCTCCTTCATTCTTCTAAACTCTCTCAATTTTCCTTCAATCTTCCAAGGATTTCCAAGAGCCTTTTTGAGTAACTTTTAGTGGGGTTTTAATCTAAAGCTTCCTAAGGTAAGGATTTGTACTTTAGATGAGAGTTTTCCTATGTTTTGACTAGAGTCTCATGTTGTGATTATTGGTTAAGTTGTAGAGGAAAAGTAAGCTTCCAAAGGAAAGGAGAAGTGTTAAAAAAGCCAATTTTCTCATAAGGTAAGTAAACTCAACCTAAGATGAGATCTAAGAACTCTTTTGAGTGGATTGAAATACATATGTGCTTTCTTTTAATTGTTGAATGAGAGTAGTAATTATGTTTGGGTTATGAGTTATGAGAAGTGTTGTATTTTGCTTGATGTTGGGTTGAGTTTGATTGGAGTTGGAGGAGGTTTTGAGCAAGATTATGGAAGTGTTTCTCTTTTGTGAGGGAATTTAGGGTTTATGAGGGAGTTTTCTCCCATTTGATTGATTAAAGAAAAGAGAAAAGCTAGAGTTAGAGTAGAGTTATTTATGCACATGAGTTGTATGATGAAATGCTCAAGAGAATCATAAGTAAGGATAGAAAGCCTTAATGGTTGCTTCATGTCATAGTTACTTTTCATAAATGCATTAATGAGTATGAGTCATGGATGTGCCTTAATTATGCTTTACTTATGCATTAGAAAAGAGAGTAGAAGCAGTGGAGACTTTTGAGTTTAGACTACTCCAAGAGTAGAAAGAAAGAGAATGAGCACTATAGAGTAAAGCTAGAGTAGTGCTTAATAAGAGAATAGAGTAGGTTGTGTGATGGGGAACTGTGAGTACGGGTAGAGTATTCCCATGTACGCCGCATCGTAAAGCGGCAGTATCGAAAGAAAGAAGTGGTGTAGCCCGTAGTGTACATGCGGATGAGGGCTATACCCGAGTTTACAGAGATTCTATGCACTCACATGGCCAAAGGTTCCGAATCCATGCATAACCAAGTCCGATCGGCTAGAATGAGTAGAAGCCACTGGGAGTGGGAGCGAGTCCCAACCGTGCCTCCGGTCAGATGGGGCCGTGACTTACTAGAAAGAAAGTTAGTATAGAGGAGCTATGAGAAAGAGTAATTAGCTAGTGATTAAAAGAAAGAGTTCTTGAGATATTTAAGTTCAGGGGTTTACTTACTGAGCCTTGTTTGTGCTCATCCAGTTGCTCCCTATGTTTTTGCAGGTTCTAGATGAGGACACAGTCGGATGGACATCGGCACACGAAGAGAAATGGCTACACTGTCCGCCCTCTTTTGATAGTTTTGCATATGTCACAAACCTTGTATATATTTGTATAAAGAATGCCTATGTCTAATAAAAGAAAAAAATTTTGGGCCCAACTTTTTATATTAAGGCTACGTGTATTTTCACTGTGCATGTTTTTATAAGAATCGAGTCGTTACATCTATAATCTATACACATCCGTAGGGATCCATCTTTCTTCTTCACAAACGAAATTGGAGCTCCCCAAGGAGAATGACTAGGTCGAATAAAACCCTTATCTAGGAGTTCTTGGAGTTGCTTCTTCAATTCTTGAAACTCAGCTGGGGCCATTCGATAAGGTGCTTTAGAAATCGATGTTGTCTCTGGTGCTAGTTCAATACTGAACTCTACTTCTCTTTCCAGAGGTAAACCCGACAAATCTTCCGGAAATACATCTAAAAATTCCCAGGCTTCTGGCACATTTTGAATCTCTGGTTGTGGGACGCCACTACTTTGCACCACAAGGGCAATGTATCTAGAAAACCCTTTTCTTAGCATCTTTCTAGCCTTTATACTACTGATTAACATACTCAGTTGATGGCCCTCTCCAAAACTAAACTTATCCCCATCATCAAGATTAAATCTTGCTTTCTTCTTTCGACAGTCAATTTCTACTCCATACCTCCCTAGGAAATCCATGCCCAAAATAACATCAAAGTCGGGCATATCAAACACTATCAAATCAGCTGACAACTCCTTCCATGGATCACTACGGATTCCCCTGGAAGCATCTCATGGGTCACCACACTAACCCCATAAGGTAATTCTATCTTAATAGGCTGACTCACTCTAATAGGTTTCAAACCTAATCTTTTTATCATCCCATGAGTAATAAAAGAGTGAGTAGCTCCGAAATCAATCAATGTATAAAGAGGAACTGAATGGAATAATGTGGCGCGTAGCTTGTGAATGGGAGGTTGCTGGGCTTCACTCTGTGCCATTGTAAACACCCGAGCATTGGTACCTCTGGAAGTCTATGCAGTGGGTGTAGAAGGGGCTTTACAATCTTTCATCAAGTGCCCCGGCTGTCGGCACCTACAACAAACGTTCCGGCCTAACTCTCTTAAACATTCCTCTAGATGAGTTTTCCTACATTTTGGACATGAGGGAGACTCAGTAGTCCTTGGTTGTTTACTTTGCCGGTCTCTTCTATTCTTCTTAGGCTGAAATTTCTTCTTATTCCTCACTTTGCTATTTCTTGAAACATCAATTCTCTCTCTTTGTAGTGCGGGAGATGGCTCACTTGATCCTACTATTGATGGACCAGCTGAGGTGAGCTTATTTACAAATATCTCCGCCCTTAAAGCTCGCTCCAAAGCCTCACTATAGGTCCAAGGGGGCTCGGCACCTGTCATTTCATCACGGGCTATTTCTAGCTTTAGCCCATGCACGAACTTATCTCTTCTCAGTTATGGGGTACTCACTACACCTAGCGCAAACCTTGCCAGGGAATTAAATTTCACTGAGTATTCTTTCACTGTACCGGTGCCTTGTTGCATACCGATAAACTCTTGGATCTTTTCATGAACCCGATCAACTGTTCTATACTCAACCTCAAATAATCTTCTGAACTCTCCCCAGGTCATAACTGCTACCTCATGAATATCTTCCATCAACTCCTACCAAATCCAGGCATCACCCCACAATAGAAAACTAGCATACGAGATCTTTTCCTGGTCTGTCATGGGAAACAATGCCGTCGTACGCTCTACGGACCTAAACCACTCTTCTACCACTAATGGATCCATTGTACCTCTGAATTTTGACGGCTGGTGTTGGCTTGGTAGCCCATATATAGGCTCAATACGGTTATATACTGTTGGGGGTACCGGCCTTTCTCTTTCTTCCCTAGTTGTCGGTACTCGAACGGGGGTTTCAACTCTTTCTGGTACAACTCTCTCCTGACTTTCTACTAACACTTGTTGTACAATATTTCAAATTCTCACCTCATCGAGGGTAGGGGGAGTAGGTGCTGATGGGTTGGAAGTTTCCCCCGCACTTATCGTCTTCTTACTACTTGCTCACGTTCTACATCTCATCTACAAGACAACCACACTTGAATCAACTCAAATAACTCATTTGCTACAATAAGTAAGGAAAGAATTAACTTACAACGGTCGGCTACGGAACGTCAACGCGGTGAGAGAGGCACACTGTCAAATCCCAAAATCTTTGCTCTGATACCAAAAATGTAATGACTTTTTCTAGCTAATATACTTGGGGAATATGATACGATAAAAACACATAAACATCAAAGTAAAGGATAATGGGCACTAATTGCTTAGTAAGTAAATCCGCTATACTAGCCTTCTCTTTCTGGTCCTCATATTCTGAATTCCTTCCTTACTTTACACTTTTTCTTCTTCTTCATTCTCTCTTTGTTCTTTTTCTTTTCTTCCACTATCTCTAGTTCTCACTGGTCTTTTGTTCTAACTTTCTATGTTCTTTCTTTCTAGTTCTTTTTGTTCTTTCTTTCTTCTAATCTCTCACTACCCATGATAGGAATCATGGTATCATGCATAAATATGATGCAAATGCACAAATGCATAGAGATGCATTTTCTTTCTTCTTTTCTGTTTCCTTATTCTGTTTTCTACATTTCTTTATTTCTTTTTCTTTTCTTTCTTTCTATTATTTTCTCTTCTTTTCTTTCTTGCTTGCTCATTCTTTCTTATTCTTTCTTATTCTTTGCTGATCGAACTCAGTTGATGCATGGATTCGAAACCCTGGCCGTGTGAGTGAGTACAGTCCTCATCTACATGCACTCTTACGGACTGTACGAATTCTTTTTCTTCTTAGGCCATGATAATCCGAGGATTATACTATTTCATTTAAGCTTTTTGGCCGGATTTTGGATACTTCTTATTTCGTTTGTGCTTGAATTGCAACTTAATTTCACATATTTTATGTTTTAGGCCAAAACATCCACTTTGAGCAAATAATGAGCGGAATTGAGTTTCTGGACCAGAAGCAAGCAAATCTCAGAATTCGGGGAAGTTCTGAAGCAGATTTGAAGCACTATGAAGCTTGTTCCCATTGGAGAGCATCGAAGATTGAATATTCAAGCAAGAAAGCAAGCGGAGGGCAATTCCATAAATTCATAATTGTTCAAGAAGGTTCTCTGTGTTGGAGTAGGTGCCCTAAAGCCAATCAATTATTATGGAATTGACTCTTTGTAATAATGTTCATTAATCAATAAAAGGCATTTTATACTATATCGTGTAAATCATTATTATTGCAATATGTATTGATATATGTCCTTAGAATGGTAGAACCGTGACGAGGGTATCAAGTGTTTCAAATCTTGATAGTGAGAACCCTATGAGCACATATGGTGGCCATTCTAGAAACATCTGTAGCCCTAGTATTATTCTAAAGTAAGCGCACAGATAATACGGTAAGGCTATCATAGTGTTGAACAACCCTGTTGAAAAGCAGTGGCTGATCTCACTTGTCAAGGTTGTTTAGTGACAACCTGGTGCAACACATGGGTGCTTATTGTAGACGGATACACCGTAGCAAGTTCACTGGCCTGACCCACCAAAGGATCCCATATGGATGGTAACTCTAGTGTTTATGGAATAAATCCTCTAACGAATGGTGGTACATGTGATCCTTAGACTTGAGATCACCGGAGTGTCTTGTGCACCGATTGGTGTAGTTTGACACTAGCCTAACGCAGTTCTATTCAGAGCTGTCAATACGGTGGTGCTTGGCTGCATCGAGAAGTGTATCAAGACTGTGGTGGAATGACAAAGGATTCATCACTCCCGAGTACGGGAGAAGTTATCTCACGACACAATTCAGTATATGGCAATGACACTAAAACTATGGCCACAGTGGGATTGAGTTGTTGCTCTATCCGAATTATAATACAGGTCATTGGTCCAGAAACTGAATACATAATATCGAGAGTAACCGAAGGTTGACACTATTTCTATGCCTTCGTCTCGTCGAGATAACGTATGACAAAAGGATCAAATTGTACGGTAACAATATCGTTGACAGGTAGCTACTTTGCTAAATCCGAATCTATCGGGTTGCCATGATGCCTTACTAGGGGCCAATCTTGGTCTGTGTACAGTGAGACGATTAATTGGTGTTAATCACGATACTATACACTGCCGGTATGATGAGGAGCCTATGGGTCACACACATAGAAGATAATTTAAGATCCAAGAAGAAGGAAGGGCGTTTTCATCCTTTTAAGGCGAAAGGGTATTTTGGTAATTTCACAGTGCAATTAAATTTGCTGAAGGTCATAGCCTTTATTTAATTAGAAAAATTAAATAAGTGAAATTACGTTTAAATATGTGTTCACATATATTTAATTAAATCATCATTATTGTTAAATGTTAATATATATATTAAATATATATTAATTGATTTTAATTGAGATAATGATGAAATAAAAAATTAAATATCTAATTGGGAGTGTTTGGTAACATGGGGTGTTTGGGTTGGAGCCCAAGCCTATTCCATATTGGAATAGGGTAACTAATTTTTATTATAAAAGAAAATTGTTTCTTTGTAAAATCATGAGACTTTTCATTATTTCATTCTCTTGAAAACATAAACACTATAGCCCCATTTCTCTCCCATGGCAGAAACCCATTTTGCCTAAAATCAATTCATTTTGATTTCATTCTTCTTTAATCTTAAAGCCAAAGAGGATCTGGCAAATCCCTCTTTGGTTCTTTGTGATTGTCTTCGTGTGGACTACGTCGGTTCGATCATACGCTTGGGTCGGTAGCAAAAGCATTCAAAGACAAATGTGGTGGAGCCTCCAAACGTGTGTATGATTCTCTTAACTCATGATTAACCTTTTTGTACAGATTTTACTTTAATATAAATTGTAAAATTATACCCTTGATCTTGGCTCATGTAAACGATCCTTGTATTATATTTTTTTGTTTCCGCTACGTATATGGACCGTTTCCTAACAGTGGTATCAGAGCCTAGGGTATTAAGTTTTACAATTTTTTATTTGGATGGTTGATAACATGTATTTGATGATATAATAGTGCCTTATAAAGTCTGCCTTAAATCATGTTTTAAGAAATCTATTAATCGATTAATTTAATTTGTTGATGAACTGCAAGTTTGGTTTAATGCATGATGAATTTTTGGTTGAAATCAGTATGTTTGATTGATTGAAAATCCATTTGAGTGTATATGGTTACTGTATGAATAGATCTGGAGCTACAAATTTGTATACGCTCGCCGCAGCGATATAATCCATCACCGCAGTGAGCGTTGTTCATGCTGACGCTGATGACGAAACCAGCGTTTGCCTCGGTGATCGTCCTTTGGATGAGCGCGTGCAACGACACTGTTGCAGCTGATATAACCCATCGCCGCGGCGATCGTCCTTAGGATGAATGCTGTACGAAATCGCCGCGGCGACGTTGAGCGTGAACGTCAAGTAATCAACGCATGCTGCAGCAATCTAATTCATCACCGCAGCGAGCACACTTCTGAGTGCAAAGGGGGCCAGAATGTAAAGTTTCAAAACTTTTGGACCAAATTATAGTTCTGTAAATTGTTAAAGGGTAAATAGTAATTAACCCACAAATTTCAAAAATTGATTGTTTCTGAAATGTATGCTTTGTACTTGTTTGTATATTGCATGGTGCCCGGTACATGAGCCTTAGACCTAAGGGTGAATGTTTTAAAATATTTTTGGGTATGTATGGTTATATAATTTATTAAATAGGGCCTGCGTGTCCTGCCTTTCTCCTATTCTCGATGTACATTCTCTTCTCATCTCATTCCCCTCGAATAAAAATCGAGGTTTCTAAATTTATTGATGTAAAGAATTTGTATAATTATTTTATTGTAAATTTAGAATGATATTTTTGTAATGTACTTGAAGATGGAGCAAAGGTCAAGGCAACCATACTTGAAGACTCAAGATGTTTATTACAGGACCCCTAGGTGACCTATTGATTCCTCTAGGCTCGAGGAAATCGGTTTTTAGTTGGGCCATGTACCGGCACGTTTTAATATTGTGTTTAGAATGCATGCTAAGGTTGAATGTTGAATAACATGCCAAACAATGTCATTCTAACAAAAAAAATAATCTGGTGAGACATTTAATAACAAACCCTCAATTAAAGTATATTAAGTCACGAAAGCCTTCCATCACCATGGTTTTAATCAAACCACTGTTCGTCGATACCTTGTTCGCTAAAGCGAAGGGTATACTTCTACCAGTGGGAGGTTAAAATGCATTGGAGTTTTCCTTAATGGTGATGGGTCGACTTAAAATGACGGTTTTGCTTGTTCGCCAAAGCGAAGGTTGATAAACGCGTGTCATAGGCATAGTAGAGTAGTACACATATTGTGTGTACGTGGTGACATGTAGTGTCCACTCTACGGATACTGAGATCACACTTGAGGACGATGGCATGTAATGACCATTGGATTGTGTGATTAGCTTGTTGGCTTTTTCACATTTGAGGTTGATAGTAGGAGTTATCAATTGGTGTAGATTAAGTTTGTTAGCCTACCTAATCAACTCATTTTGGCTTGTTCGCCAAAGCAAAGGTTTGAAATGGGAAGGATGGGATCTCGGTCCACTAGGAAAGTCAACGGTTTTTCCCGAGTTAATGGTGAGGGCTATTGACTTGAGTAAAATAGTGGGAGCTTCGTTTAATAAAAGACCATATTAAACAATAGTAATGAACATGGTAATAACGGTTACTTTTTCTGCACTTGTAGATTCACTTAAAATTGAGCAAAATGATCCCAACATCGCTGCGACGAATCATCGAACTATGAGAGAAATGGAATGGTGAGTATTTCGTTGACTGGTATAGAAGTATAAACAATATACTTTAGTCAAGCGATAGATTATACACCATGGAGCAAGCTCTATCACTAGAGCTTGCTGATAGTTTTATCCATGAGACTGGGTATGTATATGTGAAGCATACATATGATGCAAAAGCAGAAATGACTAGATACATTGTCCTTGCATCAATGACACCATTACTGTGACAGTAGTGCCAGAAAATGGATTTAGCTCCTATTCTTCATTTTCTTCGAAGAAATGAGAAGCATATGGTGTCTTGGTCGTTATTCAGATGTAGGATGGAAGAGGGTACCAAAATTGGCGATCATATACTCAAGTGGACTGAGTATATGAATAAGCTTGAGATTTTGGGATGTGGACTTAATGAAGGTTTAATGATAAACCTAATATTACAGTCTTTACCGGATTCTTATTCTCAATTTGTCTATGACTTCATTGAGAAAGATAAGAAGAATACCCTTTCCTAGCTTCTAGATTTGTTAACGGCTACTAAGTCAGGCATGAAAATGTCAGAAACATTGACGTTGGTTGAAGCCAACTCAAGTGAAAAGGAAAGGGCTCAGAAGTCATTGGAAAAAACTGTTGTAGAAAGGAAAGGCGTTTGTCCTCACTGTGGAATCCCGGCCACTGGAGGAAACATTGCAAGGCCTTCCTAGCAAAGGAGAAGAAGAATGTCACTTCTTCGTCAGGTACGTTTTTGAGATTAACTTCTCCCGTAAACATCTAGTTGACACAAGATGTGGTTCTCACATTTGACTGATGTGCAGGAACTACGGTAGAGTAGATTGCTCGTCAAGGGAGAGGTGGACCTACCAGTTGGAAATAAAGCACGTGCTGCTGCATTTGTTATAGGATCTTATCGTCTAATTTAGCCGATGGACTTGTTTCTTGGAACTTGTGGATTATTATGGTTTTTCTTCAGTTTCTAGAAATTATATTTCTATGTCCACATAGGACAAATGAGAATATTAGTTTACTAATGGATTATTGTCCTTGAGTATAAATAATATTCTTTATGGGACTGTTTCATAATAATATGTTCTTAAGAAAGACAACAAGGATAATCTCAAAATGACAACTCTGCCAACTTTGGCAAGTTGAGCTAAACATACCCGAAGGAATGTGGGATAGTATCACAACTCACCCCTCTTTATACACCCCAACACAGTGGAGTGTCAGAAAGGAGGAATATGACCTTACTTGACATGGTTAGGTCCATGATGAGTTTTAGTGATTTACCTGCATCGTTCTGGGGTTATGCCCTTGAGACTGCGCCTCGTGTTTTGAACCGTATGCCATCAGAGCCTGTAGATAAGACTCCATATGAGCTATGGAGTGGGTGAAAGCCCAACTTGTCTTATGTAAGGATTTGGGGCTGCGAAGCTTATGTTAAGAAATTGACTTCGAACAAGTTGGGCCCAAAATCCTGTAAATATATATTTGTGGGGTATCCAAAGGAGACGAAAGGATACTATTTCTACCACCCAAAAGAGCGAAAATTTTTTGTTGCTCGATCTGGTGTCTTCTTAGAAAAGGAATATTTTCTAAGAAGTACTAGTGGCAGAAAAGTAGAACTCGATGAAGTTCTAGAACCATAAGATATACTAGACAAAGGACGGGATAATGTGCCACAAGAAGTAGTTGAGCATCATGAGGAGGTTACTCCACAACTTGTGGATCAAAATGAAACACCTCAAGTAGCATAGGAGCTACGTAGATTTGGGAGAGTACGCTATGAGCATGAAAGATACGGTACGGTATGAGCTCGAGAGATACGGTTATCTTGTGACTCAACATGGTGATGTATTGGTCTACCAAGACGATGAACCCAGAACCTACGAAGACGCTATATCGGATCCAAATTCCATTAAATGGCTTGAAGTCATGAAATCTGAGATGGACTCCATGTACCAGAACCAAGTGTGGTCTCTGGTGGAACCACTTGAAGGGGTAAAACCCATAGGGTGTAAATGGGTCTTCAAGAAGAAGACTGACATGGATGGCAACGTGCATACTTATAAAGCACGGCTGGTTGCCAAAGGTTTCAAACAAATTCATGGCATTGATTATGAAGAAACCTTTTCGCCGGTTGCCGTGATTAAATCCATCCGGATTATGCTTGCAATTGCTGCATATCATGACTATGAGATTTGGCAAATGGATGTCAAAACTGCTTTCCTAAACGAAAACCTTGAGGAGGATGTGTATATGACACAACCTAATGGTTTCATTCTTGATAGTCAAGCTAATAAGGTATGCAAGTTGCAGAGATCCATTTATGGACTCAAGCAAGCTTCAAGGAGCTGGAACACTCGTTTTGATGAAACCGTAAAAGAATTCGGTTTTATAAAGAACAAAGATGAGCCCTGTGTTTATAAGAAAGTGAGTGGGAGCGTAGTAGTATTCCTAGTGTTGTATGTCGATGACATACTTCTGATCGGGAATGACACACTGAACTTGCAGTCGGTTCAGACTTGGTTATCCAAGTGCTTCTCTATGAAGGACTTAGGGGAAACAGCCTACATCCTTGGAATAAAGATCTATCATGATAGATCGTGTAGGTTGCTCAAACTAAGTCAGAGTACATAGAGAAGGTACTAAACATATTCGGTATAGAAAAAAACCAAGAAGGGATTTCTTTTGATGGCATATGGTGTCTATCTCTGTAAGGATATGTGTCCTTAACCACACAATGAGAGAGATAGAATGAAGAGGATCCCACATGCTTCAGCAAGTGGATCCATCTTGTATGCTCAGATTGATATCTAATGTGCATTCAGCACTTGTGGTGGATATCAATCAGGCTCAAGTGAGCAATATGTTATGTACTTAGATTGATGTCTTATGTGCATTCAGCACTAATAGAAGATATCAACTAAATCCAAGTGAATGACACTGGATGAGTGTCGATAGACATTCTTAAGTACTTGAAAAAGACTTAAGAATATATATATATTCTTGGATTATAGAGGAAAGATGATTTCACTATAAGAGAATACAGTGACGCTATTTCCAAACGGGAAAAGATGATTATAGTTCGCAATTTGGGATTACACAATTTTGTCTCAATGTAACTGCAGTGGGCTGGAAGAGCTCGAATCAGTGTACTACAGCGAATTCTACAATTGATGTTAAGTGTATTGCATTATTTAATGCTGCCGTGTCGACGGTTTGGATCAAGAAGTTCATTACTGAACTTGACGTGATTTGGAGCATTACGGATCCAGTATATTTGTACTGCAATAACAATTGAGCCATTGTTATGACACTTACTTAGTTGATTCAATCTGATATGAAGGATCGATAAGAAAGGGAACGTGCAGAATTGCAGAATACCTACTAACCCACTATTGAAGTTTCTGTTATAGTAGAAGCATGATAAGCACTTGAGTCATTTAATGTTGAGTGCATGAATGATTGGCTATAGTGCAAGTGGGAGATTGTTGGAGTAGGTGCCCTAGAGCCAATCAATTATTGTGGAATTGACTCTTTGTAATAATGTTCATTAATCAATAAAAGGCATTTTATACTATATCGCGTAAATCATTATTATTGCAATATGTATTGATATATGTCCTTAGAATGGTAGAACCGTGTCGAGGGTATCAAGTGTTTCAAATCTTGATAGTGAGAACCCTATAAGCACATATGGTGGCCATTCTAGAAACGTCTGTAGCCCTAGTATTATTCTGAAGTAAGGGCACAGATAATACAGTAAGGCTATCATAGTGTTGAACGACCCTGTCGAAAAGCAGCGACTGATCTCACTTGTCAAGGTTGTTTGGTGACAACCTGGTGCAACACATGGGTGCTTGCTGTAGGTGGATACACCGCAGCAAGTTCACTGGACTAACCCACCAGAGGATCCTATATGGATGGTAACCCTAGTGTCTATGGAATAAATCCTCTAACGAATGGTGGTACATGTGATCCTTAGACTTGAGATCACTGGAGCGCCTTGTGCACCGATTGGTGCAGTTTGACACTAGCCTAACGCTTGATTCTATTGCAGTTGTCAATACAGTGGTGATTGGCTGCATCGAGGAGTGTATCAAGACTATGGTGGATTGACAAAGGATTCATCACTCCCGGGTACGGGAGATGTTATCTCACGGCACAATTCAGTACATGACAATGACACTAAAACTATGGCCACAGTGGGATTGAGTTGTTGCTCTATCCGAATTATAATACAGGTCATTGGTCCAGGAACTGAATATATAATATCGAGAGTAACCAAAGGTTGACACTATTTCTATGCCTTCGTCTCGTTGAGATAACATATGACGAAAGGATCGAATTGTACAGTAACCATATCATTGACAGGTAGCTACTTTGCTGAATCCGAATCTATCGGGTGGCCATGATGCCTTGCTAGGGGGCCAATCTTGAGTGCGTATGCGGTGAGGCGATTAATTGGTGTTAATCGCGATACTATACACTGCCGATATGATGAGGAGCCTATGGGTCACACACATAGAAGATAATTTAAGATCCAAGAAGAAGGAAAGGCGTTTTCGTCTTTTTAAGGCGAAAGGGTATTTTGGTAATTTCACAGTGCAATTAAATTTGCTGAAGGTCATAGCCTTTATTTAATTAGAAAAATTAAATAAGTGAAATTACGTTTAAATATGTGTTCACATATATTTAATTAAATCATCATTATTGTTAAATGTTAATATATATATTAAATATATATTAATTGATTTTAATTGAGATAATGATGAAATAAAAAATTAAATATCTAATTGGGAGTGTTTGGTAACATGGGGTGTTTGGGTTGGAGCCCAAGCCTATTCCATATTGGAATATGGTAACTAATTTTTACTATAAAAGAAAATTGTTTCTTTGTAAAATCATGAGACTTTTCATTATTTCATTCTCTTGAAAACACAAACACTATAGCCCCATTTCTCTCCCACGGCAGAAACCCATTTTGCCTAAAATCAATTCATTTTGATTTCATTCTTCTTTAATCTTAAAGCCAAAAAGGATCTAGCAAATCCCTCTTTGGTTCTTTGTGATTGTCTTCGTGTGGACTACGTCGGTTTGATCCTACACTTGGGTCGGTAGCAAAAACATTCAAAGACAAACGTGGTGGAGCCTCCAAACATGCGTATGATTCTCTTAACTCATGATTAACCTTTTTGTGCAGATTTTACTTTAATATAAATTGTAAAATTATACCCTTGATCTTGGCTCATGTAAACGATCCTTGTATTATATTTTTTTTGTTTCCACTGCGTATGTGGACCGTTTCCTAACACGCCCTGGCGGAGTTCATTCTTCGCCGTGGCGATAGACTCTCGACATGAGATTTCAACTTAACTCGTTGCCGCGGCCAAGAATATTCTTCACCACGGCGAAGTCTGAAATTTCCAATTTTATTCAAAACGCACAGTTTTATTTTAGGAAAGTTTTTAGGCTTTTGGACCGACTATATAAGAAAAACTTAGCCATTTTTAGGGGTTCGTCACTTTTAGAGTAAGTTTAACATTTTGGGAAAGAAAGAGAGAAGATTGAGATTGAACCTTGGGGATTCGTCAAATAAGGAAGATCTCTATTCTCTTTTCTTAGTTTCAATATGTTGAATACATTGCTCACTGTTTTTACTTCGATTTGTGTTAATTTTAGTATGAACTAACTCATCTTGGGTTAGGGTTTTGATGTGATTTGGGATTTCTATGTTTAATCAATGAATTAGTGTTGTTTCTACATTCCATTGCATGGATTTTGTGATTTCTCTTGTTTTTCTTGAAAGTATTTGATGAACATGATAAGATTGAGAAATGAATCATGTATGAGCTTCTTAGGGAAATCACCATTGTTGTATTGAACGCTAGAGATAGGTTTGAGAATCATTGAAATCAATCTAGCATTCCATTAGCTCAATGAACTTGGATCTATTAATCTTTAAATTGTTGGGTGCGGAAGCTTAATAAGGAAAAATAGGAATTCATAGCCTGAGAAGGTATGTTTTACACATTAGGGAGTTTGATTTACAATCCGTGCATGTCAGTGTAGAAGTAGCATAATTCATAGATTAATTCATAGAATCCTAATGAAGTCAAAACCCTAACCGTTTGCCTTACTTGATATTACTCTTGCTTTAATCTTGCTTTCATTAATTAGCCTTTTAAATACTTGGTAAATTATGTTTTCATTTTAGTTTAAATTCCTCCCGTCAATCTAACACTTTTCGATTTCTCCAACTTGATAACAATTAGGAAAATCAGTGCTTAACAACCAATCCTCGTGGGAACGATACTTTTCTTATCACTTTATTACTTTTTCCGACTAGTGCACTTGCTATACATTGCATGTTGTAGTTACAATGCAACAAGTTTTTGGCGCCGTTGCTGGGGATTGATTTTTGTGTTAACATTGAATTTTTCTTGTGTAGCTAGATTGGAGTTTTTTTTTTTTTTTAATTGTTTATTGTTCTGTTCTGTTAGCTCGTGATCTCACTTTTTCTCTCTTTTGTGTAGTTTATGCGAAGAGCTAGACGTCAGCCAGTGGTTCCTGTTGATCCAGAGATTGAAAGAACCACAAGAAGACTTAACAGAGAGAGAAGAGAACAAGAGGCCATAGTTGTTGAGATGGCAGAAAATAGAACATTGAGGGAATTCTCAGTTCCCACGGTTGATGGCAGTGGGTCAAGTATAACTAGACCAGCAATACAAGCCAACACTTTTGAAATAAAGTCGACAATCATCCAGATGATCTAGCAGTCGGTACAGTTTAAGGGAGATTTGAAGGAAGATCCAAATCTGCACATTGCAAACGTTTTAGAGATCTACGATACCTTCAAGTCAAATGGAGTGGCAGATGACGCCATTAGATTGAGATTGTTCCCTTTTTCATTAAGGGATAATGCAAAGGGATGGTTAATGGCACTACCACCAAGAACGATCACTACATGGAATGAATTAGCATAGAAGTTCCTGACCAAATTCTTTCCTCTAGCAAAATTTGCAAAGATGAGAAATGATGTCACATCGTTTCTATAGGAAGAGTCTGAATCATTATATGAGGCTTGGGAAAGATACAAGGAACTACTGAGGAGGTGTCCACACCATGGTTTGCTAGTTTGGATGCAAGTCCAAACGTTCTATAATGGATTGATGGTTAATGTGCAAACGATGGTAGATGCAGCATCGGGAGGAGCATTGCAAAACAAGACACCTGAAGAAGCTCATGACTTGTTTGAAGTTCTAGCAAGTGACAATTATCAAAGACCGAATGAGAGGATACAATCGAAGAAATCTATGGGTCTTCATGAAGTTGATGCATACATGACCATTTCAACCCAACTTACAGCACTTCAGAAGCAATTGGGAGGTATGCAAGTGAATTCTATTCAAGCACCTCAATTAACTTGTGATTTTTGTGCAGGTAACCACATGAGCAATGAATGTCAAGTAGGGAACACTTTTGCTTCAGCTTCATCATCATCAGAACAAGTTAACTACTTAGCAGGAAATCAAAGACAACAGAACAATCCTTATTCCAACATGTATAATCATGGTTGGAGGAATCATCCAAACTTGTCTTGGGGCAATCAAAATCAATAGAATTAGCAGAATAACCAATGGAACCAATGGAACCAAAGAACGATGCCAAACAATCAAGCGGGGGTGAATAATCAACTAGGAGATGAAAGAGTGACAAAACTAGAGGATATGTTTGAAAAATTTATGCAAGAGACCACAGGTTTCATGAATGAGACGAGGGCGAATTTCAGAAACCAAGGCACGTCCATTCGAAACTTGGAGGTACAGGTGGGTCAATTGGCCGATAAGCTAAATGAAAAACCACAAGGTTCCTTACCAAGCAACACAGTGACAATCCCACGTGAACAAGCAAATGCAATAACTCTGTGAAGTGGGACATTCTTGGAAGAGGTGGAACAATCAGAGAAATAAGAAAGCCCACCAAAAGAAAAGGAAGATTCTGATGAGGAAGTTGACAAAGAGATCATTAAGAAAGCCCACCAAAAGAAAAGGAAGATTCTGATGAGGAAGTTGACAAAGAGATCATTGCTGAAGAGAAACCAACTAGTCTTAGGGAAGATGAATTAAAGCGAGAAAAGAGGCAAAGGAAAAAGAAAGAAAAATTGCCATTCCCCGAGATACCACCAGAGTTGGCACATCACACCCCTCTTGTGCCTTTTCCTCAAAGACTCAGAAAGAAAAATCAGGATAAGCAATTTACCAAATTCATTGAAATATTTAAAAAACTGCATATTAACATTCCTATTGTAGATGCATTGCAACAGATGCCGAGCTACACAAAATTTCTCAAGGAGATTTTATCAAACAAAAGGAAGTTAGAAGATGAGGAAACAGTGATGCTTACGAAAGAGTGCAGCGCCATTCTACAAAAGAAGTTGCCACCGAAACTCAAAGATCCAAGGAGTTTTACTATTCCTTGTGTTATAGGAGACATTACTTTTGATAGAGTTTTATGTGATTTAGGTGCAAGCATAAACCTAATGCATTTTTCTGTTTTTAGGAGATTAGGGATTGGTGAAGTGAAGCCAACAACCATATCTTTGCAGCTTGCAGATATATCCATCAAGCATCCAAGGGGCATAGTTGAAGATGTTTTGGTGAAGGTGGACAAAGCTATCTTTCCTATGGACTTTGTTGTATTGGACATGGAAGAAGACAAGGAAATGCCTCTCATCTTGGGGCGACCATTTCTGGCCACCGAAAGAGCCCTCATTGATGTGCAAGAAGGAAAATTGCTATTAAGGGTCCAAGATGAAATAGTAACGTTCAATGTCTTTGAGGCCATGAAATTCCCATCAGAGTTAGATTCGTGTTTTAGTGTAGACGTAGTGGATAGACTAGTAGCAGAAGCTATTGAAGAGAACACCCTTTAACTACCTCTAGAATCATGCATTGCCCAATAAAAAACAATAGAGGTAGATGAGCCGGCGAAGAATGAGTGTGCTAGATTTTTGGAAGCACTTCAGCCGATTAATGCAAGCCAAGATTCAGAATTTGAAGAGTTTGATATTGAGAAAGAAAAGGAAAAAGCAAGAACAGAAGAACCTCCAAAACTTGAACTGAAACCTTTACCTTATCACCTCAAATATTTGTATCTTGGTGAATCAGAAACCTTCCCAGTGATCATCAATTCAAGGCTGAGTAAATTGGAAGAAGAGCGGTTGATTCGGGTGTTAAGAGAGCATAGATAAGCAATTGGATGGACTATATCGGACATTAGAGGCATCTCTCCATCTCTTTGTATGCACAAGATACTCATGGAAGATGATGTCAAGCCTAGGGTGCAACCATAATGGAGATTGAATCTTTCGATGAACAAAGTGGTGAGAAAGGAAGTTGTGAAACTTCTAGATGCAGGAATAATCTATCCTATTTCAGATAGTCCATGGGTGAGCCCAGTGCAAGTGGTTCCAAAGAAAGGAGGTATCACGGTGATTAAGAATGACAACAATGAATCGATACCAACTAGGATAGTCACAGGTTGGAGGGTGTGCATCGATTATAGGAAATTAAATGAAGTGACAAGGAAGGATCATTTCCCACTTCCTTTCATCGATCAAATGTTAGAGAGATTGGCAGGGCATGCTTACTATTGTTTCTTGGATGGTTTTTCAGGTTATAATCAGATTGCCATTACTCTTGAAGATCAAGAGAAGATGACATTCACTTATCCCTATGGCACATTTGCTTACAGAAGGATGCCTTTCGGGTTGTGCAATGCACCGACCACATTTCAGCGATGCATGATGTCAATCTTTGGTGACATGGTGGAGCAGTTTATAGAAGTCTTCATGGATGACTTCTCTGTTTTTGGTTATTCTTTTGACAATTGTTTATCTAATCTCTCATTTGTTTTGCAGCGATGTTAGGAGACGAATTTGGTGCTCAACTGGGAGAAATGCCATTTCATGGTATAGGAAGGAATAGTATTCGATCACAGAATTTCAAAGGACGGCATCGACGTGGATCGAGCAAAAACAGAAGTGATTGAGTAGCTGCCACCACCTGCAAACGTTAAGGCAGTCCAGAGTTTCTTGGGACATGTGGGGTTCTATAGACGGTTTATCAAGGATTTCTCTAAAATCTCTAAACCGCTTTGCAATTTACTGATTAAGGATGTTCCTTTTGATTTTGATGATGAATGCATGCATGCTTTTCAAACTCTTAAGAAATTGTTCGTGTCAGCACCTATTATTGTAGTTCCTAATTAGGAACTACCTTTCGAATTGATGTGTGATGCTAGTGATTTTGCACTAGGAGTAGTTTTAGGACAAAGAAAGAACAAAGTTTTGCATGTAATTCAGTATGCTAGCAAGACACTCACCGATGCACAGATGAATTACACCACTACTGAAAAAGAGCTATTAGCCGTTGTTTTTGCATTTGATAAATTTCGTTCTTATTTGCTAGGTGCTAAGGTGATAGTCTACATGGATCATTTGACGCTCAAGCATCTGTTGGCAAAGCAAGAAGCAAAACCAAGGCTGATAAGATGGATCTTACTATTACAAGAGTTTGAGTTGGAGATCCGAGATAAGAAGGGGTCAGAAAATATGGTGGCGGATTATTTGTCGAGAATTAAACTACCAACCCAGGGGAGTGAAAAGGAAATTCAAATCAAAGAGGCCTTCCCGGATGAGAAATTGATGAGAGTTGAAGAAGCTCCTTGGTATGCAGATATTGCAAACTACTTGTCATCGAGAGTACTTCCAAATGGAATGACCTTCCAACAAAAGAGGAAGTTTTTCTCTGACTTGAAGTATTATTTCTAGGAAGATCCATTTCTATATAGACATTGTGCTGATTAGATGATACGTATGTGTGTCCCAGAAGAGGAGATGAAGAGTATTCTACAGCATTGCCATGAAAGGGAAGTGGGTGGTCATTTTGGAGGAACTAGGACAGTAGCCAAGGTCTTTCAATCTAGATTTTATTGGCCAACCCTATTCAAGGATGCCTTCTAGGTAGTTCAAGAAAGTGACCAATGTCAACGGAGTGGAAATATTTCAAGAAGAGATGAGATGTCGTTGATTAACATCTTAGTTGTTGAGCTGTTTGATGTGTGGGGAATTGACTTCATGGGTCCCTTCCCAAATTCTTATGGAAATGTGTACATCTTGGTGGCTGTAGACTACGTGTCGAAATGGGTGGAAGCAGTTGCATTGCCATCCAATGATGCCAGGTGGTGGTTAACTTTGTGAGAAAGAACATTTTCTCAAGATTTGGGGTACCACAGGCAATCATTAGTGATGGAGGGTCTCATTTTTGCCATAGGCAATTTGATGCTCTGTTGGGAAAATATGGAGTGAAACATAGAGTGGCTACACCATACCATCCTCAGACCAGCGGGCAAGTGGGACTGTCGAACAGAGAGTTGAAAAGAATTCTAGAGAAGACAGTTAATGCGTCCAGAAAGGATTGGTCATGGAAGTTAGATGATGCATTATGGGCATACCGCACTGCATTCAAGACTCCAACTGGTATGTCTCCATTTAGGTTAGTATATGGGAAGGCATGTCACTTGCCGGTGGAACTCAAGCATAAGGCAGATTGGGCAGTCAAGCAGCTAAACATGGATTTACGAGCTGCTAAGGAGGAAAGAATGCTGAAATTGAATGAACTTGACGAGTTTCGTCATGAAGCGTATGAGAATTCCCGGATTTACAAAGAAAAGACCAAGATGTGGCATGACAAGCATATCAGGAAGAAGAGCTTTGAAGTGGGTCAAAAAGTTTTGTTGTATAATTCTAGACTTAGACTCTTCCCTGGAAAACTTAAGTCTAGATGGTTCGAACCCTTCATAGTTACAAAAGTTTACCCATACGGGGCGATGGAGGTTTCACGTGAAGAAAAAGGCACATTTAAGGTCAATGGACAGAGATTGAAGCCATACATTGATGGGGGGATGAGTTGCAAGTCACTTCCCGTTCAACTTGACATTCCGAAATGATGACATGAGAAAGTCAAGCTTCCGACTATAAACAAGCACTTCTTGGGAGGCAACCCAAGTGTTTTCATTTGTTTGTTGTTGTTTTGAATCTGTTTAGTTGTTCGATGATTTAGAATAATTTTAATTTCGTGTGTTTCCGGGTGTTTCAGGTGAATGATCGAACTATGGCGAAAAAGCAAAAATTTCCAGTTTTCGCCGCAGCGATGTACACTGTGCAAGAAAAAGATTCAAAAAGTTCCAGACTTCACTGTGGTGAAGTTTGTTCTTCCCCAAGGCATTGTGCTCTCTGGAATTTTTTGCCGCGGTGAGAAAATTTTCTTTGCCGCGGCATAAATGGTATTGTGGTAAGGAAATTTCTCTGTGGCGATGTATACACTAGAATTTTTTGCCGCGGCAAAGAGATTCGACTGGGCTTTGCATATTAAATGAAGAACTTCATCGTGGCGATAACTACTTTCTATAAATACCCAACGTGACTTTTCATTTTCGCGAAAAGTTTCAAAACACAACCAAGAGCTAAACACTTCCACCTTCAATCCAGAGTTTCTCCAGTGAATTTTGCATCCCTATACCTAACTCCTTAACCCTTACAAACACTAAATCAACTCATTTTGCCAAGGATTTTTGCGAAAATTTGAAGAAAATTTTGGAAAGCCTAGGTTTTAAAAAATTGGGGATTTTGCAATCTGGGCAGAAATTGAAGAGATTGGTGGTGCATTCATCTTGGGATTGGTAAGATGCATTCATCTTGGGATTGGTAAGATTTCGAGTTCTCCAGCCTTTAAATTGATCAATTTTGATTGTAAGTGTTTTGAATTTGAGACATTGATTGAATGTGTTGAGTTGTGAATTTTGGTGAAGTTTGTGGTTTGATATTGATTGAAGGAGTGTGGAGTTTGATTTGTAGGTCGTTGTCGAAGTTGGATTTTAGATTTAACGTTCTTTTGATTGAGTTTGGAAGAGTAGTGAATTCGGGGGTATAGGTGCAACATTTTGAAACTTTGGTGTACATTCAAGAGTGATTGTGGTCAATAGTAAGGGCACTTAACGTTGAATTGTCGGGTTGAATTCTTAGTTTAGGGGTAGATTTAAGTATTCATAGTGAAAACCAAAAATGCCGCTCAAAATGGCTTCTAGAGGTAAAGGGAAAGGGAAACAAGTAGACAATAGGTTTGTTAGTGAAAAGGCTCGGCAACGTTATGAAGGTGCAATCAAAAGAAAAGATAAGGGGTTTATTGTCGAGCGTGGATTGACCACCGCCCATGCAAAAGATTGGAATCGAGGAAGAGGTTGGGATAGCTTCATGAGTGAACCTAAACATTTAGCCATAGAGCCAATAGTGAGAGAATTCTATGCTAATTTCCCTGAGTGTGATCCCGGACATGTGTATGTGAGAGGTGTTGATGTGCCGATCGATGCGAAGGTTATCAATGATTTTTACAGAATCGATCTCATTGACCATGATGAGTATCAGGAATTTAAGAAGAAGCAAATTAAGGAGGAGGAGATACTTAAGGTCATAGCAAAGCCGGGTACTTCTTGGAATATTTCAAAGAAGGAAAGATAAAGCATTAAGGGAATGAATCTGATTCTTATGGCTAGATTGTGGCAGTACTTTGTGTGTGCCAGGATGGTTCCAGAGACACATTATAGCATAGTGGTTTTTGATTGGGCAGTGTTACTCTACTGCATTGCCACTGGAAAGAAAATGGATATGGGGAACATTATCATGGACAGTATACGGCATGCGGCCAAACCAGGGCGAGAGAGTTTCGCCTTCCCACATCTCATTACAGAGCTGTGCATTTGAGCAGGAGTCAAGATGGCAGATGATGAACCACTTATTCATTTTGCCCCACCCCTCAATGCCACCTACTATCGCAAGCTACTTGGGCGTCCTCCCAGAGAAGAACTCGGCTCCGTAATGAAAAGACGAAGAACCTCAGAAGCTGCCGCAACATCCAGTTCAACATCCACAACAAAGGAGCTGCTGCAATAGATTTTGGGTAAGATGAAACGGATGGAACGACGTCAAGATTGGATGGCAAAGCAGACCCGAATGCTATATGATATGCAGCATAGCTGTTGCACCAATCTGGGCGTCGACGTTTCGAGCTTCCAATGGGAAGACTGGGATTCTAAGGAATGGAATGATTCCGAAGCAGAAGATGATGACACCGAAGGAGAGGAGGAGGACGAAGAATGAAACCTGAGCACTTGTTTTTGTAGTTTATATTTTCATTTGTTATTGTTTCTTTTTGTTTTGAACATTGGAACTAATTTTCTTTTCGTTTTAGAATTGTTAATTTTTGTTTGAACTTTCTAGTAGTTGTAAGGGCGAGATTAGGTTGTAATATTTCCATATTATTCAGTGAAATTTTCTAACACAGTGGACACCACAAAATTTCAATTGTTTTATAGATTATGATTATGAGAGAGCCAAGGAATGGGTGTGCATGCTGTTGAACGAAACTCAGACTTCACGGATTAATCAAGGAACTATCTCATACCTTTTTAAATACTGTTTTTCTATTCCTAAATTGTGCATAATGTGACATTAAGGACAATGTCATCTTTAGTTTGGGGGTAGGAAAATTCAAAATTTTGATTTGTGTTTAGTGGTTTTCATGTTTTGTATTGTTGTGCCAATGATGAATTGCATAAGTCTATGATGAGAATAGGATTGTTGGGATTTTATTTTTGAAAAATGTTAAGCATTGCTTCAAGTTTAAGTTGATTGACTTGATTTAGCTGGAGGTTTGTTGAGTGGTTCAACCACTATTTTCATTATTTCGGCATGCCTAAATTCATTTTATGTGGTTAGGTGAAGTCTTGATAATGTTGGTGGACTCTAGAACCTAGTTGAGAAGTGCTTGAGGTGAAATTATAGGAATAGACATTATTGAGAAAGTGATTTAGGCGGTTTTTCGAAACGTTTGAGCCTTTCCAGCCAACCATGAAAATTTATCCTTAGTCACCCATTTGAGCCTTATGAAATCATCGTTGTCCTATTTTTTCTTGTGCAACCAAGAATGCCCAACCCTTTCACCCTAAACACGTTTCACAACCTTTAAAAGAATTCTGAACCTATTGCAGACACAAAAGAGCTTAGAGAGTTGTGTGAGATGCTAATGAACCAAAAGAATAAGTTTGGGGGTCGCGAGAAGGGCAAGAAAAAAAAGGGTATTTAACCTCAAAAATTTAGTGTTATTTCTTGTTTTTTTTTTTAAAGAAAAAAAATAAAAAAATAAAAAAATAAAAAAATAAAAAAATTTTTATAGAAATTTGAGAGTGCATTTCAGAATAAAAAATAAGAATTGCACATGTTTGAGGTTCACAAAATGGTTGACACCTTAAACGGTGGTTGAGAAAGAAACGGGGAAGTGATGTAGTTCTTAGTGTTTGCTTAAAGGAAACCGAGTTCTCTTGCTTTGTTTATCTTTTCTTTTTCTTTGGACCACTAACTGTGCCTAACGTTACGAGCCTGTAAAGACCTTTTGATCTTTAGTGATGTCGAATCCTCATTATTGGTGAGTAGTTCGATCCTTAGGCTTATGGAGTCTACCACCATTTGATAAACTCTGCATTTCTACATAAAATAATCCGGGAAGTTGGAATGTGGACTAAAGTGGGGATTACCTACTCAGGGGACCAATAGAGAAAGATAGTCAATGCAACTTATAACTTCTTGGAGTGTTGAGCATTTTCCAATAATAATGTTTCAACGATTTTTGAGACTTGTATAAATTCTAGGCAGTTCTTTGTGTGTGATTTTTTATTTTAAGTTTTCTCATTTCATTATCAATTTTGTTTTTTTTGCTTTTGTTTGTTAGTTGTTTTTCTTGGAGTCATGTTTTATACCTGATGCTCGGGGATGAGCATGTCTTTAGTTTGGAGGTATTTGATAATCCGAGGATTATACTGTTTCATTTAGGCTTTTTGGCCGGATTTTGGATACTTCTTATTTTGTTTGTGCTTGAATTGCAACTTAATTTCACATATTTTATGTTTCAGGCCAAAACGTGCACTTTGAGCAAATAATGAGTGGAATTGAGTTTCTAGACCAGAAGCAAGCAAATCTCAGAATTTGAGGAAGTTCTGAAGTGGATTTGAAGAACTATGAAGCTTGTTCCCATTTGAGAGCATCGAAGATTGAATATTCAAGCAAGGAAGCAAGCGGAGGGAAATTCCGTAAATTCATAATTGTTTAGGAAGGTTCGCCACGGCGGAGTTCATTCTTCGCCGCTGTGATAGACTCTCGACCTGAGATTTCAACTTAACTCGTTGAAGTCTGCGATTTCCAGTTTTATTCAAAACGCACAGTTTTATTTTAGAAAAGTTTTTAGGTTTTTGGACCAACTATATAAGAAAAACTTAGCCATTTTTAGAGGTTCGTCACTTTTAGAGTAAGTTTAACATTTTGGGAAAGAAGAAGAGAAGATTAAGATTGAACCTTGGGGATTCGTCAAATAGGGAAGATCTTTGTTCTCTTTTCTTAGTTTCAATATGTTGAATACATTGCTCACCGTTTTTACTTCGATTTGTGTTAATTTCAGTATGAACTAACTCATCTTGGGTTAGGGTTTTGATGTAATTTGGGATTTCTATGTTTAATCAATGAATTAGTGTTGTTTCTACATTCCATTGCACGGATTTTGTGGATTTTCTTATTTTGTATTTTCATGGATTTTAGTTTTGTGATTTCTCTTGCTTTTCTTGAAAGTATTTGTTGAACATGATGAGATTGAGAAATGAATCATGTATGAGCTTCTTAGGGAAATCACCATTGTTGTATTGAACACTAGAGATAGGTTTGAGAATCAATGAAATCAATCTAGGATTCCATTAGCTCAATGAACTTTGATCTATTAATCTTCAAATTGTTGGGTGCGGAAGCTTAATAGGGAAAAGTAGGAATTCATAGCCTAAGAAGGTATGTTTTACACATTAGGGAGTTCGATTTACAATCCGTGCATGTGAGTGTAGAAGTAGCATAATTCGTAGATTAATTCATAGAATCCTAATGAAGTCAAAACCCTAACCGTTTGCCTTACTTGATATTACTCTTGCTTTAATCTTGCTTTCATTAATTAGCCTTTTAAATACTTGGTAAATTTTGTTTTCATTTTAGTTTAAATTCCTGTCGTCAATCCAACACTTTTCGATTTCTCCAACTTGATAACAATTAGGAAAATCAGTGCTTAACAACCAATCCTCATGGGAACGATACTTTTCTTATCACTTTATTACTTTTTCCGACTAATGCACTTGCTATACATTGCATGTTGTAGTTATAACACAACAGGCCACTCATTTAAGGTGGCGTGCATGTAGGTACTTCTTCTGGGTACAGCCCTCATCCACATGCACTCTCACGAGCTGTACAAATTCTTCTTCTCATTCTTAGGCCGCTCACTTAAGGCGGCGTGCATGTGGGAATCTTTTTCTTGTCACCCACGGGTTCCCCATCGCAACAACCTTTCTTTTCTCTTCTTTAGCTCTCTTCTTTCTTTCTTTTTGTTCTTTAGTGCTTTTCTTTCTCTTTACTCTTTAACTTCTCATACATATGCAATGTTTGCATGTAGATGATTCATGCTTATTATTCTCTCTAAATGCAAATATTCAATGCAAGAATGCCATGTAGCATAAAAATAAGTCTTTCTCTATCATCTACAAGCTCATATCAAGATCACGAATAAATACACTCATACATACGCTTCTCTTGGACATTTCATCAAACATAATGCATGCATATTCAACTTCTATTTTAGCTATACTTTTGTTTCTTTCTCAAGCCACAAATATTTGGAGTAAAACTCCCTTAAATCAATACTAAACCTGGCCAGGAAAAATACACTTCATAATTCTTCTCAAACTCTTTCTAAATTCAACCCAACTTCTATCAATCACCACACAACAACTTCCACTTCTCATGGCTAAATTCTACTCATCCACAACCATCAAACAATTCTAAAAAACATAAACACATACATACATATAAAAATTCTTTATTCACTTGATTTCTCAAATCATAACTTGAGTTGGATTTACTTACCTTGAACTTGAATAATTTCACTAGAATCTCTCTCTCTCTCTCTCTTTGGTAGACTTCAACTTTCTCCAAAATCCTAAGCATAGAAACTATAAGAATTCAACACTTTAAGAATTCATCACACCTCTATTTGCAAGAATTCTTACCTTGGAATGCTTAGGAATGAATCTTTACCAAAATCCAACCAAAAGCCCTTCAATTTTTCTTGGAAATTTGAGAAGAGATTGAGAGAATTGAGAATGAAGGTGGCTTGTAGGGTTTGTGTGCTTGAACCCTTAATATCTCATATTAATATTCATACTTTTCCATTTTGCCCTTACACTTTCTTGAAAATTTCATCTTTGTCTTTTAGTCAATTACAAAAATGCCCTCATCACCATTGCATTCTCCATAAAATTTCCTTACTTTTCACCCCCCACATTTTCAACTAATTAGGGGTAGAATGGTCATTTTTCCCTTAAGGAAATTTCTCTAGAATTTTCTCAAGAATTCTAACCAGCTCTTTGTGCCGGCGAAAAATTCTAGAGCATACGTCGCTGTGGCAAACATATATATATATATATATATATATATATATATATATATATATATATATATATATATATATATTTAAATATACATAATCTCACTAATTGAATTTCCATATAAAATTAAATTTAGGCAGCAACCTCAGTAAATTTAATTGCATTGTGAGATTACCAAAATGCCTTTTCATCATAAATGACGAAAATACGCCTCTCACGAATTATGTTCTTAATCTGTTTTTTATGTGTGCGACCCGAAGGCTCCTCTTCGTATCGGTAGTGAATAGTATCTCCATTGACAATCAATCAATCTTCCCACTCGACACACACCAAGATTGGCCTCTAGCCAAGCATCATGGCCACCTAATAGATTTGATTCAGCGAAACTGCTACCTATCAAATATATGGTTACCGTGCAATTCAATCCCTTCATCATCTATTATCTCATCAAGGTCGAGGCATAGAAGTAGTGTCAACCTCATATACTCTTGATATCTCGGTATTCGATTATTAGACCAACAACTAGAATAAATTGGATTGAGCTACAACTCAATTTCACTGTGGCCACAGATTTAATATCGTTGCCATCTACCGAATTACTCAGTGAGATAATTTCTCCCGTACATGGGAGTAATGAATCCTTTATCGATCCACCATAGTCTTGATACACTCCTTGATGTAGGCAATCACTACAGTATTGATAGCTCTTAATAGAACTACGTTAGGTTAGTGTCAAACTACACCAATCGGTGCACAAGGTGCTTCGGTGATCTCAAGTCTAAGGATCACATGCACTACCATTTGTTAAAGGATTTATTCCATAGAAACCTGGGTTACCATCCATATGGAATCCTCTAGTGGGTTGGTTTGGTGAACTTGCCTATAGCAAGCATCCATGTGTTGCACTGGGTTGTCACCAAACAACCTTGACAAATAAGATCTATCACTACCTTTCAACAGGGTTGTCCAACACTATGATAGCCTTACCGTATTATCTGTGCCTTAGGTAAGGATAATACTAGGGCTATGGATGTTTCTAAAATGGCCACCATATATGCTCATAGGGTTCTCACTATCAAGATTTCAAACACTCGATGCCCTTGTCACGGTTTTACCATCCTAAGGACATATACCATTTTCTTATACGGATATAATCATATCATATGGTATAGATAAATGTCTTTTATTGATAATAAGACATGATTACAAAGAGTCAATTTACACAACTGGATTGGCTCTAAGGCACATACTCTAACAATCTCCCACTTGCACTATAGCCAACCATTCATATATTTAATACCAAATGATGCTAAATTCCTATCATGCTTCTTCTGCAACAGAAACTTCAACAGTGGGTTAGTAGGTATTCTGCAAATCTGCACATCCCCTCTCTAATCGATTTCTTAGATCCGATTGAATCAACTAAGTATGTGTTTGGATCACTGGTGAGACTGTGGTTCCTTAGCCATAGCAATGGCTCCATTATTGTCACAGTAGATCTTTACTAGATCAGTAATGCTTGGAACCACATCAAGTTTAGTAATGAACCTCTTGATCCAAGCTGCCTCTATGGTTGCATTAGATAATGCGATATACTTAGCATTAGTTGTAGAATCCACTACAGTACTTTGCTTTGAGCTTTTCTAGCTCACTGTAGCCCCGTTGAGACAAAATACAAAACTCGACTGTGTTCGATAGTCATCCTTGTCTATTTGGAAACTAGCAGCACTGTATCCTCTTACAGTAAGTTTATCTTCCCCTCCATAAACCAAGAACATGTCCTTAGTCCTTTTTGGGTACTTAAAGATGTTTTTGACAGCCATTCAATAACGCTCACCTAGATCTGATTGATATGTACTACAAATGCTTAATGCACATGAGACATCAATCTGAGTACACAAGATGGCATACATAATGGATCCAATTGCTGACGCATATGGGATCCTCTTCATTCTATCTCTCTCATCGTGTGTTTTAGGACACATATCCTTAGAGAGATAGACACCCTGTGACATCAGAAGAAATCCCTTCATGGATTCTTCCATACTAAATCTCTTCAGTACCTTGTCTATATGTGTACTCTAACTTAGGCCAAGCAACCTACGTGATCTATCACGGTAGATCCTTATTTTGAGAATGTAGGCTACTTCTCCTAAGTCTTTCATGGAGTAGCACTTCGATAACCAAGTCTTTACCAACTGCAAGTTTAGTATATTGTTCCAGATCAGAAGTATGTCATCAACATACAATACCAAGAATGCCACTACGCTCCTACTTACTTTCTTGTAAACACAGGGCTCATCTTTGTTCATGATGAAACCAAATTCTTTTACTGCTTCATCAAAATGAATGTTCCAGTTCCTTGAAGCTGGCTTAAGTCCATAAATGGACCTCTGCAACTTGCATATCTTATCAGCTTGTGTCATATACACATCCTCTTCAAGCTTTCCATTAAAGAAATTTTTTTGACATCCATTTACCAAATTTCATTGTCGTGATATGTAGCAATCGCAAGCATAATCTGGATAGACTTAATCATGGCAACCGAAGAAAAGGTTTCTTCATAGTCAATACCATGAATTTGTTTGAAACCTTTAGCAACCGGTCATGCCTTATAGGTATGCACCTTGCCATCCATGTTAGTCTTCTTCTTGAAGACTTATTTACACCCTATGGGTTTTACCCTTCAGGTGGATCCACCAGAGACCATACCTAGTTTTGGTACATGGAGTCCACTCAGATTTCATGACTTCAAGCCATTTAACAGAATATGGTCCGATATAGCATCATCATAGGTTCTAAGTTCATTGTCTTGGTAGACCAATACGTCACCATGCTGAGTCATAAGAAAACCATATCTCTTAGGCTCATGACGTACTCTCCTAGACCTACGTAGCTCTTGTGCTACATGAAGTGGTTCACTTTGATCCACAGAGGGTGGAGTAAACTTTTCACGATGTTTGGTGCGTGCAAATGCAACACCTAATTTTACCTCACTAAATTCTAATGCAAAGTCATGTAGTAGCAAAGAGCAAGTAAGGGCCTTTCCCGGATAGGATTTGTGAACTCAATTAATTATCTACTTCAAACAGGGTTTGTCACAAATTATAAAAACTCAACAAAAACTATCAAGCTAAAATTAAACAAAGTAAAACAAGGAAACAATCACAACAGAGATAAATAAGAGAAACTATATTGAAGGTTTATTCGCCACCACTAGACATGAATTACATATAATAAAAGCACTCTTTAACTTTCTACCCTCTTAATCACATCAGCTAAGAAAATACCAAACATTGATAAGTTTCATCTCTCCTTACTGAGTCATTGGATTAGACACAGTCATAACCCAATTCCCTATTTATTAGATAACCTAGGATACGATCTCTAGATTCAGAGTAATAAAAGCATTAAGTTGTGAGAGACCTACTGAATCAAGGCTAAACTCATATGGTCGGTTTAGTTATCTTGAGTGATTATCCCCCATGTATGCAGGCATACACTTTACCACTAGCTATTTAGGTTAATAAAGCGATTCGGTACTAAACAACCTAAATTGGCATTAATAAATTAATCCTAACTATTTAATTGCATACTTAAACTATTAAGACAATCTATCTACACCCTATTCACAGAGAAATAATCACATAACTAAGAGGGATCAAAAGATAAATAGATGCAGATTTTATTAACCACAAGACATGTCCAGGGCTTTGAAATCACCATCAATCACAAAAGAATTAGTTACTCATAGAGAAGAGTAAAAACATAATCATATTAATGAATAACAAAATAATAACAAGAGATAAGAAAAACTTAGGAAACCTTGGGTAGAACAATGGAGTCCATGATGATCTTCTCCAATTCTTCACTCCAAGCCTCTTTTGGTCTCTCTTAATCTCTACATTATTGAGTATTTTTGCTCTCTACAAAGATTCCCTAAAATAATGGTAAAAGACTTCTATTTATATCCCACAAGGGTTAGGGTTTTGTTTTCCTTAATTTTAGTTAGTTTAGGACTCTTAAACCTTATTTTCCTAGTAAAAAATGGAAGAAAAATTTCCAGCTGTCGTGACTGTGCCCCGGCACTATGCTATGGCATGGTTGATTTTGGACTAAGTGTGCTATGGCACAATGCTGTGGCATGGTTGGTTCTGGTCTTGTTGTGCTGCAGCACAGTGCTGCGGAATGGTCCAATTCCTCTTCTAACCTTGCATCATTCTTTAGCATTCCAGAGATGGTAATGTTTGAGCATGATAACGATAAAATCTGGCAATGTGGTAAACATATGAAATTTAGCCCTTTGAATCAGCTTTCTAATGATTCAATAATCATCTCTATATAATATCCACATCTCAAGTTATTATCGAAACACTGATACATGCTCAAACTAGAAAGTAATCTAGAATTTCCTCCTTAACTTCAAATTGCCATAACTTCTTCAATTCAACTCCGATTCTCAATCCGTTTGTTTCTAGTCATCACAAATTATCTCGCCAACATCATCTCTCATCCGAATATTATTTTTAAGCCTTATTCCCTAAAAACACAACAAAAATACCCGTCATCCTAAAAAGTGCGTTTATGAAACAATTAAGTTAATTCATGCAATCCTAATTTCCCACAAACAATACCTATAAACCACTAAGTATAAGTGTATTTTCAAGAACTTATCAATGTTCAACCACTTCCTGTGGCACATCCTCCCGTCCTTCATCTAATGCATCTTGTGGTTCCAAAACTTCATCGAATTCTACTTTTCTCCCACTAGTACTTCTTAGGAAAAACTCTTTCTCTAAGAAGACACCAGTACACGCAACAAAAATTTTGCACTCTTCTGGGTGGTAGAAATAGTATCCTTTGGTCTCCTTAGGATAACCCACAAAAATACATTTATTAGATTTTGGGCCCAGCTTGTTTGAAGTCAATTTCTTGACATAAGCTTCACAACCCCAAATCCTTAGATAAAACAAGTTGGGCTTTTGCCCACTCCATAGTTCATATGGAGTCTTATCTACAAACTTTGATGGTACACGTTTCAGTACGCGAGTTGCAGCCTCTAGGGCATGACCCCAAAATGATGCAGGTTGATCACTAAAACTCATCATAGACCTAACCATATCAAGAAAGATCCTATTCCTCCTTTTAGACACTCCATTGTGTTGGACTGTATATGGACGAATGAATTATGATATTTTTCCACATGCCTTCAAGTATATTTAACTCAACTTGCCACACTTGGCATAGCTGTTATTTTGGGAGTATCCATATTGTTTATTTCAAGAACATATAAAATTATTATGAAACAGTTCCATAAAGAATATTATTTATACTAAAAGACAACAATCCATTAGTAAAGCAATATTCTTACTTGTCCAAGGTGGACACAGTAATATTATTTCTAGAAACAAAGGGAAAATCATAATAATCCATAAGTTCCAAATAACAAGCCCGTAGGCAAAATCAAACAATGAGATCCTATAACTAATGCAATATCACGTGCTCCATTTCAAACTAGTAGGTCCATATCTCTTCGACCGAGCAATCTATTCTACCATAGTCCATTCACATTATTACAAATGTGAGAACCACATCTAGTGTCAATGACCCAAGATGTAATAGGAGATAAATCTCAATACACACCTTTAGAAGAAGAAGCTCTCTTCTTCTATTCTCTAGGAAGGCCTTACAGTGTTTCCTATAGTGGTCAGGCTTGCCACAGTAGAAGCAAACTACCTTTCCTACCATTGTTGATGTCACCCCTAGACTTAAGAGCATCCTGAGGCTTGGACTTAGCCTTACCTTTACCTTTGATTGCTCCTCTATTAGTATTAGAAGCAACTAACATCACTGGTTTAGACTTTTAATGTCTTGCTCTACTGTCTTTAAAAGGGTTAAGAGCTTAAAAAGAGTCTTCTCATTCGTGCTCATATTATCTATGAACTAAGAATAAGAAACAAGTAAGGACTTCAAGACTAGGTTGATTACCAAGTCATTGTTCAAACCACAACCCAAAATCTCAAGCCTTTCAATTTACCCAATTATCTTGAGCACATGAGAGGTTACTTCAGCACCCTCATCCATTCAGCACCTTAACAACTGTTTCAACACCTCATACCTCTCATTATGTTGAAGGTATAAATCATGGTAGAAAGATCCATGTTTTCATATTGGTTTTGCAATTCAGGTGTTACTTATGCTAAATTAATGTTAGTATCATCCAGATGTCTTAGCAAACATCTCGCTATTCTCAAGTGATGTAATCACTAGGCTCTTGAGCTAGAGCATGATCAATGGTATTTCAAACTCAAGTACAATCCAAAGATCTCTATACCAATTTGAAAAATTACTACCATCCAACCTGTTTTGATTATTGAATGCATTGTAAGTTTGTTGTTTGCTCTTTTTATAACTCTACAAGTGCGGAAAAAAAAAAATTCCCATCATGTTTTATTAGTATTATTTAATAAGGCCTTTTATTAAATAATCGCTTCCACTATTTTTCTCAAGCCAAGAGCCCTCACTATTAACTCTAGAAAGCCCGTTGGCTTTCCTAATGGACTGAGATCCCATCTAGCCCATTTCAAACCTTTGCTTTGGTGAACAAACCAAAATGGGTTGATTAGGTAGGCCAACAAACTTAATTCACACCAGTTGATAGCTCTAACTATTAACCTCAAATGCGAAATAAGCTAATAAACCAATCACACAATTCAATGGCTAAAGCCATTGTTCTCAAGTGTGATTCTTAGTATCAGTAGAGTGGACACTACATGCACTACAAGAAATATATTGTACTGTAACAAAATTAATTTTATCAAATGTTATTTTGTCACGAATAATATAGTTATTATGAAAAAATAAAGAAACATCACGTTAAGTATGACAAAGAGAATATATAGTGACTAAAAAAATATTGTCATGATATTTTATCACAATAAAGAAACTCATAATAAATGTAGTGAAGAAAAACATTTTTATCATAATATTTTGTCGCAAAATTTTGGCACAAAATTTTGGCGCCTAGGTAAATTGTTTATTGTAACAAACATATTTTGTCATAAAACATTTTAGTCACTATATCTAGTTATACATACTATAACTACAAATTATTTTGTCACAAAATAATTTATTTATTATTAAAAAAATTGTCATAATATATACTGAAATAGAGATATTAATGACAAAATGTTTGAGTCAAAATTTAAGCACCAAGATAAATTATTTATCGTGACAAACATATTGTCATAAAAAACTTTAGTCACTATATTTAATAATACATGCTATAATTACAAACTAATTTGTCACAAAAGAATTATTTATCATTACAAAAAAAAAATTATTTATAAATGTTATAATGGAGGTATTAGTGACAAAATATTTGAGTTAAATTAAACGTGATATTTTGTGACAAAATTTGCTAAAAAAATATAATATGGTCTCCTTTAATTTTATTTTTAAAAACTCAAAAAGGCCAAAAAATTGTAAAAAATACAAAATCATTAACAATTTTATAAATGTAAATATTATGTACCATTTTCGGCTTTAATGATAAAAATATTTACATTTTTGGCTTTAATGTTATAGACTTAATATTTGAATCACATGTTAAATATTAATGTATGTATTACAAGTTTACATCAAAGATTAAATTACAAAAATAAATCGATTCAATCATGATTACAAAAAGGGAAAAAGGGAAAAATTGAATTGGGCAAAAAAGGAAAAAAGGGAATGTCTTTATGAACTCTCCTTTGATTCTCCTAATTTTCTTCGGTGTTACAATGAAAAAGGGAAAATTTGAATTGGGTGAAGTGAGCCGCCTTTGGTCTCTTCTTTTCTTTGTAAAATTGAATTGGGAAAACCAAATCTTGAAAGAAGAAAAATAAAACGAAAGAAGGAGAAGAAGCAGGGAGAGGGGACAAACACTCTCTAAAACGCAATTGTTTCCCTCACATTTCAGCTGTGAGTTTGTATTTTTAGATAGATATGTAGAACGAAATGAATATATATAATTATTAAGGAAGAGAAATATATGAGGAGGTTTGCTTGAGTGGTTAAAGGAAAGAATTGAGAGAAGAGTGCACTGGTACGAATCCCGCAGTACCGTTCTTTTAAAAAAAATGGTTTTTTTCTATGGTCTTTTTTTTTAAATTTTTTTTTAAATGGTTTTTTCTTTGCTCTTTTTTTTTTTTAAATTTATTTCATTAATCTTTAGCAACTCCACAATGATCTTTGCACACAATTTACTCTTAATTTGGAAAAAGAAAAGAAAAAAAGAATCAATTTTAGCATCTTAGAATCTATCCTAATCCAATAAAAATACAATGAATAATCTATGGTTTATGCTTCTTATATAGACTTACAAGTTATCCTAATTCCTAATCTTAAAAGGATTCTAATGATATAATATCCTAATTTTGTAATGAGTTATATTATTCATCATACCTAGCAATACTTAATCCTAATACTACTCCAACTTCTAATAATAACTCTAGACTAATAAAACTTGACTAAATTAATTAATATCAGAAAACGATCCTACAACCAATATTTGATTGATGAATAACATAATTTTTACACTATACATGGGGTTGTCTCGTCCATTTTGGAACGCTTTCATTCTTTTGGGTTGTCACGTACTAAAATATATACAATATATGATCATATGAAATGAGAAAATTGAGGTAAATTATGCAATTCAAGCTATCCTTAAGGTAGGTGTTTGATATATGGTTTAGTTAATACCCTATTTAATTTAATGCCATTTCTAATTTATTGCAGCAAGAACTCAATTGAGTGATTGATTTAAACTGCTAATTTTATAAGGCGAATGAGAATATATATGCATGTAAATGATGAATATGTATTAGCTTGAAATTATAACAATATTTATAGTTATGACAAATAATAATGTATATTTTATATATTAAAGATAGACATTTTTTTCTTTATAAGCATAAGTAATTGATTAATTAAACAGATATCAAAATTTGAAAAAAGCTTAATTGAAAAGTTTGGGTCGATAAATTTATAAAAATTATGAAAGGTTGAATAATATAATTTGTGTTGGATATGATGAATAATAATATATATTTTATGTATTAAAGATAAACATTTTTATTTTTATTAAAAATTTAGTCTATTAAATAAAAGAAAAAATTAAGTTTTTTAAACAAAAGAAAAAAACCAATTTTTAATAATTAAGGAAAAAATCAAATTTCCAATAAATAGAAAAAAATGGCCCAACCCCTTTTTATCTTTTTCCCCCACCCCACCGCCTCAAAAACTCCACCCCTAATTTGCTCCTCACAAGCGAGGATTCACTTCTTTAGGTCATCACGACGATGCCTGTAAGCATCCCTAAAATGTTTCGTTAATCTAGGTTTTGATTCTTATTTGATTCATATTTTAATTTAGTCATCATATCACATGCATTTGGTATATTTTCGATTTTGGTCTGTATTTTGAAGGATTCTGTGTTACAATTTTCTTTTTTGTTTTGTAATTTTGATGATTAGATTATGTCATGAATCATGAACGGGGTGTGGGAGTTCCTGGATTCGGTATGAAAGGCCTATAAAATTTGGAATCTCTTTGAAGATGAGAGTAACAAGGAAACAGTCTTTGTGGCATGTTTTGTTGTGTTTTTGGGTTTATCGAAATGAGAATCTAAATATTTGCTGTCTATATAGTTTTGTGTATTTAGAAACATCTTTTTGAAGATTTCAATTGGTGTGATTGATTTACTTGAAAAATTTTGATTAGATGAGACGGCGAAGTGGGAGAAGATAACATATTTAGGCATTGCTACATGCAATGTGCTTGCCATTTAGAACCTCTCAAAGGATCATCCCCACTATGAAGAGCCTCTAGTGAGCTGTATTTTTATTTTTCTCTTTTCCTTAAGATTTTTTCTTGAATTTACAACAGTTATTTTTGGTTTTTGTAGAGGTTTCTACTATATGCATTATGACAAACATCTTAATGTCGTCTACTTGTATGCAACCCTACCCATATTTGCACATTCGCAACAAGGAGTTCCCATGAGATATGTTTTCACAGTTAAATAAATTTATTTGTGTCTAGAGCCCTAGAAGAAGAGATGTCTATTTTGTTGTTACATTGATTCTATGTTTGATGGTACTTTTTGTCTTAACATTCAAACTTTGGGTTGCCTTATTGATTGCTTGTTCAGTTTAGCTTTATGTCTTTGCTTTAAGTTCTTTGGTTATCCTAAATAACTAGCAGTATTGATTTATCTTTTCTCTGTTTCTTGTGCCTTGTTGAGTTCTTTTGCATTATGTATTGAATAGATTTCTATTGCTCAGTTGTTTCTTTCTCACTATTTGTAATATACATATCTCAGGTTGCAGAGAAGCCTAGCATTGCTCTCTCAATTGCTACCATACTCTCTCGTGGCAAAGTACTAGCCCTTTGCACTCTTCTGTTGCTTTCTAGATAATTAATTCAACTTCTTTTAAAAATACAATGTTTATAGCTCAAGAAAACAAGTGAATTTGGTGTATCAAGCTTATTACGTTTCAGTTGAATGAGAGTTATTGATAAAACATATCTTTGATAATAAGTCTTTTATAATTAGTTTTGTGCAAAACTTAGAGTAAGCAATTTTGGATTGACAGATTGATTATTTTTCATATGCCATATTTTAGACCCATTGGTTTGTTTCTATTACTTTAATCCAATTGTCTCCAACTTTATTTAAGATTTGTATGAAATAAGCTCTTGGTCCTATCTAATGCTAGTTTCATGTTACTTCACTTCTTAATGGATTTATTTTAGGCTCTACTAATTTACAAGGTTTGAATTCCATGCTAATGCTATATTTCTCGGATCTCTAGCGCATTAGAAAGTCACATTGGTCGTTGGGCATGTTTTCAGGTCATTCTTTTGTTCTAATTATGTTGACTAAAAAGTGTATATATATTTATATTGATGTTCTAGATTTATCCTGCCATTATATTTCTTGTGCCAGGTTCGCAGTTGCTTACACTAGTGATTTTCTAGTAGTGCTTGCTCCTACAAAGTGGTGAGTATTACTTTTTGGTCTATAGATATTTCTATGTCGAAACCTTGGAGGCTTGGAAGAAGACTTTTCTCACCGCTGACCAGAAGCTTTTCCAGAGCTGTTTTCGCGGGGGAATTATTTACAGATTGCAGGCTGCTGCTTCCTCATTTTCTTCTTGTTTTGGTTGCGTGTATATGCAGTTGGCTTTTGTAAACCAAAAGTCTGGCATTGTTTTTGTGTTGCTGGTCATTTTGTATGGTCCTTTTTTAGGCTTGTTTGGAATGTAAATCCATGCTGCCTTTTTTGTTTTCTTCGGCTTGGTTGCTTGGGCTTGTCCAAGGGACTTGACTTTGTAGGGGTTGGGACTTACATTTTTATTCTTTATACAATTACCTTTTACCCAAAAAATATACAAGAAAGGTTATGGAAATGGAGAAACAAAGTATATTGAGATGACAAAAAATATTTGTCACGCCTATATTATTTTGACAATAAAAAATTTGTCATGTAAAAATATTTGTATTAAAAATTATTTGTCATGTTATTAAATTTTTTACAAAATTATTTTTCTCACTATATAATTTTTGATAAATAATATTATCATATAAACAAACATGTGACAAAATAAATGTTGTCACAATAAAGTCAATGACAAATAAATTTTGGTCACTATTAAATTATGAGAAGATAAATTAGTTATTATTCACAATTTTTGATAAAATCAATTTCGTCATCATATATTAATTTCTCACTATAAAGTTTATCATTTGGTATTTAAATGTAAATCAATTATGACAAAATATTATTTATAGTGATAAAAATTGTCTTCTATTGTTACAAATAATTTATCACAATAAAGTAGTTTACAGTGACAAATTATTATTGTCACTATAAATAATTAGGCTATAGTGACCAAATGTTCTTTCATCACCATATACTTAGGATTACGAGTTTAATGTGACCAACCTGGTGACTAATACAATTCTCACATTAGTGAAATGGTCACAATTTTAATATTTATAGTGACAAATTATTTTGTTGCAAGAAGCCTAAATTCTTGTAGTGATGTCACCACGAACACACAACAAGTGCACTTCTCTACTATGCTTATGATGAGTTTATCAACCTTCGTTTTGACGAACAAGCAAAACTCATTAATTTAAGTCGATCCATCACCATTAAAGAAAACTCCAATGACATTCAACCTCCCACTGGTAGAAGTGTACCCTTTGCTTTGGCGAACAAGGTTTCAACAAACAGTGGTTTGATTAAACTCATGGTGATGGAGGACATTTCAATTTTGACTTAATATACTTTAGTTGAGGGGTTTTTATTTTTATATCTCACAAATTTTATCTTTCTTAACATGTTATAGTCATAACACACTTAGCATGCATACTAAGCGTAAAATAAAAGAGTTGGTGAATAGCCTTAACTAAAACCAATTCCCCAAGCCTAGAGGAATCGGTAGGTCAACCTAGGTTTTAATTATAACTTTGGATTCTTCAAGCAATTCGCCTTCTCCTTCCTTCGCTTCTCCCTCTTGAACATTACACAACTTTCAAATTAAAATTACATTTCTAATTTTACATATTTGAAAAGAAACCTCGAGTTACATTTGAGGAGAGTGAGATGAGAGAAAGAAATACATTGGAGGTAATAGAGAAATGCAGGGCACGTAGACCCTATTTTAAAATTACATAATCCAAAAATTAAACTATGTCCAAAGGCTTATGCACCAGACACCATGCATATTCACATACAAGAATCATTCATCAAACAATCAAAATTAAATTCTGATATGTTTTGGTAAATTACGCATTACCCTTAAAGTTTACCAATATTTTTTGGTCCACCAACTTTAAAAAAAATTGCAATCTGACCCATTGATTCAGTCCTCACTCAGTTGGGCCTCCTGAACATTTCCAACATGCAGCAACATGTATCCAAAAATTTCTGGATTTTGTCTTTATTGCACAAAAACGTGAAAAAGCCCAAAATTTGACCCATTGCATCTTTTACGTGGGCTGTCCCGCTTTTCCAGATTTGACGTGCATTCGCATGCACATCAGATCAGGCACTTGGCTGAAAAACCAAGTGCCATTCAAAGCCACGGGGCCACCGCAAGCGGGGCAAAAAAGGTCAGGACAGCAGCAGCGCGCAACAAGCAGCAGCTTTGCAAGGTTGCTGCCGTGCTGCTGGCTGCAGCATCAGCCAAGGCCACATGCCAGGGCATGCAGCCACATCCCTGCACCAAGGCTGCTGCTTCACGCTGGAAGGCGCCCAAACACCACACGTTTTGCCCACGCGGGGTGCTGCCCCAAGCAGTGTGCATTTGCACGCTGCTGCTCCTTCTTTGCGCAGCTGCTGCCCATTTTAAGGGCAGCCACCCACAGCCTGTTAAGGGCAGAAATGAAATCAAGTTTTATTTGATTTCTTTAAACCTGAAACAAAAACAAAACAGATGCAAAATTTAAACACAAATCTCAACAAAACTAGTTGGCAAAAAATTCCAGATTTTAATCAGCAAATTAAAATCACAAATAATCATCACCGACAAACATCAATCGATAATTAAATAATGAAATCAAGTGTAAGAGGCTCTGATACCATTGTAGGTTAATGGATCTATTACACAGTGAAATTTTAAAAAATTATTTGAAGATCTGCTAACCTTTAACCCATGATCCTTACACCGATAGCATTATTTTGCATAAATCAAATCAAAGAAAAGGAGTTTCATACCAGCGTTGGAGGCTCCTTCGATTTGATATTGGATTCGAAAACCACTTCAAAATAGAAGTGCAATCCTGGTATCCACACAAAGACAAGGACTATCATCGATGAGAGACTTCTAGGCTAGGAAGATTACTCACCTACAAGAACAAATCACAGCAGAATTTTTCTTGAAAGAAAAATTGTTTTCCTCGCAAAAGGGTGGCTAGGGTTTCTATTTTGCAACTCAATCATTAAATGATTTAATTTTTAGCTGCATTTAAATAGTGCACACTAGAATCCTATTCTGACTTGGAATAGCCAATGGAATAGCAAACAACTTATTCCAATTTGGAATAGATTCCCCTTGCAACCAAACATGACATTTCTAATTCAAATTTAAAAACCAAAATTTAAATTTCATAGTATCAATATTAATATTAGATAATATCCATTATATTTAAATTCAATTCAATTCAAATTTAAAAACCAAATTTGAATTTCATATTATTAATATTAATATTAGATCATATCCTTTATATTTATATATATATATTATTTAAATATAAAGGATATGATCTAATATTAATATTAATAATATGAAATTCAAATATATATATATATATATATATATATTATTTAAATATACATAATCTCACTAATTTAATTTCCATATTAAATTTAGGCAACAATCTCAGCAAATTTAATTGCACTATAAGAGTACCAAAATGCCCTTTCATCATAAATGACGAAAATACCTCTCACGAATTATATTCTTAATGTCTTCTATGTGTGCGATCCGAAGACTCCTCTTTGTATCAGTAGTGAATAGTATCACGACTGACAATCAATCAATCGCTCCACTCGACACAGACCAAGATTGGCCTCTAGCTAGACATCATGGCCACCCGATAGATTCGGATTCAGTGAAACCGCTACCTATCAATGATACGGTTACCGTGCAGTTCAATCATTTCATCATCTATTATCTCATCAAGGTCGAGGCATAGAAGTAGTGTCAATCTTGGATATCCTTGATATCTCGGTATTCGGTTATTGGACCAATGACTAGAATTGATTGGATTAAGTTACAACTCAATCCTACTATGACCACAGATTTAATGTCGTTGCCATCTACCAAATTATTCAATGAGATAATTTCTCCTATAGCTAGGAGTGATGAATCCTCTATCGATCCACTATAGTCTTGATACACTCCTCGATGTAACCAATCACTACCGTATTGATAGCTCTGAATAGAATTACGTTGGGCTAGTGTCAAAGTACTCCAATCAGTGCACAAGGCGCTCTGGTGATCTCAAGTCTAAGGATCACATGCACCATCATTCTGTTAGAGGATTTATTCTATAGAAATTGGGGTTACCATCCATATGGAATCCTCTGGTGGGTCAGTCCGATGAACTTGCCTATAGCAAGCACCCCTGTGTTGCACCAGGTTGTCACCAAACAACCTTGACAAGTGAGATCTATCGCTGCCTTTCAACAGGGTCATCCAACACTATGATAGCCTTATCGTATTATCTGTGTCCTAGGTTAGGATAATACTGGGGTTATGGACATTTCCAGAATGACCACCATATGTGCTCATAGTGGTCTCGCTATCGATATTTCAAACACTCAGTGCCCTCGTCACGGTTCTACCATCCTAAGGACATATACCATTTTCTTATACGAATATAATCAGATCATATGGTATAGATAAATGCCTTTTATTGATAATAAAACATGATAACAAAGAGTCAATTTACACAACTGGATTGGCTCTAGGGCACCTACTCTAACATGAAAAGCTTCAAATGCATCAGATTTTTCTCTTAAAAAATCAACCCATGAAAATCTAGAAAAATCATCAACACAAACATAGACATATCTCTTTCCACCTAAACTTTTAGTTTGCATAGTACCTATAAAATCAATATGAAGTAGTTCTAAAACACAAGAGGTAGTTAAACAAGATAAAGGTTTGTGAGAGCTCTTGGTTTACTTACCCTGTTGGCAAGGGCTACGCACTTTATCTTTGGGAAACTCAAGCTTTGACAATCCCTTAACAATATCCTTCTTGAAGAGTTTCACAAGATCTTTGAAGTTCATATGTCCAAGTTTCTTTTGCCATAGATCAACGCAATCTGATTTAGTTCTCAAACAAGAAACTTTGTTAGATAATAAATAGCAATTATCATTTGATCTCTTTCCCTCAAGCAAAGAAGAACCATTAGCATTCAAGACTTGACACATATTCTTTAAGAATTGCACAACACAATCCTTGTCACAAATTTGACTAATGCTAATAAGATTTGCCTTAAAACCTTCAACATAAAACACGTCATGTAGCATTGGGAAGCCAGGAATGACAATAGAACATTTTCCAAGAATCTTACCCTTTTTCCTATCACCATAGGTCACATGGCCATCTTTCACAAATTCAAGATTAGTCAATAAAGCTTTGTTACCTGTCATGTATCTTGAACAGCCACTGTCAAAGTACCATAGGTCATCTTGAAAAGCAAGAAATGAAGTATAGGCAATAAGACTAGCACTAAGCTTGGGTTTCCACACTTATTGATTTTTGAAAAAACTGTTTTGGTGTGGTGACATGAGAGACTGAAGTGGTGGCCTTACTGAATTAAAATCATGATTTCCAATGCATCTTTTCAAATATATAATGAGTTTAAAATAGTTTGGTTTGATATGACCTTTCTTTTGGCAAAAATGATAGATAGAAATGAATCTTTTTACCTTTAAGGTCTGATATGTGGGGCAGCAACAATTTTTTGAATTGATTTAGAGACCTTGATGAATGTGGTCACACCAGGTTTGGAGGTGCTAGCACTAGAAGAGAAATCCAAACCCGATTTATCACCGAAGATCTTCCCTTGTCCAAGAACTTCATCAAGCTTGTATGAACCTGCATTTAACCTTTCAACAACGGCCTTGGCCTCAGTTAGTTCATTTAAAGCTTGATTCAACAAAATTTCCTTATTGGACAAATCAGATAACAAGGCTTTCATTTTATCATTCGAAATTTTCTTATCTTCTATCAAGGAAGATTTTTCAGATTCAAGAGATTTAATCCTCTTGATGGCTTTTAACCAAGCCTTATACATCTTGTCATAAGCCTCTTGTTGCTCTTTGTAGACATCACTTGAGTGATCCAAGGACACACTATCACTGTCCTCTTGGTTAGCCATAAATGTCAAAAAATATTTGTTCTCATTGATGTCATCACCCTCACTTTCAGTGTCTTCACTCTCACTTGATGTGGCAGCCATGACTTTTCCCTTTTTCTTTAGAGTGTTCGCACACTCATACTTAATATGGCCATAGCCTTCAAACTCAAAGCATTTGATCCCTTTGCTTTTCTTTTCATTTTCTCTTAGAAATCTTTTCAAGAACCCACCTTGACTAGATTGGTCAGAAAATCTTTTAACAAAGGGTTGTTTTCCCTTTTTAGCCACATTTGGCTTTCTCATGTTCTTTTTTAGTAATTTTGAAAAGTTTTGAGTGATTAGAGAAAACTCATCATCTTCATTATCACTAGTATCACAAATAACTAGAGAATCAGAAGATACGTCATGTTTCAGCACAAGCCCTTTACCTGATTTCTTTACCCACCGTTTTAGGCTAAGCTTGAAGGTTTACAGAGATCCAATCAATTCATTCAGTTGCTTCTTGTCAAGGTTACGACATTCTTCAATGGAGGTAGCTTTGGACATGAATCTTTGAGGCAAGGAGCACAACACCTTCTTAATAAGTTCAACATCAGAAAAGATTTTACCTAAAGCAAAACACTTATTAGTGATATCACACAATCTACCATGAAAATCAGTGATGGATTCATTATCATGCATAACAAGATTTTCATAGTCCATGATTAATCTTCTAATCCTAGTCTTTTTCACAATATTGGTTCCTTGATTTTTAACTTTGAGTTTATCCCATGCATTCTTACTCGTTTCATAGTTAGCAATATTTTTCATTTGACTTATACTTATTGTAATGCCCACATCGAGGTACGTAGCTTTACTTATGCCCTTATACCCTTAGTTGATTTTTGTTAAACTTATTTTGAGAAAATGCCTTAAAATTTCATTAGGGGTAAAATGGTATTTTCACTCAAAATTAGTTGAAATTGTGGGGAGTGAAAAGAGATAGAATTTCATGGAGAATGCAATAAAAATAAGGGTATTTTGGTAATTGACTAAGGGACATAGATGGAATTTCATAGAAAGTGCAAGGGCAAAATGGGAAATTATAAATAATATCATGTTATATCAAGGATTGAAGAGTGAAACCCTAGCCACTCTTCATCCATTTTCACGCCACCTTCACCTTCATATTCTCTCAATTTCTTCAATTCTTCTTCAAGGGAAATTCATAGATTTTGGGTACTTTTGAGTGGATTTTCAATCCCAAGCATCCTTAGATAAGATCCTTGCACCCAGAAGTGAGTTTTAATTTTTAAAGTGTTGAATTTTGATGATTTATGTTCATAGGATTTAAGAGAAAAGGAGTTGGATCAAAGAAGATTTTTAAAGTGTTGGATTGCTCACATATAAGGTAAGTAAATCCTACCCTAAGTATGATTTAAGTAATATTGTGTAGAAAAATTTCTTTTATGCATGTATATGTTTTATATGAAGAATTGTTAATGGATTTGGTGTTGAATGATGATTATAACTTATCCATGAGAAGTTGTGTTGGTGTATTTGATGTTTGATGAATGTTTGTATGAAATTTGGAAGAATTGGAGTAGAAATTTTGGAGTGTACATTTTGGATAGGTTTGGCGTTAAATATGGAGGATGTTATATCAAATTTTTAGTAGCTTAGAAAAGAGATAGAAGTGTAGCCAAATTAGAGTTCCTTTGCGCACATAAGTTGTTTGATGAAATGTCAAAGAGAAGTGCATGTATGAGTATGATTATGTGTTTTATTGAGATGAGTTTGTAGATGGTAGAGAATGAAATGTTTGCATTCCATATTGCATAATTGCATTTAAACATGTGAATTTAGAAAGAATTATAAGCATGAAACCATCTACATGCATACATACTCATAAGAGCATGAAAAAGCACTAAAGAATGTTAAAGAGTAAATAGAAAGAAATGAGAAAATTAAAGAAGTTCAAATCTGAATTTTTATTTAAAGAAGTGTAAAAAGATAAAAAGAAGAAAAGGTTGTTGCGATGGGGAACCTGTGAGTGACAAGAAGAATTTTCCCCACATGCACGCCGCCTTTAGTGAGCGGCCTAAGAATAAGAAAGAAGAATTGGTATAGTCCGTGAGGGTGCATATGGATGAGGGCTGTACCCAAGAAAGAAGAATACACTCACATAGCCAAGGTTCCAAATCCATGCCTCAACCGAGTCTGATCGGCAAAAGAATAAGAAAGAAAAGAAAAGAAAGAATAGAAAGAAAGAAAGACTAGAAAATGAAGCAAAGAAAGAAATACAGAGAAAAGAAACAGAATAAGAATAAGAAAAATAGAAAAGAAAATGCATATTTTATACATTTGTGCATTTGCATTATATATATGCATAATACCATGCCCATTATTTGAGTAGTGAGAAATAAGAATAGAGAAAGAACAAAGAAAAAAAACCAGAGTAAGAGTAGAGAAAGAATAAAGAAGAATGGGGAAGTGTGAAGTAAGGAAAGAAATTTAGAATTCAAGCAACGGAGAGAGAAGGGGTAGCATAACGGGTTTACTTACTGAGCAATTAGTGCTCACCCCGTTGTTTTCAATGTTTTTACAGGAAACAGGTGAGATGCGGTCACTTGGAACATCACGCAATAGAAGGGTTGGGCAAAACTATTGAGTTACTATTTTGAGACTTTATTATATTATGCAAAGTTTTGTGTACAAAGAAAATTAAATATGGGCCCATAATTTTATACTCGTTTATATGTATATATTCTCTTATATATATTTGGTAAGTTTACTGTTATTTTACGAGTATACTAGCTAGAAAGAGAGTCGTTACACTTACAACATTAAAAATGGCATGAAGAGCTTTAGAGTTAAAATTAGACTATTCTAACTCAGCCTTGGTCCATTGATCAAGGGCTTTTCCTTTATTCCCACTAGCTTCATCAGTTTCAGGCTCTTGCCAACCAATCGTACAAGCATTCCAAGCCCTCTATCAATACATTTCAAAAAGGCACACATCCTAGGTCTCCAAAAGGAATAGTTGGTTGCCTCCAACAAGGGTGGTTTATTGGTAGACCCTCTTTCACTGAAAAAAATTCATGGTAAACAAACAGTTAGTGTGGTCATACACAAGTTTGTAAGATAGAGGTGACAACACACACACAGAGGTGGTCACAATAAAAGTTTAACACCGATGTGGTCACATAGATCCATGTGGTCACAAGTCTGGAGCAAACGAAAATAACCAGAAAGAAAACAGAAATAAAAGTGCGATAAAAACACAATCAACAAGCAAGGATAAACTAAAATAACTTTCCAGAACAAGTTCTAATACCATTTAAAAGTTTTAATACTTTACCAAGTGTATGAAACCTAAGTGAAATGGGTTACTAAGTTGATTTTATTGTTCATTCTTCATCATTCCAAAACAGCCAACCATGAAACAAAAATAAAGAACACTAGGGGTTTTTACATGGTTTGACAAAATGCCTACATCCATGGGACCAAGTGTCACGCCACCTTCCGAGTAGTCCCTATCCCATCAGATCCGGGCACTCCTAGGGACCCAGGAACCTGAAAGGAAGGTGGACCAATCATAAAATCATATTATAAAATCAATTTATTGAAACAAAAGCTCAATAAAACATTCATCCATACATGTACAAATAGTCTCCGGAAACGTAAATACTTAAAATCAGTTACAAAACATAATATCAAAGTACACTAAATGAACACACATCATGAGGTAGAACATGCATCTATAGGCCAACCTAGAGCATACAAGTAACTCCACACGAACCTTGTAGTAAACCCTGGGGGGAGAAAAACATAAAATAATGAGCTAGGAAGCCTAATCAGCGGATAATACATTTATATAGAAAATACTTGTAAAGGAAAACATTTCACGTAAAAGCTTGATAAATGTCACACAACCACCAATCCATGCATTTACTCATACTCACCACCACCATCCTAGTACCTAGGGGATCTGAATCACACCTCTAAAGTATAGGTCCCAATCTATCCTCAGTGTGGCACCATCCATAGTCTATCCTCGGGTGGCCGAAATCATCTTGAGACAGCCATACTCGACCCACAGCCTATCCTCAGGAAGGCCGAAATCATCCTGAGATAGCCATACTTACCCCACAGTCTATCCTCCGGGTGTCATGATATGGCATCCTATTGTAGAATCCTAGCCATGGTCTATCCTTGGGGTGTCTTTCCAATATCCCACCCATAGTCTATCCTCGTATATATATATATATATACATATATATATATATATATATATATATATATATATATATATATATATATATATATATATATATATATATATATATATATATATATATATATATATATATATATATATATATATATATATATATATATATATATATATATAATGCATAATTAAAATTAATGTGTGAGAGTGAATGTAGTGCTTGTGACATTGAAAAATATGCATCAAGTAAAATATCCCTTTCTACCATATTTATTTGTAATTACACTTCAGTCCTCCAAATTTTAAATCTTTGTAGTTTAACCCTATCTAAATGACAGGTTTCTAAAGTTACATTGGAAATTTAAACACAAATGATTGTGCAAAGGCAAGATGATGTCATGACCTCAGAGATCAGTGTTCCCACACTGAGTTCATAATTTGACAAATAACTTCATTATTATTGGGAGGCCACTAGCTCCTCGAATTGCTAATACCCCTTTATTTTTCTGCTTATAATTGTTCTCTGTTTTTCCTAGTATCTTGCTACTATTGTTTCTCTTTTCATATCAATATATACATCTAATCGTTTCCTATTGCTTTTGGATGTGTTGAGGATTATTGGAACTGTTTTATTAGATTGGTTTTGGTTGAGTTCTCATCAATATGTTTACATATTTCCTTTCTCTATATATTGTGCCTTTGATGCAAATTTTATTGTTCTTCATGCAGGGAATTTCTTTTGGAAACATGACTACCATTGTGACAGAGTATGTGGAGACCTTAATTTCCAAGTACCCATTTTGAAACAAAACTCAAGGAGCTGATCACTTTTTTGTCACTTGCCATGGCATTGGCGTCAGGGCCACTGAAGGACTTCCCCAACTCATTAAGAATTCAGTTCGAGTTGTGTGTACATCACAATATGATTATGGGTATATTTCACACAAGGATGTTTCTTTCCCTAAAATTCTGCAGCCATTTGCTCTTAAGGATTCTAACATTGGCTTAAAGGATAGGGAAATTTCATACAAAATAAAGTTAAAACTCTGCATAAGTTTGAAATAATAAATCCTTGCTTATTGGCAATTACATGCTTGGTAAATTGAATGACAAAACTTTGATTATTGCTCATTTGTTGAACTAGTATGCTTGGACTGTTTTATATTTCAACCCATATTTGGTTTTAGCATTCTTCAATTATCACATTACTGTGCATATTATTGTGTGATATTGGAATCTACTGTTCAAATCATATTGGTTGTATATTGAAAGATAGTACACATCTTTTGGGCAGGTTATCGCAATTCGAAAGTAAGAAAGCAACTAGTACACAAATGGCAGAATGATGAAGAACTTGACATCCAGAACAATCGCATTGATAAAAAGAATGCAATTATGGGGTACCGAACCAAGTTCTACAGGAGTAAAATTTGCCTCTGTCCACGTGGTTCCCATGTCAATAGTGTTCGCATTGCTGATTCCATCCATTATGGATGTGCTCCTGGCATGAAATTCTTACTCTTTCACAAGAACAGTTTTGCAGGCACAGTTCATTGTTTAAAGCTGGGATCTCTAATTTCTTGAAAGCAAAATCTAAGTTATTTTCTGATCTACATGCCTTAATTGTGTGTTTTGATAATTATATTTTATACTATGATTTTGCATTGAATTTTGATAGGATTTAGGATACTTTTCATAAAATTTGGACCATAATTGCTACCTAATTCTATTAATTTGTCTTTGTAGGCCTAAACGATGATTTTGAGCATAAATGACAGTTTTGAGCGTAAATTGTGTAACTTGAGCTTAGAAACTCGGAATGACATGAATTTAGAAGCTTTGGAAAGCTAAGAAGAAGAGCTACAACTTTCATGTTTTGGGCTTTTCCTAATTCTGACTGGACAAGGGTGAAAACTTGGCTTGAAGTCGTGAAAAGTACGCTGGGAACTGAAGAAAAACGTCTTTGGACATGCTTCTGTATTTCTGCCATAACTTGAGTTTTATACCTCGGATTGTGCTGATTCTTGAATTACCAGAAATATAATTGAAAGGGATACAATTCATATGTTTAACACTTTTCCAGATTCAGACTCTATCATGCTCAAATTCGGCCCGAAAGTCCTATCCGCGGCAAAACCTGCATCAGATGTAAAAATAAAATGACGCGTTTTGGCTTGCTAGGGCTTCATCCTTAAGTGAGAGAGGTATAAATTAGAGCGAAAAGGAAGAGAAGAGGGTCTTGGTTCGTCATTTGGGAGGCAACTCATGGAAGGAGAAGATTATTGAAGATTTGGGCTTCAAATTAGAGAAGATTTCTCCATCTTTTGCTTGTTTTTCAATGATGAATCTTGATTCAGTTGGTTTTTGTTATTTTATTTCGTTTTTGAGTATGAACTGAGTTGTTTAGCTAGGGTTTGATGTAACCTTGATACAATGATTCAAATTTATATGAATTGATTTACTTTGAGTTTTAATTTCATGATTGAGTGTTTATCTCTTTGCTTAATGACTTTTGGATACTTGATCACCATTCAAATGTGTGTTGTTCACAATGAGACTGAGAAGTGATTTGTGATTGTGCCTCTTGGGATAAATACCATAGATTATGCAAACACTAGAGATAGGTTTAGCGATCTATGAAATCTAGATAGAATTCCATAAAGCTTAAAAGACTTTGAACTATTAATCTTCAATTTGTTGGATGCGGAAGCTTAATAGGGATAAGTAGGGAAATGTAGCCTGAGAAGGTATGTTTTACAACTTAGGGAATTCGATTTTCAATCAAGGAATTAGAATTTGGGTAATAGATTCTATGATTTGGGTTAGCGTATCTAGGTGAAATCAACACCCTAGCATTTTTTTAGCATTGCTTAATTATTTAAGTTGTTGGGTTTTGCTTTAATTTCATTATCATTCATTTATATTTTGTTAATTTGTATTTAGTTGTTAATTTTCCATCAGTCCAATTTAATGTTTCTTCAATTAGGACTTAAACTAGGGAAATCGGTACTTAGTAACACTATCCTCATGGGAACGATACTCTACTTATCACTTTATTACTTTGTGCGACTAGTGCACTTGCTATTTTTGCATGTTGTAGTAAACACGTATCAAGTTTTTGGCGTTGTTGCCGGGGATTGAGTTTTAAGTTAACATTGAGTTTTTCTATAGTTAGCTAGATTGAAGTTTTAATTTTTGTTTTAAATTTTCAGTTGGTTTGTGATCTCACTTTCTTTTGTTGATTCTGTGTAGTTTATGCGAAGAGCGAGACGTCAGCCAGTGGTTCCTGTTGATCTTGAGATTGAGAGAACCGCCAGACGACTTAACAGAGAGAGAAGAGAAAGAAAGGATTTAGTGGTTGAAACAGAAGAGATAGTTGTTGAAATGGCAGAACCAGAAAACAGGACACTAAGGGAATTCTCAGTTCCCACGGTTAATGGCAGTGGGTCGAGTATCACTAGGCCTACGGTGCAAGCCAACAACTTTGAGATTAAGCCGGCAATCATTCAGATGATCCAGCAGTCGGTAAGGTCTAATGGTGATTTGAAGGAAGATCCGAATCAGCATATTGTAAATTTCTTGGAAATTTGTGACACCTTCAAATCGAACGGAGTATCGGATGACGCCATTAGACTGAGGTTATTTCCATTCTCATTAGGGGATAAAGCAAAGGGGTGGTTAATGGCACTACCACTGGGAACTATCACAACTTGGAATGACCTAGCACAGAAATTCCTTACCAAGTTCTTCCCTCCAGCTAAATCGGCAAAACTCAGAAATGATATCACATCATTTCTACAAGATGAGTCTGAGTCATTGTATGAGGCTTGGGAGAGATACAAGGAGTTAATGAGGAAATGTCCACACCATGGGTTGCCAGTTTGGTTTCAAGTCCAAACATTCTACAGTGGGCTGATGGGTAATGTGCAAACCATGGTGGATGCAGTATTGGGAGGAGCTTTGCAGAACAAGACACCAGAGGAGGCTTATGAGTTGCTTGAGGTGTTGGCAAGCAATAATTATCAAAGACCAAATGAGAGAGCAATACCAAGAAAATCTTCGGGTCTTCATGAAGTTGATGCCTTCACAGCCATCTCAACCCAACTCACGGCACTTCAGAAATAGTTGGGAAGTATGCAGGTAAACTTTGTACTAGTACCTCAACTAACTTGTGATTTTTGTGCAGGAAACCATGTGAGCAGCGAGTGTCAAGTAGGGAACACATTTGCTTCGTCATCTTCATCATCGGAGCAAGTGAACTACTTGGCAGGAAATCAGAGGCAACCAAACAACCCGTACTCCAACACATACAACCCGAGGTGGAGAAATCATCCAAATCTGGCTTGGGGCAATCAGAACCAGCAAAATAATCAATGGAACCAAAGTACATTGCCAAACAACCAACCAGGGGTGAATAATCAACCGGGAGATCCAAGAGTGACAAAGTTGGAGGACATGTTTGGAAAATTCATGCAAGAGACCACGGGTTTTATGAATGAGACGAGGACAAATTTTAGAAATCAAGGGGCGTCCATTTGGAATCTTGAGGTACAAATAGGCCAATTGGCCGAGAAGCTAAATGATAGACCACAGGGATCTTTACCAAGCAACACGGTGACTAACCCACATGAGCAAGCAAATGCCATAATTTTGAGGAGTGGGACAGTTTTGGAAGAAGTTGAGCAAGCAAAAAATGAAGATTCTGAAGAGAAAGTGGATGAAGAGATCATTGTTGAGGTGAAACCAAGCGATTTAGAGGAAGAGAACAAGAAGAATGAGGAAAGGCAAAAGAAGAAGGAGAAATTGCCATTCCCCGAGATACCATCAGAATTGGCACATCACACTCCACCCGTGCCTTTTCCTCAAAGACTAAAGAAGAAAAATCAAGATAAGCAGTTTTTAAAGTTTATTGAAATTTTTAAAAAATTGCATATTAACATTCCTTTTGCAGATGCATTGCGGCAGATGCCAAGCTACGCGAAGTTCCTTAAGGAAATCCTATCAAACAAAAGGAAGTTAGAAGATGAGGAAACGGTAATGCTTACGAAGGAGTGCAGCGCCATTCTCCAGAAGAAGTTACCCCCGAAGCTCAAAGATCTAGGGAGTTTTACTATTCCTTGCATTATAGGAGATATTACTTTTGATCGTGTTTTGTGTGATTTAGGAGCTAGTATTAATTTGATGCCCTTTTCTGTTTTGAGGAGATTGGGAATTGGTGAAGCAAAGCCAACGACCATATCGTTGCAACTAGCGGATAGGTCCATAAAACACCCGAGAGGGATAGTAGAAGATGTGTTGGTGAAGGTGGGCAAGATAATCTTTCCGGCAGATTTTGTGGTGTTGGACATGGAAGCGGATAAGGAAATTCCTCTGATTTTGGGCCGACCATTCTTGGCCATGGGGAGAGCACTTATCGATGTGCAGGAAAGAAAGTTACTGTTGAGAGTTCAAGATGAAACAGTAACTTTCAATGTCTTTGAGGCTATGAAGTTTCCATCCGAAACAGATTCATGTTTTAGTGTCGATGTAGTGGACAAACTGGTTGAGGAATCTTTAGAATAGAACACCCCACAATTACCCCTAGAAGCATGTATAGCCAAATCCAAAATAGTAGAGGTAGATGATTCGGAGAGTAATGAATGTGCTAGGTTGTTAGAAGCACTCCAATCGATTGATGAGAGTCGGGATGTAGAATTTGAGGAGTTCGATTTTGAAAAAGAGAAGGAAAAGGAAAAAAATGAAGAACCTCCAAAGCTTGAGTTGAAACCTTTACCTTCCCACCTCAAATATGTATATCTTGGGGACTCAGAAACCTTCCCAGTGATCATTAGTTCAGGATTGAGTAAATTGGAGGAAGAGCGGTTGATTAGGGTGTTGAGGGAACATAGACTAGCAATTGGATGGATGATTTCGGACATTAGAGGCATCTCGCCATCATTTTGCATGCATAAGATACTCATGGAGGATGATATTAAGCCTATGGTGCAACCACAATGAAGATTGAATCCTTCGATGAAGGAAGTGGTGAGAAAGGAGGTGGTAAAACTCTTAGATGCGGGGATTATCTATCCTATTTCCGACAGTCCATGGGTGAGCCCGATACAAGTGGTCCCAAAGAAGGGAGGTATCACGGTAGTAAGGAATGAGAGTAATGAATTGATACCAACTAGGACGGTGACGGGCTGGAGAGTGTGCATTGATTACCGGAAATTGAATGAGGCGACAAGGAAGGATCATTTTCCACTACCTTTCATTGATCAGATGTTGGAGAGGTTGGCAGGCCATGCCTATTACTGTTTGCTAGATGGGTATTCAGGATACAACCAGATTGCCATTGCTCATGAGGATCAAGAGAAAACGACCTTTACTTTCCCCTATGGCACCTTTGCTTACCGAATGATGCCTTTTGGGTTATGCAATGCACTAGTAACATTCTAGAGATGCATGATGTCGATCTTTGGTGACATGGTGGAACAGTTCATAGAATTCTTCATGGATGACTTCTCAGTTTTTGGTTTGTCTTTTGATAGTTGTCTAACTAATCTTTCTTTTGTTTTGCAGCGATGTAAGGAGACGAACCTGGTGTTCAATTGGGAGAAATGTCATTTCATGGTCCGGGAGGGAATAGTGCTCGGTCATAGGATTTCAAAAGACGGAATAGAAGTTGATCGAGCAAAGACTGAAGTGATAGAGAAGTTGCCACCACCATCGAATGTCAAAGCGGTCCGAAGTTTCTTGGGGCATGCGGGGTTTTACAAACGCTTCATCAAGGATTTTTCTAAGATTTCTAAACCCTTGTGCAATTTGTTGAATAAAGATGTTTTTTACTTCAATGATGAATGCATGCATGCCTTTCTAACCTTTAAAAAATTATTAGTATCTACACCTATTATTACAGTTCCCGATTGGGGACTGCCATTTGAATTAATGTGTGATGCTAGTGATTTTGCATTAGGGGTAGTGTTAGGACAGCGGAAGAACAAAATGTTGCATGTAATTCAATATGCTAGCAAAACACTCACTGATGCATAATTGAATTACACCACCACTGAAAAAGAATTGTTGGCTGTAGTTTTTGCTTTTGACAAGTTTCATTCGTATTTGTTAGGTACAAAGGTGATCGTCTACACGGATCATTCAGCACTTAGGCACCTATTGGCAAAGCAAGAAGAGAAACCTCGGCTCATAAGGTGGATCCTATTGCTTCAGGAGTTTGAGTTAGAAATTTACGATAAGAAGGGGTCAGAGAATGTGGTGGCAGATCACCTATCGAGAATTGAGAGACCACTTCAAGGAAATGTGGAGGAAATCCCCATTAGAGAAACCTTTCTAGATGAGAAGTTGATGAGAGCGGATGAAGCGCCATGGTATGTTGATTTTGCAAATTATCTATCATCAAAGGTACTCCCAAGTGGTATGACGTTCCAACAAAAGAGACAATTTTTCTCAGATTTGAAGTACTACTTTTGGGAAGAACCTTTTCTTTCAGACACTGTGCTGACCAAGTGATACGGAGATGTGTCCCGGAGGAGGAGATGAAAAGCATTTTGCAATATTGTCATAAGAGGGAAGTAGGTGGCCATTTTGGAAGAACTAGGACAGCAGCCAAGGTTTTACAGTCGGGGTTTTATTGGCCAACCCTCTTCAAGGATTCCTTCCGGATGATTCAGGAGTGTGACCAATGTCAACGGGTGGGTAATATTTCAAAAAGAGATGAGATGTCGTTGAACAACATCCTGGTGGTTGAGCTTTTTGATGTGTAAGGGATAGATTTCATGGGTCCCTTCCAAAACTCTTTTGGGAATACATATATCTTGGTAGCGGTAGATTACGTGTCGAAGTGGGTTGAAGCAGTTGCATTGCCGACTAATGATGCCAGGGTAGTGATTCAGTTTGTGAGAAAGAATATTTTCTCAAGGTTTGGGGTACCACGGGCAATCATTAGTGATGGAGGATCCCATTTTTGCAATAGGCAATTGGATGCGCTGTTGAGTAAGTATGGAGTGACACATAGGGTTGCAACACCTTACCATCCACAAACGAGCGGGCAAGTAGAATTGTTTAACAGAGAACTTAAAGGAATTTTAGAAAAGACAGTTAATGCATCTAGGAAAGATTGGTCACGGAAGCTGGATGATGCGTTATGGGCTTATAGAACTGCATTTAAGAATCCGATTGGTATGTCCCCGTTTAGAATGGTTTATGGGAAAGCATGTCACTTACTGGTGGAACTCGAGCATAAAGCATACTGGACAGTCAAGCAGTTAAATATAGATTTAAGAGCTGCTGGGGAGGAAAGGATGTTGACTTTGAACGAACTCGATGAGTTCCTTCTCGAAGCATATGAAAATGCTCGAATTTACAAGGAGAAGACAAAAAGGTGGCATGACAAACATATCAGGAAAAAGGATTTTGAAGTGGGGCAAAAAGTGTTGTTGTTCAATTCTAGACTTAGGCTTTTTCCTAGAAAACTTAAGTCTAGATGGTCCGGACCATTCACGATTACAAGAATTCACGCATCCGGAGCAGTGGAAGTGTCACATGAAGAAAAGGGTACCTTTACGGTCAATGGACAGAGATTGAAACCTTACATAGATGGGATGCTGAGTTATAAATCCGTCCCAATCTGGCTTGACATCCCAACTTGACGGATTGAGAGCGTCAAGCTATCGACTATAAACAAGCGCTTCTTGGGAGGCAACCCAAGTGTTTTTAATTATTTGTTTTTCATTTTGGTTGTTTGAATTTGTTTGAATTCATGATGAGTTTGTTTAAATTTTAATTGGTATGTTTTTGGGTGTTTCAGGTGAAATGTTCAGCGAAGGAAAGGACACAAAATGCTCCAGACTTCGCCGGGGCGAAGAAGTTTTCTTCGCCACATCGAAGCAACCGAAAACAAAAATTTCAGCTCCTGGAAGTTTTCGCCTCGAGACTAAATTTGACTAAGGAATTTCGCCACGGCGAAGATTGTGCTTCGCCGGGGCGAAGTAAGCTGAATAAAAAACGTGTAGCCTCTGGAGGTTTTTGCCAATTCTTCGCCGCGGCGAAACCTGGGTTTTTTTTTAGGGTTCTTGAAAGATGAACTTCGCCGCGGCGAAGAACAGTGGTTTTCTATAAATACCCACTTTTCTTTTTCATTCTTCATGCGACTCTTCATATCTACTTGAGAGAAAAATTTTCAAACTTCAATCCTTTGCCTTCCCAGTGTTTACCCAACAAAATTTCTTGCTCTTTAACCCTCCCAAACACCAAATCAACTCATTTCAATAACAATTTTCACGAAAATTTCACGAAAATTTTTGGATCAAGAATTTGGGGCTTTTCAATTTGGGATGGTTCTGGTTCTGGTTCAATTGGGGGCAAATACTCCTTCATTTTGGTAAGTTCTCAAGTACCCAAAGCTTTTTATCGCACAATTTCAAGTTTTAAATTGTAGATCTAAAAAAATTGGTTGTGGTTGAGTTGTGGAATTTGGGTGATTGTGAGTTTTAATTTTATTAGAGGAAGGATTGTTTGGATGTTGTGTGACATGGAGGAGTGTGGGTTTTGAGTTTTGAAGTGTTTGGTTGGATTTAAAAAAATTGTAGTTTGGGGGTTGAAATGCGAATTTTTGGAAGTGTTGTTATTTTTGCAGGATTGAATTGATTGTGTAGAACACTTAGGTTTGAATTGTTGGTTGAGTTGCACTTAAATTTTGGAGAAAATGTCGGTCAAAGCCAAGCATCAATATAAGGGCAAGGGAAAAGGAAAAAAGGTGGATGACCGCTTTATGAGTGATGAGGCCCAAAAAAGATATGAAGGGGCTATCAAAAGAAAGGATAAGGGTTTTGTTCTTGAGCGTGGGTTGACCGCGAGTCAGGCCCTGGACTGGAGTCGAGGGAGAAAGTGGGAAGTGTTCATGCTCCTGCACAACTGATTGTAAAGCCGCTAGTGAGGAAGTTTTATGCCAATCTCCCGGATTGTAAAGAGGGTACGGTATTTGTGAGAGGGGTTGATGTGCCGTTTTCGGAAAAGGAGATCAATGAGTTTTATAAACTTCCCAGGATTTTTCGGGATGATTATGCAAGGTTTAGGACGTCAAGTTATGAGGATAATATCATTCTCCCGGTCATTGCAAAACCGGGTGCAACTTGGGCGGTGTCGAAGAAACAAAAGAAAACCCTCAAGGGAACTGATTTGACACCGATAGCTCGAATGTGGCAGTATTTTGTTAGTGCGAAAATCATGCCGGAAATGCACTATAGCACAGTAACTAAAGAGAAGGCAATATTGCTTTATTCTATTGCCACAGGAAAGAGTATTGATGTGGGAGATATTATCTGGAACAGTATTCAGAATGCCTCAAAACCAGGGCAAACAAGTTACGCTTTCCCACATCTCATTACAGCTTTGTGCATTCAAGTTGGAGTCGAGGTGTCTGATGATGAGCAACGTTTACATGCTGCCCCAACTCTCAGCTCAGATTATTATCAAAAGCATCTTGAACGTCTAGCAACTGAGCAACCAAGAGCAGGGACAAAACGACAGAGAACCACACAAGGCCCTACAACATCCTCCAGCTCCACAGCTACTCAGAAAGAGATGATGTAGCAGATGATGGGTATGATGAAACGGATGGCAAATCGTTAGGATTGGTTGGTTGAGCAGACCCACATGATGTATGAGATGCAGAAGGGTAGCTTTAGCGAGCTCAACATTGACACTTCAAGATTCCAATGGGCCGACTGGGATTCAGATGAGTGGATGGGCTCCGGATCAGAAGCGGAAGAAGAGGAAGAAGAGGAAGACGAGGGAGGCGAAGAATGAGCACCGTAGCACTTGTTTTTGCTTTTCTTTATTTTATTTTGTTTTAGTTGAATTGGTTTTTCATTTGAAACATTAAACTCAGTCTGTATTTTTGGTTTTGGATTGTTTTAGTTGTTTTCTTTTAATTTGTAGTTGTTGCAAAGACGAGATTAGGTTGTAATATTTTCAAGTTAGTTTGTGAATTTTTGCTAACACAAGGGACACCACAGTTTCAATTGTTTTGACAGATCCTGGGTGATGAAAAGTCCGAGACCGGGTGTGCATTGTGGAGCAACATTTCACGGATTAACCAGGGAGCTTTCTCGTACCTTTGTTATTTTTGATTTTCTATTCCTGATTTATGCGTAATGGAACATTGGGGACAATGTCATATTTAGTTTGGGGGTAGGAAATAGAAATAAAGCCTAGTTTAAGGGTATACCGGCTGGAAACCAGAACCCGCCTTAAAAATTGCCTAACAGTACTTGGCAACCTCTGGTATAACAACGCCACGTACACCTTAAACGAGAAAAAAAAAAAAAAACCTAAGTTATTATTTTTTTTTCTTTAGTTTGATTGTTTTTGCCGATGATGAATTGTATAAATTAATGATGAGAATAGGCTTGTTGCAATTTTATTGTTGAGAAATGTTAGGCATTGCTTCAAGTTTATGTTATTGACTAGATTTTGATTGAGGTTTGTTGAGTGGTTCAGCCACAATTTTCATTTATTTCGGCATGCTTAGATTCGTTTTATGTGATTAGGTGAAGTTTGATAATGTTGGTGGACTCTAGAACCTAGTAGAGAAGTGCTTGAGGCGAAATTCTAGGATTAGACATGGTTGAGGAAATGATTTAGGCATTCTTTTTGAACGTTTGAGCCTTTCTAGCCAACCCATGAATGAAATTGTCCCTAGTCACCCATTTGAGTTGTATGAATCTTATTGCTTTATTTTTCTTGGAAAACAACAAAATTGTCCAATCCTTATACCTTAAACACTCTATCGTACCCTTAGGAGAATTATGTCCTAATGCAAACACAAGGAATAGAAAGAGTTGTACGAATAAGCCAAAAGAATAGTTTGGGGGTTGTGAGAAGGGCAGTAAAATATATATAAAGGTAGTTCACCTCAGTTCAATGGATGTGTCTCGATTGTATAAATTATTTTCCTTTCAAACAAAAAAAAAAAAAAAAAAATTCTTTTGCCAAGTTGAAGGGTATCTCGACTGGAAACCAGTAACCGCCTTAAAAACTGCCTAGCAGTACTTGGCGACTTCGGGTTTAACAACGCCACGTACACCTTCGACCCGCGCATTTATGGTATCAGAAATAAGAAAGACACAACTTTGAGAGGTGTAATTAGTGGACACATTGATTGATGGTTGAAAAGAAGTGGAGTTTGATTTGACTTGAGTGTTTGCATGAGGAAAACCGAGTTCTCTTACTTTGTTATTCCTATCGTTTTCTTGGAACCCACTACCCGAGCCTAACGTTACAAGCTTTTAAAGACCTTTTGATTCTCATCTTTGTCTAGTCCTCATTAGTGGAAAGTAGTTCGATATTTTGGCTTATGGAGTCTGCCACCATTTGATAAACTTTACATTTCTGCATAAAATAATCCAGGAAGTTGGAATGTGGACTGAAGTGGGGATCTCCTACTCGGGGGACTAATAGAGAAAGATAGTCGATGCAACTTATAACTTCTTGGAGTGTTGAACATTTTCTAGTAATAATTTTTCAACAACCTTAGAGACTTGCATAAATTCTAGGCAATTCTTGTGTTGCGTTTGAGTCTAATTTTTGTTTGTTCATTTTTAGTTTTGTTGTTTTGTGTTTTTGGTTGTTTGTTGCTTTTCTTTCTTTGAGTTTTTATTCCTTTTTACTCGAGGACGAGCAAATCTTAAGTTTGGGGGTGTTTGATAATCATATTTTACACTATGATTTTGCATTGAATTTTGATAGGATTTAGGATACTTTTCATACAATTTGGACCATAATTGCTACCTAATTCTATTAATTTGTCTTTGCAGGCCTAAATGATGATTTTGAGCATAAATGATAGTTTTGAGCGTAAATTGTACAACTTGAGCTTAGAAACTCGGAATGACCTGAATTTAGAAGCTTTGGAAAGCTAAGAAGAAGAGCTACAACGTTCATGTTTTGGGTTTTTCCTAATTCTGACTGGACAAGGGTGAAAACTTGGCTTGAAGTCGTGAAAAGTATGCTGGGAACTGAAGAAAAACGTCTTTGGACGTGCTTCCGTATTTCTGCCATAACTTGAGTTTTAGACCTCGGATTGTGCTGATTCTTCAATGACCAGAAATATAATTGAAAGGGATACAATTCATATGTTTAACACTTTTCCAGATTCAGACTCTATCATGCTCAAATTTGGCCCGAAAGTCCTCGCCGCGGCAAGGAAAAAGCTTCACCTCGGCGAAACCTGCATCAGATGTAAAAATAAAACGACGCGTTTTGGCTTGCTAGGGCTTCATCCTTAAGTGAGAAAGGTATAAATTAGAGCGAAAAGGAAGAGAAGAGGGTCTTGGTTTGTCATTTGGGAGGCAGCTCATGGAAGGAAAAGATTATTGAAGATTTGGGCTTCAAATTAGAGAAGATTTCTCCATCTTTTGCTTATTTTTCAATGATGAATCTTGATTCAGTTGGTTTTTGTTATTTTATTTCATTTTTGAGTATGAACTGAGTTGTTTAGCTAGGGTTTGATGTAACCTTGATACAATGATTCAAATTTATATGAATTGATTTACTTTGAGTTTTAATTTCATGATTGAGTGTTTATCTCTTTGCTTAATGACCTTTGGATGCTTGATCACCATTCAAATGTGTGTTGTTCACAATGAGACTGAGAAGTGATTTGTGATTGTGCCTCTTGGAATAAATACCATAGATTATGCAAACGCTAGAGATAGGTTTAGCGATCTATGAAATCTAGATAGACTTCCATAAAGCTTAAAAGACTTTGAACTATTAATCTTCAATTTGTTGGGTGCAGAAGCTTAATAGGGATAAGTAGGGAAATGTAGCCTGAGAAGGTATGTTTTACAACTTATGGAATTCGATTTTCAATCAAGGAATTAGAATTTGGGTAATAGATTCTATGATTTGGGTTAGCGTATCTAGGTGAAATCAACACCCTAGCATTTTTTTAGCATTGTTTAATTAGTTAAGTTGTTGGGTTTTGCTTTAATTTCATTATCATTCATTTATATTTTGTTAATTTGTATTTAGTTGTTAATTTTCCATCAATCCAATTTAATGTTTCTTCAATTAGGACTTAAACTAGGGAAATCGGTACTTAGAAACACTATCCTCGTGGGAACGATACTCTACTTTTCACTTTATTACTTTGTGCGACTAGTGCACTTGCTATTTTTGCATGTTGTAGTAAACACACATCATGTTTCTGAAATAATAATTGCTATGCTGAGCACTTAATAGTGCATTTCTACAGTTATCAAATAATCAAAATTGTCTAAGCCTATTTGGAATCTTTTGAATGCTAGAAAAGCATGTTTTTCTGCAGTTATAGTCCTAAGGTCAGCTCTTCTTCTACTTACTTTAGCATGTTTTATTATTATTTATTCAATATTCAATTCAAATTTTGTTGGAGTTTTCAACTACTTCAGCATTATTGGGTTACATAGACGCATTCGGGGGTCTTGTTGGCTGTTTGGGCCGTTTCCATGTATAGCCGTTATAGGATTTCTTTAAGTTATTAATTCCTTATTGGGTTGGGCTTAAGAATATGAATCATTGTAAAACTAGGTTTTGTCACTTAAACCTAGTATATAAACATATTTTTTCTCTTATTATAAGCGTGACAACAAATCATAGGGCAATTCATTCATTGTAAACGAGAGAGAGGTGAGGAAATATTGCAATAATATTGACTCAGCTGGACGTAGCCCATATTGGATAAACCAGGGTAAATCGTGCATGTTATTTTCTCTATGTTTATGATATGTGATTTGCTTTATTATTGTTTTGTTCTTGCTGCTATCTCTATTTCGTTCAAATTTAGCTTTCTTGATCACAATCATTCAAATAAACATGAATATGTATGCGACTGTTAATTCAACAAACTTATATTTTAGTCTCAAGTTTGCCAAATTTCCATAAAGATCCAGCAAGTTGTTGTGTGTTCCATGTGGTCCTCAGTTCCCATTATATTCTTACCAATTAATCCCAATTTGAACTTGTTTTCAGTATATTCTGTCCCAAGTAATCTTCATGTGCCATGTGGGATAAATGTGATGAATATAGAAAGATGATTTTAGCCTACATATTATTGACCTATATACACCTGACATTATGCGTTGAATTGCGTTGTTTTTTGGGTATTAGAACACCCAAATTCCTCTTACACTCTTTGGCAATCAGTTTGCAGGGGAGAGAACAGTGATTGAGAATGAGTTTGCTAATTCTGATGCTTCCAATCTCAAACAGTGTTGTTTATTATGTGTATTGTGTTGCCAATTAACATGGAGCCATATGTCAAAAGTTATTATGCACATGGTTAGTTTGAACAGGTAATTTGGGATTGTGGCAAAATGTAGGATGGAAATTGTTTCAACCGAGAAGGCAGGAAAGATTTTGTTAACTTCATTGTGTAAGGTAGTAAATGCTATTTAAGCTCCATATTAAATTTGACTTCTGTCAGAACTCTGAATCTGAAGTTACTGATTGGTTTAAAAGGGTTCTAAGTGCTAAAACTATTGGAATTTGTGAGTGATAAATCAAACTTGCACAGCCCAAAAACGAGATGAATTGTAGCGAGAAAACTAGAACTACTTATATCAATCTGAATGACTCAATTACAATGAAAACAATCCTTCTCTTTTACAGTAAGAGATCATAACTCTAATCCTAGTTGAAAACTACTGTCTTATTCTACTCAAACTAAGAAAGGGAAAATATGTTAACTCAAATTCTTATTCCTAATTAAACTCAACATAAAAGGAAAGCAAATAAACATAAACTCAAACTCCTAAACTAAACTAAAATCCTAAAACTGAAACAAACTAAAACTAAAACTCTTGAATTACAAGTCACGTTTCCTTTGTTTTTATTTTTTTTCTTTTCTTCATCATGTCACAAGTGTGCCGCAGCATGCTCCTTCTCTTCACTATGCCGCGGCATGCTGCCTTCTGGAATTTTGTTGTGCCGCGGTGTGCTACCGTCTGCCCACAAATCTTTCTTCTTCTTCTTCAACACTTAAGCCTTTTCTTCTTCAACTTGATCCATGTTTGCATGCACTAAAATAGGTTCATTCAGCACTCCTCCTTGAACCTTTTTGGTGCCCATTCCAAGCAAGTTCTTTGACATTTCTGCTACTTGAAATTTGGAGCCACCTAACTTCTTTTCAATTCCTTTGACTTCTTCACTTTTTGACTCCCATGATACTCCGCCTTAATTGGTTCTAACATGGCGCTTCTACAACTTTGATCAATCTCCTTAAGAGACCTCATTCCTCTTGCTCCCACATCATCTACCCCTAAATTTTCTTGAGAGCCTTTTTCTTTTCTCCATGTTGCGGAACTAGGAGAACTCAATCTATGTTGCCTTCCTACTTGGCAACTCCTATATGCTTTATCTATGACCTCTACGGTTGGTAACATTGATACTTTCTCCTCTTTACTTCTAAGGGCATTAACATCCATAACACTCCAATCCACTACATAGCTTCTATTTCTCATGGCACATTCATAAACTCTACATCATTAGAGTCCTTTACTTTGCACACATTGTTTGCAAATTCAAACACAAATCCCTTTTGCATCATTTGTCCAATACTCAACAAATTATGATTTAAATAAGGCACTAAAAGAACATCAGAAATTAATTTAGTACCTTTTAATGTTGAAACAACAATGGTTACCTTTTCCTTTGATTGTCACTTTGTCTGCATTACCCAATCTCACCATTCCCTTCATGTCCTCCAACTGAGTGAGCATATCCACTTTGCCAATCATGTGTTGAGTGCATCCATTGTCAATAAACCATGAATTGTTTTGGTCCTTAGCATCCATAATCAATGCAATGAATAATAGTTCTTCTTCTCCCTCATCTTCTTCTTTCACAATGTTTACTTGTTGTTGTGGTTCACTAGTTTGCTCTTGTTGTTGATTTTTCTTCTTTTGATCACTCTCTCATAAAGTGACTTGGTTTATTGCAGAACTAGCATGTATTTGGCTTATTCTTGTATCAACAATCATCCTCTGAATGATTGTTGTTTTTGCAATGGTTGTAAAACACTTGACTTCTTCTATTTCCATATCCCTTACCTTTTCCCAAAATCTTAGCCTTCGTTCGTAGAGCAACTTGTAACCCATTTACGTCTCATCTTCCTTCTTTGTTCTTGTGCTTTAAGAGCACTCATCAAGTCAGCCAAGGACATTGATATGATATCCCTTGAATCTTTAAGAGACGAAATTTTGAACTCTAACTTTTCTGGCAAACTTACCAGAACCTTTTGTACTACCCTCTCCTCTTGAAGGTCTTCACCCAAAATTCTTATCTCATTCACCAACTTCATTAATCTATCAGAGTACTGCAAAACACTCTTCGTTTCAGTCATCCTCATATTCTTAAGTTGCCATTTCATTGTGATAATCTTCATGTTCCTTGTCTTCTTAGAACCTTGATACTCTATTTACAACTTCTCCCAAATTTCCTTGGTGGTAGTGCAGGCAATAATCTTCACAAAAATTGCATCGATCACAGCCGATTGAAAATATGACAGAGCCCTTGCTTTCTTTCTATCCACTACCTTTTTTTAACTCCATCTGAGCAATCATTTGGATCTTATAATTCTTCTTGAAAGTCTCCTCTTGTCTTGGTGACTTCCCACAAATCAACAGCCAGTAGAAATCCTTGCATCTTCACCTTCGAAATATGGTAGAGATCTCCTCTGAATACAGAAATTAGTGGCATTGAACTTGATGGAGCCATCTTCCTTCAAATTTTCTCCTCTCTCTTTCTCTCTCTCTCTCTAACTTAAGAACTTCACCATAGATCCTTTAAGATAACTATGTTCTGATACTAATTGTTGGAATATGGGAGTGACAAATCAAACTTGCACAACCCAAAAACGCAATGAATTATAGAGAGAAAACTAAAACTAATACTTTTATTAATCTGAATGACTCAATTACAATGAAAACAATCTATCACTTTTATAGTAAGAGACCATGACTCTAATCCTAGTTGAAAACTACTTCCTTATTCTACTCAAACTAAGAAAGGGAAAATGCATTAACTCAAATTCTTATTCCTAATTAAACTCAACATAAAATGGAAGCAAATAAACTTAAACTTAAACTCCTAAACTAGACTAAAATCCTAAAACTAGAAACAAACTAAAACTAGAACTCTTGAATTGCAAGACACATTCCCTTTTCTTGTTTTTTTCTTTTCTTCATCATGTCACAAGTGTGCCACAGCATGTTCCTTCTCTTCATTGAGCCGCGGCATTCTGCCTTATGGAATTTTGTTGTGTGCTGTAGCATGTTGTCGTCTGCCCACAAATTGTTTTCTTCTTCTTCAACACTTCAGTCTTTTCTTCTTCAACTTGAGTCATGTTTGCATTCATTTTTCAACAAAAACTATGCTTAAATTTAAAGCTCAATGTATCATGCCAGATAGAATTTCTCTTTTCTTTGACATGAAAATGTATGTTGTTTTGTCTTTGGGAATTCTACATCAATTGGAATGTGATGAAATTCACTCCCCCTGGTACATGATGAATAAAGGATTGAATTGTTTAAGATGGAATATTCTCTTTATGGTCATTTCTGTTTCTTCATTTATGCGTTGTTAGGATGTCTTTGATGTTTCACTATCTAGAGGTGAAATAGTGTTATTGGCATTGATAAATTTCCTTACCTTGTTACATTATAGATATATAAGATTTAAAACTTTTGTATGCAATTGTTCAGAAAGGTTTTTATTCTCCAACCATAGGGTCTGGGAAAAATTTTGGATGCATACAACAGTTGATGTTGCCAATGCCATTGATGTTGTTAAAGATTTAGGACTGGACACTTACATTTTTAGCTGTGACTATCATTGCTCTTCCTACATTCAAGATTTGCTAGAACCAACCCTGTTAGGATAACGTTGCTTTTTCTAGTGCAAGCACTAGGAAGGAAATCCTGCATATGCACGTGTACTTGGAGACAAGTGTACACGTAAAAAAATGCTCACCTTTCCTCATCTATAGGGAAATAATCTTGTGTAAAGACATCGAGATAACTACCAATATTGTTTGATAAACAAAGTGCTTGAAAACAATTTACATGCAATCATAGAGGTGTGGACAAAAGTGGAAACACACTCACTTACACCCAAGGGATGGGGCAATTGGGGTTTCTTTCCCATATTGATTTTGAAAGGTATAAAATTTTAAGTAGAACTAATAAGAATGACTTGTATGTGTTAAAACTAGAAAAAAAGAATAAGCTATCTGTTGTGTAATATGTTGTGTGTTTGTATTCAATAGGAATAGTAAAATATATACAGAAGTTGGTATTCTAAAATAGGAAGATAAATATATTAAAATAATGATTTTGATCACAAGAATATTTCTCAATACTCCCCCTCAAGTTGGTGAGTGAATATCATGAAGTCCCAACTTGCCACTTAAGTAATGGAATTGTTCACTTCCCAAAGGTTTGGTGAAGATGTCTGTAATTTGTGAATGTGATGGGACGTATAAAGGTGCTATTACTCTGTCTTGTATTTTCTCTCGTACAATGTGACAATCTATTTCAATATGCTTTGTGCATTCATGAAAAACAATATTTTTGCCAAGGTGAAGGGCTGCTTGGTTGTCACAAAACAAAGAGGCCAGCAGATTTTGTGGTACTTTGAGATCTTGCAAGATATATCGTATCCACATAATTTCCAAACACGTTGCAGCCATAGCTCGATACTCTTCTTCAACGGAAGACTGAGCTACATTAGCTTGTTTCTTTGATTTCCAAGAAATTAAGGAATGTCCTAGAAAGACACAAAATCATGTAATAGAACATCAAGTCGTCGTACAACCAGCCCATTCTGAATCACAGTAAGCCCTCAATGTGAGGTCATTAGAGGAAGGAAAAAATAATCCTTGACCAAGATTACCTTTAATAAATTGTAAAACTCTCAAGGCAACTTCCCAATGTGGTTTTCATGGATTATGCATGAATTAACTTAGGATATGTATAGAATAAACTATATCTAGCATTGGCACTATGAGGTAAATCAATCGTCCTACCAACTCTATATTGATGGGATCTTGCAATAAATCGCCATCCTCAGGATTTAATTTTAAATGCTCCTCCATTGCAAAAGAGTTGGGACAAGATCTAAGTAATCCCGTATCTTTCAAAACATCTAATGCATATTTTCGTTGAGAGACAAAAATTCCTTTTCTAGATCAAGAGACTTCAATGCCAAAAAAGTATTTTAGAGTACCAAGATCTTGTAAGAATTCATGCTTAGAAAGGGTAAAATTGGTGTATAACATGGTATAAGGTCATATGACATGTTATTGAAACTAATAGGGTGAAATTGTTACCTTTTATGCTTTACAACTCTTGTAACTTGAAAAGGAGTTCAAGATCTTCAACAAATTTGATGAAAATCCTCAAAGTAAAGTCCACCCCAAGATGAAGAAAAGACAGCCAGCCATGAGAGCTTAAGAAGAGATTTTCAATCAAATGAACATTATATTAAATTTGGGAAATATCACTTATTTAGACACAAGGACAATTTTGAAATTGTTCTCAAGTCCTTGAATTAATATGAATCCTATATTAACACTTAATACAAATTCAATATTATTTTCAAGTCCTTGAAATAATTTTAATTTAATATTAACTCTTAATATTAAATCATTATTGATCCTAAGTCCTTGAAACAATTTCAATTTAATATTAACTCTTTAATATTAAATCCTTGATTTAAACAAATTTATAATCAAGGCATATAAAATAATCCCATTTAATATTTAACCCATTATTGAATCCAATTCAATAATATATTTAAGTCCATCATTGAATCTAATCCAACAATGACCAAATTACCTTATTACCCTTGGTAAGTGCTAATTTCCATGAGTAATCATTTCTCACCAATACATAAATTCGGATGCACGCGTTTACATCTAAACATCGTTAACCTTTAACGATATATATTACTCTCTCTTCTCATGCTTGGGTTTTAGGTGTGACCACTTAGGTTCACTGTAATCTAGTTGTGGGCCCAATATCACAATCCGATATATTTCGTCATAACTCTGTATGATTGAAACTCCCACCAATCATGGTAGGCATCTAGCAATGCTCCACAACCCCTAAGCCACAATGAAGTTAAACTCCAATGAACCTTTTTCCCAATCGTACGTTTTATGTAGTAAAATCCCTTCGTCGTCTAATCCTGATTAAGTATAGGTTTATGGTACATCAAAACCCTTAACTTAATCTTTATCCGAATTGTCAAGCAATACAATGGAACGTGTCATCATGAAACTCCTTTTCATATGACTGTTTTGTACTCTGCCCAGAGATTTCCTTTTCCAATGTTTATTGACATTCGTCTAGGAACTCGAGACCAAACTATTTCGAGTCAACGGATCCCATCTTGACCATCACTTGTCCTCGCACATGAATAACATATGACCAAACCGGCTTCTTACACAAAACATGACTAGCCTCATGTATATACACCATATGAATCATATGTATCCTATGTCGAGTCCAACCATGATGTCTCAAGTGTAAGGATTAGTGGTACACTAGTACGAACCTATAATGTATCATTGACCACATTCTAAATGTCCATGTGATTCATTGTAATCAATCATATTCGTTAAACAGTTTACCAACCTTTTATCCATGCTAATGTCCTATTGATATACCTCTTCTAATCACCCACACTAATACCATCACATGATATTCAATGGAGGCATTCAGCATGCCTATTATGCAATGTTATTGCCTAATTAACATTACTTATGTACGGAATGCTTTGATGATTTGATCTTCTAAAGATCCGTATCATCCGAAAATTTCACATGCATTATAAATAGTATAAATGAAGTAGTAAACAACATGTGAAATCATAACTCTTTCTTCTATTATTAAAAGAATATTTACAAGGTATAATGCTCTAAAACCGATAACACGATTGGTTCCTAGGGCATACACTAATAGATCTTTGATACAGAATTGTTGCAAAAGATAAGCCTTGATAGACTTAATTGCTTTTTCATTGTTGCCTGTCACAATAATGTCATTTACATAAATAAGCACTATAGTAAATAAGTTCCATGTGGATTTGGTGAATAAGGAGTAATCGGCCTTTGATTGAGGAAACCTGCCTTTTGATTGGCATGAGATAATTTCGAGAACTAGTTACAAGAAGCTTACTTTAAACCATATAAAGATTTATTGAGCCGACATACCATATTCTCCACCTGTCGGTGAAGACAAAGGGGAACCTCCATATAGACAATCTCATCAAGATCACCATGAAGAAAGGCATTTTGAACATCCATTTGATAGAGGAACCAATGATGAGAAGTGGCAATGGATATAAGACAACGAACAGTGGTGATTTTGGCCGTTAGGGAAAACATTTCGAGATAATCAACTCCTTCAATTTGGGTGTATCCCTTAGCAACAAGACGGGCTTTGTACCATTCTATAGAACCGTTGAAATTATATTTAATCTTGTAGACTCACTTGAATCCAATAGGCTTCTGATTGGTAGGGAAATGAGGCATGGTCCAAGTGTTATTGTGTATAAAGGCATCAAGCTTAGCTTGCATAGCATCTCTCCATTTGCTATCAAGGATTGCCTAAGAATAGTTAGTGGACTCACAAAAACCAGAAATATTAGCAAGAAAAGAAAAATGAGAAGGGGGAAGACATGAATAAGATAGAAAATGAGAAAAATGGTGCCTTGTACCTCAAACAGAACTGGACAACGGGTTAATGAATGATTAGTGCCAGTGTGAGCAAAGTTCATATAATAATCTGCATGCTAGGCTGGGGGTTTATAAGGGTGTTGTGAATGGTGGGTAAGTGGAAGGGAATTAGCTAATACAAGTGGAGTTATTGGTGGATCAGTGTTGGCTTTTGAGGGGTATGAATCATGAGTGGAATTTGTGGGAGATAGAGTCGAAGTGGGATTGGGTTTGGTGGATTTTGGTGGTGAGGAGGGTGTTGGTGATATGGACAGGGAGTTGTCTAGGGGGGGGCTTTGTGTGTGAGATGGGTGGGTAGTGGAAAATTCAAAATCAGAGGCATTGGTTAGTGGAATAGTGTGTGGAAGTTGTGGGGATACAGTTTCTAATGACTATTGGGGGGATTTGTTTTGTAAGGAAAAGTTTGTTCATGAAAGCACACATCTCGACTGACATAAAATTTTTTGGTTTGTAAGTCAAATAATTTGTATGCTTTTTGTTCTGTGGAATAGCCAACAAAGATGCAACAATAAGCACAAGTGGCAAATTTGGGAATAGGATGAGTGATAGTGGCAAAACACAGAGATGATCATAAGATGGTAGATGATGGTATAACCATTCAAAAGGTGTAATATTAGAAAGTAATGGTGTGGGCAAACGGATAATTAAATAACTGCAGTTAATACACATTCACCCCAAAAACTAATTGGAACATTAGTTTGAAAAAGAAAAGCATGGGCGACTTGTAAAATGTGATGATGCTTGCGTTCGACGACTCTATTTTTTTGTGGAGTGTAAACACAAGACTATTGAAATTCAACTCCATTTTGAAGGAAAAAAGAATGCAGAGAAAGAAATTCACCACCATTATCAATGCAAACAATGTTAATGTGAGAATGAAATTGAGTGGAAACAAAATTAAAAAAAGACATGAACAATTTTGGAGCATCAGATTTATGATACACAAGAAATAACCATGTGCAATGACTAAAATCATCAACGACGATGAGGAAATAACATGCACCTGAATCTGATGTATGTTTATGTGGTCCCCAAATGTCGCAATGTATTAATTGAAATGGTAAAGTAGAAGAAATTGTACTAGATTGAAAAGGTAAACGAGTTTGTTTTGCTAGCGGACAAATATTACAATTATTTGAAAAATGATTATCAGTAGCAAGAACAAACTTAGAGATGGAGCGCAAGCTATTAGGAGATGGATGACCAAGACGGTTGTGCAAGGTGGTATTGGTGGTGGTGGTAGAACATGTTGTAAGTGACTTGTGGGCTAGTGACATGAAATAGAGCCTGCCACTTTGCTTACCCCAACCAATCATCTTCCTCTTAGCCAAGTCCTGCAAAAAGCAAAAGTCAAGGAATAAGATCATGCAACAATATAATGACTTGGTGATTTTACTGGCAGATAAAAGGTTTTGATGAACAGAAGGCACATGAAGAACATTGTGTAAAATAATATCTTTATTGAAAAGTATTATGCTTGTAGAATCAATGGGGACACTAGAACAGTTAGGTAAATTAACAAATGGTGTGTTAGGTGGATGTGAGTGAGCAAATAAGGTGGGGTCTAAAGCAATATGGTATGTGGCACCACTATCTAAAATCGCGCAGACCTACTATATTGGTATAATCATCAATATTATCCTTGGATGTGTGTGCCATATTGGCCATAGCAGTGGTCAATTATTGGTATTGCTTGGTTGAAGGGCCTAAAATTATCTCCTGCAAATAAGAGTTGTTGGTGACATGGGAAGCAGATGCATTCCCATTGTTGTAGAAAGATTTGTTACAATTGGCATCAATGTTGCGTGAGACTTAGCTGCTGTGATAGATGCTACATGTGCAACGTGAAACTGATTGGATTGTGATCTGCTCTGATGGCTGCTGGTCATTAATGAACAATTTTAATTCCTCGAAAGTGCACAAATTGATGTCACAGTATAGTGCGGAAAAGCAAGGGTCGATCCCACCAAGATTTGTAAGCACTCAATCAATCCTAATATACTATGCCTTAATTAAACAAATAAAATATACAAAATTATAAACAAAGAAACTAAACTAATTACTATGGAAGCAAAACAAATTCTTAACCAACTGAATTAAATAACACAATTAAAAATTAACTGAAAATCAATGCAAGAAAAACCTAGGTTTCCAATTTCACCATAACAATTTGACTCTTTGCTAATAACTAATTTATTGTCATCTCAATCCAATTCCTAGAGTTCAGTCTTCCATCATTATGATATTACCATTTGATGTTAGAGTTTAAGCAAATATTCTTAACCATTAAACTCACTAGGATGTTTAGTAAAGCCTAACAATCAATAACCCATAAAGAACAAGAAATACTCAAAATATCAACCAAATTGTACCTAGCCTGATGTTTGCCTCAACACAATCCAATCATGTAAAAGAGCTATTCAAGGTTTGCATATGATGTTTACCTTACCTTGTCTCAAACAATCAATTGTTTTGTATTTTAAAGTTAGCATATGATGTTTACCATACTTATTTCATACAAAACATCAAGATTGAATTAAGTGCAATGAATGAAACTAGAAATAAATTGAATCAATAGAACAATAAAATTAATTAAAGCATAAAAGCTTCATGTTAGGTTACATCAGATCCCTAGAAAAGAAATTAGTTACACATAAACGTAGAGAAATCAAACCTCAAAACCTTCAAAAACATGAAGTACAAGAGAAAATGATGAAACCCTAGGTAGATCTCTTCTCCTTGCCTCCAATGCTCCCCAAGTTTCAATCTCTCAGAGTTTTTGTCTCTCCAAAAAAATACTAAAGAAATCCTTTTATAGTGCTAGGGTTGTGGGAAAGTAATGGGAAAAACCCTATCCAAAATAGGAGAATAAAATTCAGCTTAATGTTAGATAGAGTCCTTGTAGAATTAGGATTCTTGTGCTGACCTTTAGGTACTAAAACAAGAATATCTTCCACTAGAAATCTCAGAATATCAGAGTTGTGTAGCTAAAGTTACATCCATTTTAGTGCAGTGTGTTCGCTCATGCCACGGCACAAAAATCCTCCGCCACGAACAATCTTCAAATATTCATAACTTCTTCGTTTGAGCTTCGATTCTCGAACCGTTTGTTCCTACATGATTCTAATTCTTTCCTCTTTAATGTCTATGCTTGAAATCCTCATTTTTTAGAAACTAAATACCTGAAAATTCATAAAGCATACCCGTGATTCTAGAAAACAAAAGAGATATAGAAATTAAGTAAAATTAACCAATTAACCCTAATTCCTTCACAAAATACCCTTAAAATCACTATGTATGAGTGCGCTTCCAAGCACTCATCAGTCATTTGTGTGGCTGGTGGATTTTAGGCTTGAAATTGGGATCATGGCATGGATGTCTAGGTGGGAATCCATGTAATTTGTAGCATTCTGTAATGGTATGGTTGTCCTTCTTGCAATATTTGCAAAACAGTCTATCTGTGTTGACATTAGGGGAAGGGTGAGAAAAGTTACCAGAGAATTTGTGGTTGGAATTCTTGATATTTTGTAAAGTTGTTGTAATTGAAAAGTTTCCAGTAAGTGAATTGATTTCGATTTCTCATTGTTTCTCCTCTTAAGTAACTAAGTTGTATGTTTTGTGCACATTAGGAGGAGGCCTCATAAGAAGAAGTTGTCCTCAAATAGCATTGTAGGAGTCATTGAACCCATAAGGAATTGCATTAACCGATCCTGTTCTTTTTGTTTTTCTATTTCTTGCACATCTAGGTGTTTGCTACTTGAAGGAGGTTGATAAATAGAGAGTTCATCCCAATATGATTTGGTGAAATAAATAGCAATACTAGACGTACCTTACTCATATGAAGCAATTGATTTTTGGATTTGATAGATTCTAGGCGCGTTTCCTTGAGCAAAGTGCTGACGAAAATCTTCCCATTCTTCATGGACTGTGGATGCAAAGACAATGTTGGATGTAAGATCAGGGGCTACAGAGTGAGCGAGGCATAAGAAAATCATCATTGCATATAACTCATATTCATCAGGCTGCTGTAATGACTGCTTTATACTAGGATACTCATAGCAATATATCAAGTAAAATACATTTATATTAGTAAAAGTAAATGGGCCCAAAATTTTCTTTTATTAAACATATACATTTTTTACACAAAATTTGGATTATGTACAAAAGTTATCAAAAACATGGTGGACAGTGTAACCATTTCTCCTCGCGTGCCGACGCCCATCCAACTGCGTTCTCACCTAGATCCTGCAATTACAAAGAAAAACAACGGGGTGAGCACAAAACAATGCTCAGTAAGTAAATCCCTACTCGACTGTCCCCGTAACTCTTTCTCTTAATTCTTTCCTTACTCTTTTCTACCACACAGTTTTCTTTCCTGAACTTCTACTCTAGGTCACAGCCTCGTCTTATCGGAGGCACGGCCGGGTGGAGTTCACACAGCACCAACCCACTTTTCGTGACGGTCGGGTGGAGATCACAAAGCACCTACCTACTCTTAGTAACTACCAGGTGGAGATCACAAAGCACCAACCTGTTTTTTTTAGTAACTACCGGGTGGAGATCACAAAGCACCAACCCGTTTTTTTACTATTTTTCTCATTCTCTCTACTCTTAGAGTAGTTCATACACAAAGTTTTGTACTCTTTCTCAAGGCACAATTAATCTTCTCCACTAATGCACTCATGAAATGCCAACACGCAATGTTGCAAGAATTAAGGTTTACTACTCATGATTCTCTTAGGCATTTCATCAAACAACTAGTGTGCATACATAAACTCTACTTTATCTATTGTTTTATCCCTCTCTTGAACCATCCAAAATGGGAGGAAACTCCCTCACAAAGTTATAATCCCTATCACAACATGACACTTCCAAAAAGATTTCTCAATCTCTTTCAATTTCATCTCAAACTAGATTCCCATCACACATCACACTTCTCATAATTGAAGTGTATTCAACAACCACAAAGCAATTATTCATCTCCATCTCAATTCTCAATAACATATCATCTAACATGCATACACAATTTCTACTAAATCTCTACTCAAAAGAGTTCTCAAATAGCATCTTAGATTGAGATTTACTTACCTTGTAATGGAGAGATCTCACTAGCACTTTCCTTTCCTTTACAAGGCTTGTCTCTTCTCTACCCTTTAAACCATAACACCATAAGATTTTAATACACAAATATATGAAAAACTTCACATCTAAAGCAAGAATCCTTACCTTAGGATGCCTTAGATTAATTCTCTACCAAGATCCAACTAAAAACCCTCAAAAATCCTTGAAAGCTTGAAGGAAAAGTTGAGAGGAAATGGAGAATGAAAGAGGCGGTGGAAGATGAAGAATGAAGGGTTTACTAAGCTTAACCCCTTTTTAGCTCAAATTATCTTCATTCATTCCCATATTGCCCTTGCTCTTTCTTGAAAACTCCATCCTTATCCTTTGATTCATTACAAACACACCCCCATTCTAACATATTCTCCATAAAATTTCCTTACAATTCACTCCCCACTTTTCCTGCTAATTAGGGGTAGAATGGTCATTTTACCCCTATGGAGAATTCTCTAGAAACCTTAATACACTTTTATAGTCCTTGTCATTGTGGTGAAGAAAGAAATTCCGATCGTCTGAAGAAAAAATTCACGAGAACCTACACCGCAATTACAAAGCCAACGTCGCCGCGGCGAAGACTATTCTTCGCCCCGGTGAAGACTGAAATTCCATACTTCACCAAAACTCAACCAAAATTAGGGCAAACACTCAACCAAACCAACTAAGGGTCAACCAACTGAAAATAACGACATACAAGCTCAAATGAGAACAAATCAATAAACATTCAAACATATAACATAATTTACTACGTACCTCAATTGGGGCGTTATAGCTGCTCAATTGTTGACGGGGCCTTGAATTTACCATTGATGAAACCAAGTTTGTTCTTGGTAGAAAGAGCTACTTTGACATATCGACTCCAGGAAGCATAGTTTTCTCCATTGAGCAATTCAGTGACAAGTGATTGGTTGGGATTTTCTCCATGGTGGAGGAAATAACGACTATTGATAATGGCAGAGGAGGTCGGGATTGGTGTGGAAGATTTTGATTCAGTTGAGGAGATTGAAGTTTCCACCATATTGAAGATGAAGGTGAATTAGAAGGATTTTGATTGGAGAGGTATGTGAAAAAATTCTTAAGCAATCAAGAGTTGGGTTTTCCTTATTGCTCCGATACCATGTTAAAACTAGAGAAAAAGAATAAGCAATCTACTATTTAATATTTTGTGTGTTTCTATTCAATAGGGATAGTACAAATATACACAGAAGTTGGTATTCTAAAAATAGGAAGATAAATATATTACAATAATGATATTGATCACAAGAATATTTCTCAATAGTATGTTTATATGTGAGCTCATATAGGCACAAACACTTACCTAGAAAACGTTTTTTGAGGATTCAATATACATATTATATATGTTGCCATTTTGTTGCATAGATAATAAGATTTTTTAATTATATTCAGATACTTGGTTTCTTTTTCGCTCCAATTGTTCTCAATCAGCTTGGCATCATAAGAAATCTTGCAGATGTTAAAGTTCTTTCTGAATGGATGATCCTTTTCTTGGTAAGCACACTTAATTGCTTTGGGTGCTTCTTCTGGTGGTGATTTCAGTTGGAGTTATTAATCAAATTCAAGAGTAGAACATAATTATTATTACTATTGATACTCTCATATTGGTACTATTTCATGATTTTCTTGAACTACATTATTTACTTTGAAACAATGTCCATTAGTTAACTAGTGCTAGTTTCTGACTATACTTCTGAAAGTAAGGGCTTTAAAATACGTTATCTAGAGTGAATGACTCAGATGTATCTTTTGCTCAGAGTTTTCAAGAGGAGATAGGAAAAGCTACACATGAACCTTAAAATACAGTACAACATTGAAGTTTTCTTTTGTATCTTAAAATGCTTTACTCTTGTAGCTAAATCATTCCAAATTTTGTTGCTAAGTCTAACCATAGCATGGATAGAAGGAATGTAAATTATTTCCAGGAGTTGCTTGAACACTCAAAGGTATTGATTCTTTTTAGCCATATCACGAAATATTGTTGAACTTTAGTGTAAATAATTGACTAATGAAAGGGGTTTTTTTTGCTAACTTGTATGCATGTTGTGTAAAATATTATGACTTCCTTATGTTTGTTTTAGCCCAAGGAATTAAGAGCTGATTCATTGACATGATTTTGGTTCTACCACCAACTGTTCCAAAGTCCAAACCATGTTTTGCCAATGATCTCAATTTTAATGGTTAATATTTGTTCCTTCTGTTGCTATACTTGTTTATCAATCATTTACATAAGGTTTGTCAGATAAAAGTTAACATATTTTAAAGTTAGAGAATTGCTTGAATTGCTGGGAAGGCTAGAATTCAATTTTACATCCATACTAAAACAGTGAGTCAACACTGGAAGGATTTACCAAGAAATGACTTAACATGTATGCAAATGCCAAGTTCAAACATTGGTGGACAATCCTGTAACGCCCCACTTGAGGTACGTAGTTGTTGTTTCTTCCTTTGCTCTTATTTGAGTTGGTATTTGGTAATATTGAGTGTTGTGTTGAATACTTGCCCTGAAATTGGTTGAAAACAGAAGAAGTTCGTCTGTCAGTCGGGCCAGGGCGAAGAATCTTCGTCGCGGCGAAGAGGTATTGAAGCCACGGGGAAGCTGCTGGACAGTTTCGCCGCGGCGAGAGAAGTTGCTTCGCCGTGGCGACAGGCCGATTAAATTGTTTGTTAAGTTTTAGATATTTTCTTCCCTAAGGGCAATTTGACCATTCTACCCCTAATTAGCAGGAAAAGTGGGGAGTTAATTGTAAGGATTTTTCATGGAGAATATGTTGATATGGGGGTGAGTTTGTAATGAATCAAAGGATATAGATGGAATTCCCAAAGAAGAGTAAGGGCATAATGGGAATGCTTGGGTATAAATTTCTTTAAAAGGAATTAAGAGTAAGCAAACCCCTCATTGTTCTTCTTCAACGCCACTTTCTTCTCTTGTTTCCTCTTAACTTCTCTTTTCTTTTGATCAAGGAGTTCCAAGGGATTTTTTTTGAAGTGATTTGGGGTAGAAAAGCAACCTAAGGCTTTCTAAGGTAAGGATTCCTATTTAAGTTGTGTGATTTGTGAGTTTTAAGTTATATTGATATTTGAGTGTTTTTGTTCTTTTGGTCAAGAGTAGAGGAAAAGCCAAGCAAACCAAGTGAAAGGAAGAGTTGGTGAAGTCTCTCCATAACAAGGTAAGTAAACCCTAACCCAAGTTGAGATTTAAGAATTCTCTTGATTAGGGTTTTGGTAGAAATGATGTATGTATGTGATATACATGTGATATGCCATGTATAGAGGTTTAAATAGAGATTTCTATGCTTTGTGAATGTTTAGACCTTGCAAATATGAGAAATGAGATGTTGGGTTGGAAAGGTAGATTGAGATAGAATTGAAGGGGTATTGTGAATCCCTTTTTGGAAGTGCTTTCTTTGACAGGTTTTGTGGCTATGTGAAGGGGTTTCTCCCCATTTTGGATGGTTAGAAAAAGATTTAGACTCATTGCTATAGTAGAGTTTTATAGTGCACATGAGTTGTTTGATGAAATGCCTAATAGAGGGTTGAGTATGAGTAATGAACCTTAATTCTTGCAACATTGCATGTTGGCATTTCATAAGTGCATTAGTGGAGATGAACCATCCATATGCATTATTTGTGCATTGAAAAGTGACCTAAGAAAGTGTAGGAAACTTGTGTATGCAACTACCCTATGAGTAGAGAGCTTGGTGGATGCATGCAACTACTCTAAGAGTAGAGAGAATGAAAAATGCTAGAATAGAGTGAATTAGAAGAGTAGAATAGATGGGTCGATGCTTTGTGATCATCACCTGATAGTTATGGGAGTTGGGTTGATGCTTTGTGATCAGCACCCGAATAGCCCTTAGAGATGGGTCGATGCTTTGTGATCGTCACCCGATGAGTAGTAGAAATGGGTAGATGCTTTGTGACCACTACCCGGTTAGTTGTTAGATAAGTGGGTTGATGCTTTGTGATCATCATCCAACATTTAGTAGAAGTGGGTTGATGCTTTGTGATCATCACCCGACAGTGACTAGAGACGGGTTAATGCTTGGTGATCGTTACCCAAAAGTCATGAGAAGCGGGTAGGTGCTAAGTGGTCTCCACCCGATAGTTAGGGAAAAATCGAGTAGGTGCTTTGTGATCCCCACTCGGTAGTCACTGAGAACAGGTTGGTACTATGTGAATTCCACCCGATAGTCATGAAGAGTGAGATGGTGCTGTGTGAACGCCATCCGGCCTTACCTCCGGTAAGATGAGGCCATGCTGTTTAGTAGAAACAGATATAGAAACAGAAATAGTATAAGGAAAGAATTATGTGTGATACGTACGGGGACAGACAGATAGAGGGTTTTACTTACTGAGCATTATTTTGTGCTCACCCCGTTATTTTCCTTTGTGGATGCAGGATCTAGGTGATGATGCAGTCGAAGGGGCGTCGGCAAGCAAGGAGCAATAGCTACACTGTTTCCCCTATTTTGTCTTTTAAAGGGAATTTTTGTAAATCACACTCTTTGTGTATAAAAGACATATGACTAATAATGAAAAGAAAGCTTTGGGCCCAATTTTCTATTGTTATTATGCATGCATTGTACTAGTTTTCAGCAGTTGTTACAAATCCCTACAACTTCCAACTTAATAGAGGTCATAATAAATAAACATGATTAAACTGTAATTTATCCTTCCAATACTGATTAGTTGAGTTGACTGGTGATTAATATAGAATGAAATGTATTAACATTAATTACATTATTCACAGTCAGTCTATCACATTTTCTAGTTGATGTATAAGAAATACATGAAAATTGTTTCATCTCAATGTGAGTAGATTTGCTAGTCAAAAGCATGAAACAAAGTTTATATGACTTATAAGCAATTGAGAATAATGTGTTGATGCAACAATTACACCAACTAGAGCGATCCGATTGATCTTAGTGGAACCAGAACTGATGATGTGTGCATGATTAAAGATAACCAGCAATGCAATATGAATGCAAATGTAAAGCAAGTAAAGAACACGAAAGGTTTGTAAAGTGGTTCGTTTAGATCTTGAGCCTACGTTAACTGTTTTTCTTATTGCTTTTAGAGCTTACAAGAAAGTAGTACTATGCCTATAACAATTTGCTAACCCTTTTTCCATCGATGGAAGGGGTTTACATACAAGTTTTTTACAAAGGAATGAGTGAAATTAAAAAAATTACAATTAAGCTTGAAATGCAACTCCGATATTCTCGCGATTGAGTGCTAAGATCACACCATTATTGCTGTTGATCTTAACTCTTCCAAAATATTTGGGATCTAAGCGTTTCTGTGATTTGCTTGAACAACTGTCGAGATTGGTTGCGTCTAGCTTATGTTGGGTCGAGCTATATCTCGACAAGCTTATGCTGGGTCAAACAATTGTTGAGCCGAACTGATTCCTGGTCAAACTATAACCTCGCGAAATTCTGACTTCTCCGAGCTTAATGGAAAAATCACACACAATATCTGCCCCCTAGTGTTTGGTGTTCATTTCCAGCTTTGAAGACTAATTGCTTGATTTGATAAGCTCGAGCTTCACAAGCTGTATGTTAAATGTAGGCTTGGTCGAGCTTAATGAGTCGGACTTAATGTCAGTCGACGTGAACAAGACTTAGCCTTTTTTCTACTATGGCATTCGCAGTAAAGCAAGAATTTGAAATGAGGGATATGCGAGTAATTTCCATGTGGTCGTGTCGCATTAAATGTAGCCGGCTTTTTCAATTACTTTTTGTCACGTGTGGGCTACTACAACTGTCCACGTGCCAAGTCGAGGCGACATGTACGATGATGGTTATGATTATAGAAGTCTGATAGTTGATCGTCTTTTATCAATGATCGACACATGGCCACGTCAAGCGGTTAGGATTGCTCGACGAATAGAAGTCTGGGATGTGCTGTAGATCGACGGTTATAGTCAAATCCTGCCTCTTCGCCTCTCATGCACACAACTATAAAAGCGGGCAACTGTTATCAGAAATACACACTTGCAAAAAAAATTTAGACTATTTGTTGCTTTTGCTCTGTCATTGCTCCTTAACTTCACAGTAATTTTTTGGCGAACTCCCACCACTTTTAAACTCCAGTAAGGCTCTATTCTTCTTCCTTACTCATTTTAAACATTCTTTGCTGTTGGGGGTGGCCATTGTCATGGCCACATTAGCTTTTTTAAGGGTTTCTTGAGTATACCCGTTGGTTTGGGTGTTAGAGGGGTTTAAGAAGGTGGCCACGGGAATCCTGGTAGCTCACTTATATCTATTGATTGACGCGAGCTACCTTGGGTGCCTAAACTGAAAGCAAAGTGTGGATAGGTTGCCAAAATTTTGAGCTTTGACACTTGGTCGCTTCTGTTTCATGTACCTAGAGGCAAGCTTTTATCATGTCTTCGTCTAGCAACCACAACATAGATTGACTCTTTGACTCCCCGGTGACCTCGACTGTTCACGGGGAAGTTGTCCCGAAATTTTTTGAGGACCTTTGAGTAAGAAGCTAGAACAATGATGCTACGAGCTCCTCGAACCATGCTTCGGTAGAGACTCTCCTACCAAAGAAGTCTCTAGTTCTTAGGCCCTAGAAGGAACCAAGTTCCTTGATTAGGGTCGAGGATATTGAGCGCATAACAAGTATTTACGCGACTCAACTTCCCTTAAGGGCTCCAGGAGATTTCTCCCGGAAAAATCCCCCCGTAAGCTGGGTGGCAATCTCAAATACCCTCTTAAGGTGTCAGATGTCTGTTCTCTCTCATGACTTTATTTCCAATGTTTTAGACAGGTTTGGCATTGCTCCCCTTAGTTGACAGGGAACTCATATATAATAATAGTAGACATGTACATAGCGTACATGATAGCTGATTAGGGCAAGCTATCTATAGAAGAGCTTGTCCACTTGTATAGGCTGAAAAAGAGGCAAGACCATATGTACTACATTTCTAAGGCGAGGAAAATATAGTTTATCAGTTTGTTCAAGGTCCCAAAGAAAATTTCGAGTTGGGACTCACAATACGTTTTATATGAAGCTGAGGAGATCAGCATTTTTGCTTTGGAAGCTAGTAAGACTTCTATCCTTGTGCGCACAAAGAGTGTTTCCTATTCCGACAAGCGAAATAACCTTAATTCTCTTTGTTTTGCAGTAAACATCGAGCAAAACTTTCTCCCTAAAGCGAGCTTAGAACGGCTTTAGCATTTTAGCGATCTCCCTAAAAGTGAGGGCAATATCATTGAGCTCATCACGCTCTCTCAATTGAAAGTGTATTGCTTCTATGCCAACTCAGCGAAGTTTTGCACCATTTTTGAAAAAGGTAAGTGCTTTGTAGCTCACTGTTTTTATGTCCTTGTCTTGATAGGTCGCTAACGACTTGTTTTTTCTTTGCAAACATGTGGGCCGAAAAATCGAAACGCCTAAAGAAGAATGCACCAGCCCGTAAGGCTACCATGAAGCTATTGATTGTCCCAACGAAGAAACAACCTGCAAACACTACTAGGGCGGCTAGGCAAGGTACCTCACTCTTGTTCTCAATCGCAATAGCAGTAAACTTAGGGAATGCCCAAATGCATAGAAGCCCGCGACTGCCTCCAAGGCAGTCGGGTGGAAGGATGGCCCTGAGGCACCTAAGGGCTTAGTGAAGAAGGCCCTCGAACAAGCTGGAGGCTCGTGGAAGATGAAGATGTTTGAGTAGCAAGATGGCTCAGGCAAAAAAAAGTCAACCTAGTAGTAGAGAGGCTCGGGAAAACAAAAAGTTACTGAGCAACAAGGAGGCTCGGGTAAGAAGATCGTTGGGCAAGCTTGTGGCCCGAAAGATACCTTGGCCAAAAGCGCAACCAAGAAGAAAACTGTTCCAACGGGTGAGCCCCTCAACCCTATTGAAAATAGGGAGAGCTTGCCTCTGTGACATGGTAGAGGGAAAGTGAATGAGGCTGTTAGAGTAGATGCCCTAGAGCCAATCAATTATTGTGGAATTGACTCTTTATAATAATGTTCATTAATCAATAATAAAAAGGCATTTTATTCTATATCGCGTAAATCATTATTATTGCAATATGTATTGATATATGTCCTTAGAATGGTAGAACCGTGACGAGGGTATCAAGTGTTTCAAATCTTGATAGTGAGAACCCTATGACCACATATGGTGGCCATTCTAGGAACGTCCGTAGCCCAAAGATTATTCAAGTAAGGGCACGAGATAATACGGTAAGGCTATCATAGTGTTGAACGACCTGTCCGAAGGCGGTGATTGATCTCACTTGTCAAGGTTGTTTGGTGACAACCTGGTGCAACACATGGGTGCTTGTTGTAGGCGGATATACCGCAGCAAGTTCACTGGACTGACCCACCAGAGGATTCCATATGGATGGTAACCCCAGTGTCTATGGAACAAATCCTCTAACGAATGGTGGTGCATGTGATCCTTGGACTTGAGATCACCGGGAGTGCCTTGTGCACCGATTGGTGCGCTTTGATACTAGCCTAACGCAGCTTCTATTCAGAGTCACAAGACGGTGGTGATTGGCTATATCAAGGAGTGTATCAAGACTATGGTGGATTGACAAAGGATTCATCACTCCCGGGTACGGGAGAAGTTATCTCACGGCGCAATTCAGTATATGGTAATGACACTAAAAGCGTGGGCCACGGTGGGATTGAGTTGTTGCTCTATCCGATTATAATACGGGTCATTGGTCCGTAAAGCCGAATATATATAATATCGAGAGTAAGAAGGTTGACACTATTTCTATGCCTTCGCCTCGTCGAGATAACGAATGATGAAAGGATCGTATTGTACGGTAACCATATCGTTGATGTAGCTACTTTGCTGAATCCGAATCTATCGGGTGGCCATGATGCCTTGCTAGGGGCCAATCTTGGTCTGTGCATTAGTGAGACGATTAATTGGTGTTAATCACGATACTATACACTACCGGTATGATGAGGAGCCTATGGGTCACACACATAGAAGATAATTTAAGAGCCAAGAAGAAAGAAGGGCGTTTTCGTCTTTTTAGGCGAAAGGGTATTTTGGTAATTTCACGGTGGCAATTAAATTTGCTGAGGTCGTAGCCTTTTATTTAATTTGTTAAAGAAATTAAATAAGTGAAATTACGGTTAAATGTGTGTTCGCACATATTTAATTAAATCATCATTATTGATTAAATGTTAATTAAATATTAATTGATTTTAATTAAGATAATGATGAATTAAATTAAAATATCAAATTGGGAGTGTTTGGCAACATGGGGTGTTTGGGTTGGAGCCCAAGCCCATTCCATGTGGGAATAGGGCAACTTGGTTTGCCTATAAAAAGAATAGTGTGTGTGTGTTATAAAAGAATTTCATTCTTTTTGATTTTGAAAAGAAAACCTCCAGCAAAAGCTCTCCCACGCCACTTTCACTGTTCCATTGAAAACAAACACTTTTGTTTTCTTCTTCTTGATTTCTTAAGGCCAAGGAGGATCTAGCAAATCCCTCCTTGGTTCTTGTTGATTGTCTTCGTGTGGACCTCTACGGTTCGATCCTACACTTGGATCGGTAGCAAACACATTCAGAGACAACATTGGTGGAGCCTTCAAACGTGGGTATAAATCTAAACCTTTGGATTTATTTTTCTGCAGATTCATATTATGCATAAACTGTAAAATCTGTGCCTTGATTTTGGGTTCTAAGGAACGATCCGTGGTTGTAAATTCTTTTGTTTTCCGCTGCGCAACCGGGTCGTTTCCTAACAGAGGCAACTCAAGCTCGCTCGATGCATTAATTGATGGGCTTCCAAAGCACATAGGCATTGGAGCCTCGGCGGCCTGGGAGGCCATTTCACCAACCTATGAGATGTTTAAGGATGCCCCTCCTCACGAGCAGCTTGCTCGCACCTGTAGCTACATCACCAATGTATGGGTAATTCGCCTTTCTTATATTGTAGCTACGTCACGTTTAAGGACCTTCCCATTTGGGCCCAAGTGCCCCCAAGTTTAGGTTTTGCGTACCCAGGATGACCTTTTTGAGAACTAGGCCACCCACCTCGAAGTCTTAGTTCTTGACATTGGAGTTGAAGTACCTTTTGGCTTGCTATTATAGGAAGCAAGCCTTAACTACGACTTAGCCTAGTGTCCTTGATTAGATCTAGCCTTAGGCGGAGAAGATCTTCGTTTGTTTCTTAATTGAAGACTTCTCTCCGAAATGAACTAATCTCTACTTCTACCAAGGCCATTGCTTTGCATCCATATGAAAGTGAGAATGGGGTTTCTCCTGTCGACCTTCTGGCGGTTGTTCTATAAGACCATAGGGCCTAGGACAGTTCATCTACCCATCTTCCTTTGAGAGAGTTAAACTTCTTTTTGATGATATGCTTGATTAGTTTATTAACATCTTCTACTTGACTGTTTACTTGGGCTAGTAGATAGCGGAGAAGCTTTTCTTAATTCCAAGCCTTTCACAAAACGATTAGAAGTCATCGAAATCAAATTGTTTCCCATTGTCGGTTATGATAGTATGGGGGATTTCAAATCAACAAATGATGTTTTTGTAGACGAAATCCTTCAGCTTGTTCGAAGTGATAGTGGCTAAAGGTTCGGCTTCTGCCCACTTGGTGAAGTAATCAACTGCGACCATTGTAAACTTGACATCTCTTTTTCCTCGAGGCAAAGGGCCTATCAAATCGATCCTCCAGATTGCAAATGGCCATGGCCTTATTAGAGTGGTCAATTGTAACGCCCCGCTTGAGGTACGTTGTTATTGTTTCCTCTTTCACTCTTATTTTTGAGTTGGTTTTGGTGTTATTGTTTGATTTAGTGTTGTGTTGAATGTTTGCCCTGAAATTGGTTGAAAACAGAAGAATTTCGTCATGCTTGTCACGGGCGAAGAAGAATCTTCACCGCGGCGAAGAGGAGGCAAGCCACGGGGAAGCTGGCGACAGCCTGCCGCGGCAGAAGTTTCAAGTTTCGCCGCGGCGACAGCCGACTAAATTGTTGATTGAGTTTTAGATATTTTCTTCCCTAAGGGCAATTTGACCTTTCTACCCCTAATTAGCAGGGAAAAGTGGGGAGTTAATTGTAAGGATTTTTCATAGAGAATGTGTTGATATGGGGGTGAGTTTGTAATGAATCAAAGGATATGGATGGAATTCCCAAAGAAGAATAAGGGCAAAATGGGAATGAGTGTGTTTATATTTCATTAAAAGGAATTAGAATCAAAGAAACCCCTCATTTTCTTCTTCTCAAACGCAACTTCCCATCCTTACTCCTCTCAACTTCTTCTTCTTTTGATCAAGGTATTCCAAGGGGTTTTGAAGTGATTTGAGGTGGAAAAGTAACCTAAGGCTTCCTAAGGTAAGGATTTCTCCTTAAGTTGTGTGATTTGTGAGTTTTAGTTCATTTTGGTATTTGAGGGTTTTCCTTCTTTTGGTTAAGATTAGAGGAAAAGTCAAGCTAAACAAGTGAAAGGAAGAATTTGGGAAGTCTCTCCATAACAAGTAAGTAAAACCCAACCCAAGTTGAGATTTATGAAATTTCTTGATTAGGGTTTTGTTAGACTTGATGTATGTATGTGATGTACATGTAATATGGCATGTATGAAGGATTAAATAGAGATTTCTATGCTTTGTGATTGTTTATTCTTTGCAAATATGAGAAATGAGATGTTGGATTGGCAAGGTAGTTGAGATGGATTTGAAGGGGTGTTATGGAACCCTTTTTGGAAGTGTTTTGTTTGACAGGTTATTATGGCTTTGTGAAGGGGTTTTTCCCCATTTTGGATGGTTAAGAAAAGTTTTAGAATCATGGCTATGATAGAGTTTTATAGTGCACATGAGTTGTTTGATGAAATGCCTAATAGAGGTTTGAGTATGAGTAATGAACCTTAATTCTTGCAACATTGCATGTTGGCATTTCATAAGTGCATTAGTAGTGATGAACCAACCATAGGCACTAGTTGTATATGAAAAAGTGACCTAAGAAAGTGTAAGGAAATGGTTTATGCAATTACCCTATGAGTAGAGAGCTTAGTGGGTAAAATTACTCTAAGGGTAGAGAGCATTGAAAAATGCTACCATAGAATGAATTAGAAGAGTAGTATAGTTGGGATGATGCTTTGTGAACATCACCCGACCGTTATGGGAATCGGATTGATGCTTTGTGATCATCATCCGAATAGCCCTTAGAGAGATGGGTCGACGCTTTGTGATCGTCACCCGATGAGTAGTAGAAATGGGTAGATGCTTTGTGACCACTACCCGGTTAATTAAGAGATATGTAGGTTGATGCTTTGTGATCATCACCTAACATTTGGTAGAAGTGGGTTGATGCTTTGTGACCATCACCCAATAGTGACTAGAGACGGGTAAATGCTTGGTGATCGTTACCCAAAATTCATGAGGAACGGGTAGGTGCTAGGTGATCTCCACCCGATAGTTAGAAAGAACCGAGTTGGTGCTTTGTGATCCTCACTCGGTAGTCACTAAGAATGGGTTGGTACTGTGTGAATTCCACCCGATAGCTATAGAGAGAGATGGTGGTCTTTGTGTGAACGCCATCCATTGTACCTCCGTAAGATGAGGCCATGATGTTATTAGGAACAGAAACAGAATCAGAAATAGCATAAGGAAAGAATTAAGAGTTATTTATACGGGGACAGACAGAGAGAGAGTTTTACTTACTGAGCATTATTTTGTGCTCACCCCGTTATTTTCCTTTGTGGATGCAGGTTCTAGGTGATGCAGTCGGAGGGGCGTCGGCAAGCGAAGAGAGATAGCTACACTGTTTCCCCTGTTTTGTCTTTAAGAATGCATTTTTTGTAAATAGTACTCTTTGTGTATAAAAGACATATGACGTATAATGAAAAGAAAGTTTTTGGGCCCAATTTTCTATTGTTATTATGCATGCATTGTACCACTTTTCAGTAGTTGTTACATCAATTCTTGGGATGGAGCTCACAAAATATCTGTGAACCTCTAACATTTGTTGCATTTGCGTATGAAGTCCGTGGCATCGTCAAAGACTGTCAGCCAATAATAAACCTGACGAAGTACTTTATATGCCAAAGATCCGCCCCTGCATGATTTTGACAAATACCTTCGTGGATTTCCTTCAAGACATACTCTGCGTCTTTGTGATCAATACATCGCAAGAGCGGAGAGTTATAACCTCGCTTATACAACTTGTCATTAATAAGCGTATATCGAGCTAATTTTGCTCAAAGGGTCTTGGCTTCATTTCTTCCCTTGGACAGTATCCCATCTCTCAGGTACGCAGTTATTGCATCTATCCAAGTGTATCTCTGTCCTGTTACCAAGAACGATTCCTGTGATGCGAGATGTTGGGACTTGGAAGAAATATGACAAGAATCGAATCAGTTGCTTCTTTGCTTATCTTTGAAGCTAGGCGAGCTAGTGTGTCAGCCACTAAGTTCTTCTCTCTCGAAATCTGCTGAACAATGAAAGTCTTGAATTGCTCGAGTTCAGATTTTACCTGCTAGAAATAAGACGCCATTTGTCCTCTTTTGCTTGATACTCTTTGGAAATCTGGTGGACAATAAGCTGGGAGTCATTGTAGATCTTGATTGACTCTGCCCCCATTTGTTTGGCGAGGTAGATCCCCACGAGTATAGCTTCATACTCTGCCCCATTGTTCGAGACAGCAAACCCAAATCTGACTGCAGCTCGGATTGGGTCCCCTTTAGGACTTTCGAGCAAGAACCTGGCTCCCGCCCCCTTTTCATTCGAGGACCCATCTACGTACAAGGTCCACTGCCATAAACTATCAATTTTTGGCTCTATTGACTGGCTTTCTTCCAAGGTGCTCACTTCGGGCAGGCTTATCTCCCCCTTGGGCTAATATGAGGAACTCTGAGATAAAATCAGCTAAAGCTTGTCCCTTAATTGCGGTCCTTGGGATGTACTTGATGTCATGCTGACTCATCTCCTTAGTCCACTAAATTAATCTACTCGATGCCTCGGGCTTCTGCATTATCTTTATCAGTGGAAAATTTTTCAAGACATGTATGTAGTGTGGCTGAAAATAGGGCTGCAATTTTCGAGCGGCTATGAGGAGTGCATAGGCGAGCTTCTCCATCTTGAGATACCTTATTTTGGCATTAAGTAGCTGCTTGCTCACATAGTGCAATGGCCACTATACTCCCCCTTTTTCACATACCAAAGCTGCACTGATCGAGGACTTAGATACCGATAAGTATAATAGTAGGGTCTCACCTAGGATGGGCTTTGACAGCAAAGGAAGCTGCCCCAAGTGTTTCTTCAACTCCTGGAATGCTTTCTCGCACTCCTCTGTCCATCTGAAACCCTTGTTCCCTTTCAGTGTTTCGAAGAAAGACAGGCACCTATCTGTAGCTTGGGAAATGAACCTGCTTAGTACGGCCACTTGCCCTGTCAAACTTTGAACCTGCTTTATACTAGCCGGGCTTTTCATGTTCAAGAGAGCTTAAATCTTATCTGGATTGGCTTTAACGCCTCGTTGATTTATAAGGAAACCTAGAAACTTCCCCGAGCTTACCCCGAAAGCACACTTTAGAGGATTCAATCTTATTCAATATTTTTTGAGGATGCTAAACTTTTCCCCCAGTTGCTCAATGTGGCTTTCGACGACCTTTGACTTGACGAGCGTGTCATCAATGTACACCTCCATTGTTTTGCCAATTTGCTCAGCGAACATTTGATTTACCAAACACTGATAGGTTGCTCCAACATTCTTTAGGCCAAATGGCATAACCTTGTAACAATAAATACCCTGGTCAATAATAAAGAAGGAGTGCTCTTCATTGGGCTGATACATCGGGATTTGGTTGTATCTCGAGTATACATCCATGAAGCTTAGTAGTGTGTTCCCGACTATTGCATCTAATAGTTAATCAATTCAGGGCAGCAAAAAGCTGTCTTTGGGATAGCCTTTGTTTGGATCATTGAAGTCGATGCAAGTTTGCCACTTGCCATTCAACTTCTTCACCAAGACCGGGTTGGCGAGCCATTCTGGGTACTTTACTTCCCAAATGAAGTTGATGTTTAGAAGCTTACAACTTCTTCCTTGAGCGCTCTAGACCACTCAACATCCATAGATCTTCTCTTCTATCTTATTGGTCAAGCCCTTAAGTCAACATTCATTCTATGGCACATTACCTCGGGGTTGATGCCACCATGTCAGCATGTACCCAAGCAAACATGTCGAGGTTTTTCTTTAGGAACCCTACCAGACTGTAGGCCTTGCTGCGGGCTTTTCTTCATGGATGCGAGGATCTATGGTGTCTACTAATGGTTCGGGCTTTGGCTTGGACTCAGCAATGACTGTGGTTCTCGGTAGTAACCATTTTTGTGCAGCATGAATGGCCCGATTGTAACACTATCGAGAATCTTTCTTGCAACTTCTGATTATTGCGACCTCATCTGGAGTTGGGAATCTCATTGCTTGGCCGTGCACTGAGATGACTACGCTTAGGTCATCCAGGATCAGCCTTTCAAAATGACATTATAAGTGGTCGGGAAGTCAACCACTAAAACTCAATCATCGCCATCCTTATCCAAGGCTCTTCCCCAAGAGTCAGGAGCAACTTGATTGCTCCCTTGGGGACTAAGCTATCCTCAGTGAATCCGTACAGTGGCGAAGGACATGCCCTCAAGTCTCGCTCAGTGAATCTCATCTCTCAGAAAGCTCCCAAAAAGATGATGTTCGTTACACTACCATTATCGACCCTTACCCTGAGTACTCGGGCATTACCATTACAATCACATCATGGTTGTGGTGAGGAGATTGTTTACACTCCTCCTTGGTGAATCCTATCACCTCGCTTTCTTGTTTAGGCCGCTTCAGTAGCTTTTGCTCGCAGCTCATTACTCAGGGGATTGTGTTTGTCTTGGCCTCCTACGCATATTGCTCATGAGAATGCTTTGAGCTCCCTGCAATGTCAGGCCCCCCGTAGATTATACCCACCAATACATCGTTGTTCGGCAGGTTTGTTGGATCTGATTATTCTGCTCACTTAGATTTTTGCAAGCTGGCTCCTTCTTGACAAAGTCTTTCAAGTGGCCCATTCTGATCAGATCTTCAATGACATCCTTTAAAGCCTGACATTCATTGGTGTTATGCCCAATGTCTTGGTGGTATCAGCAATATTTCTAGCGATCTCTTATGCCTAGTTCCTCCCACATTCTTTCTGGCTCGGGCAGTCTCTTAGCCTCACGGGAGACTTCATAGATGTGAGCTACATCTTGAGTCAGAGGGGTTGTAATGTCTCACTAGGCAAGTATTCACTAAGTATCCTATAGAGAGAATCCAGAGAATTGCTAGTTTAAAAAGGGTGTTCATCTAAATTTTTTATCCTTCTTAATCTAGTTATAACATACCATTACACAAAGATTATTTCTCACATATATAAATCCACATTAAATTTCTTCACTAAGACAGTGTGTGCAATCCTCTCGCCAGTTTGACGTCTCCTGACCATTACAACCTAATACTTGCAAAAATAAGAAAAGCAACAGGGTGAGCTATAAATGCTCAGTAAGTAAGCCAAATCTAACTATGCTCTTACTCCGCTGTCCCCGTTTTTGCTATACTGCTTCTAAATTTCTGCTTGATTTCTCTCTTTATTCTTAGGCGTACTAGTTAGGAGTCTACTATTTTTCTCAACCTTTCTAAATCCTTCTACGGCTGTGCTATTCTTTATCATTTTATTTCTCTTCTCTACTAGATTATAACTTTCTGTTTCTTTCTATACTCAACAAATCACTAAGTTTTCTTGCCATTTGTCATGTTTCTAATTTCTGTTCTTTTCTAGCATGTAACTAATTTCTGTTATTTTCTTGTATATCTCTAATTTCTTTTCTATTCTTGTAGGTTTCTATTTTCTTTTCTTCTCTATTCTCATGGGCTTCTATTTTCTTTTCTTGGCTAGTCAGACATGTAATAATAAAATAAACTCTTTAATCTTTGCATAAATGCACAAGATGCAATGCACATTCTCATAGGCTTCTATTTTTTTCTTCTCTATTCTCATGGGCTTCTATTTTCTTTTCTTGGCTAGTCAGACACACAATAATAAAATAAACTCTTTAATCTTTGCATCACAAGATGCAATGCACATAAAATGTCTAATGCATATGCAAATGATCATGTTTGTATTCTTTCTGAAAATTCTTTTCTAATTCTTTCTGAAATTATTTTCCTTTCTTTATGAAATTCTTTCTATTTTCTATTTCTTATTCTATTTTTCTTTCTGTTTTTTCTGTTTCTCATTCTATTTTTCTTTCTTTCTGAAACTCCTTCTGTTTTTGTTTCTTATTCTATTTTTCTTTCTTTCTGAAACTCTTTCTATTTTCTGTTTTGGTTTGCCGATCAGACTAGGCTAAGGCATGGATTTGGAACCCTGGCTGTGTGAGCATATTCTGAAATTCTTTTTGGGTATAGTCCTCATCACATGCACTTCTAGCGGACTGTACAATTCTGTTTTCTATTCTGAGGCCGCTCACTGATGGGGGCGTGAAAGTGGGAAACTTCTGCATCTCTGTCGCCACTAGCTAACGCAGCGAATGCTCATAGGTTCCCTATCACAACAACCTTCTGAAAACATGCTCTGTAAATCTGCAAAATAACTAGCTAGACATTTCCAATAGTTATAAAATTTCTGAAATATATGCTATGCTATGTCATGCATTTATATGCTGTCTATGCATGATCCCAAAATACGTGTCTGACTCTGGCATGTACTCTGTTAATTCTAAAGCTTTTATTTCTATACTTTTCTGGAAAGCCCAAAGTTCCATTCTAATAACACGCTTAACTTAAACATTTTCTATTTTATTATTTATTTCTGAATTCTATGCATCGTGTGTACGTACGCAATTCTAATAATTATGTAATTCTTCAATTCTATCATGCTATGTAAAATGTACACGTACACAAGTACATTAACTCTCACAAATTCTACTCTTCTATAATTCTATTAGTGAGATATTAAAACGACACGATTCAACTAGGGTATGAATTCTACATTTTGGGCAATCTAATTTCTTCTATAAAAAGCTATGCCGCAACTTAGGTATTAAGTCTACTAACTTGCTCAATTATGCTACTAGATTTTCTCAAACTTATATATCACATAACCATGTCATTAAACAACTCTCTAATATTTTTATAATGTAACAAACATGCCTCGTACAACTTTCTAAATACAAATCTTAATGCCATAAAATTGTATTCTCATACATGACCATTAACTTCGATTGTTATACATGCCCTTCTTTCTTCTTTTCTTTTGGCTACATTCTATACATTAATCTATATTGCCATATTAATCATTGTAAATTCAATCTAACTTATGGCACAACATATATACTTTGGCTAAATTCTAATTTCTTTCTAACATTCTTAACCAAACTTTTGGCCAATACAACCTATTCTCAAGATCTTCTAGCACAATTCTATAGCTTGTAATATATAATAAGGCATGAAGCTATACTCATATCAATCAATTTCTAAAATGGTCATGTATTTAATACATGAACCAAACTTCTATTTCTTTGATGTTTCTTTTGATATCTATACTTGGGAAAGCTTTTCTATTCTTTATACAATAAAATCACTTATTACATATTGTTTGTAATTAATCTCAAAACAAGAAACAACAATATACTCATTTGGCCAAGCCATTATTTGGATGATCTTTCTAAATTGAAGTACACAAGCTTGAGAATTTATTATGGCATATTGATATGTCATGACATAATGTACCATTCTCTACTATCAACAATGCCATATCAAAGTAACAATTTAACATGTAAATCCCTTCTAACACTTTCCCAAAGTCATAAATTTCACAATTTCTAATTCAATAACTAAATAAAATGTGCTATTGAAGAAATACTAAGGTTCAAGTAACTTGAACCATGCACTAAAAGCCAGTTATCTCATCAAACTAACATGACCAAGTGATATTCTAAATTTTGGCATAACAAAATGCACTTTGAATACTAAAATTTACACTTGGTTAAGCCTAACATAACCTTTCAACTCCAATTCTTTCCTTTCTCTAACAATTTCTTCAATAAGATTTAACAAACTCATGCGTGCATTTCCCTTTGAATTTTCATCAAACAATTCACATGCACATGCAAATACTTAGTTGGCCACACTTCCACATCTCTCCAAATCCACCAAAATTGGAGCAAAAACTCACTAAATTTAACTTCAAATCTGGCCAGATTCAGCACTTCAAAATTTCATCAACAATTCTTCCATAATTCCACCAAGTCACCACATACAACTGAACTACTTCTCATGGCTGGAATTTTACACATCATTCAACATTAAAACAGCCAATAATTCTCACCATACAAACATACAAGAATCAATCTACACAATTATTGCTCAAATCAAAACTAAAATTGGATTTCCTTACCTTGAATTTGTGCAACACTAATGATATAACCTCCTTTGCTAAAATTCTCTTCCTTTTGGACCTAAATCATATAAAACCATACGAATTTAAAACTTTAAAGTTTAATCACACACCTTTGTACTAGAATCTTACCTTTGGATGATTTAGGATTGAAAATGGGAATATATATATATATATATATATATATATATATATATATATATATATATATATATATTCCCATTTTGCCCTTGCACTTTTATGATAATTCCAATTATGCCATATGTGCATTTACCAATATACCCTCACTTTCAATAGATGTAACACATGTTCTTGGTCATTTTGACTCCCCACTTTTTCATCTAGTTGTGATTGAAAAGACCATTTTACCCTTATTCTTTAATTTCTTTCCATTACTTTACAAACACGTATTTATCTCGGCATCACATCACATGTATTGTCCATAACCTTTCTATCACTCTATTCTCATGGCTAGCACACTTAATACATTATATTTATCATACTCACTTTTCACTTGAACAAGTGATTCTGTGTGAAGTGACCATTTTGCCCCTATTGAAACTTTTATGGAATTCCTCTATAAAACTAGTTAAATATATTCACTATGACTATAAAATAATCCCTACCATATTTTTGAATGTGGGTATTACAGAGGTGAACTCTGAATATCGCAGAAAAGGTTGCCTTTCCTCGCGGTTTTCTGTTTTCTGTCTCTTTTGGAACCTGTTTTGGTCCCTATCATTGCTATCGTGGCCCCTCCGTTTGTTTGTTAGGTGATCTTGTCACTTGACTGAGGCTCTTCTAGGAGAGCTTTTATCTAAGGCCGGCAACAAGCTTTCTACTCGCTGATGTTTGGCGGCCATTTGATAGAACTTGGCCAAGCTCACATGGTCTTCGAGAGCTCTAAAGCTCCGCTGTGCCTTATTCCTGCTATTAGCAAAGTCCGGATCGATTCCTCAGGTGCATATGTGACCTTTGCTTGTTCATTCTAGAAACTTCATTAAGTACGAGGTCAGGGTTTCATCTCTTTCCTGACAAATATTGCTCAGATAATTGAGCGTCTCCTCACTTGGAATTATTGTAAGAATAGTGAGGAGAACTGTTGTTGTAATACTTTATTTCTAGCTAGTATACTCGTAAAATAATCAATAAAACTCATTAAATATATATATATATATACCCTAAACCCTAAACCCTAAATATATATATAAGAAAATACACATATAAACGAGTAATAAAGTATGGGCCCATATTTAATTTTTCTTTATATACAAATATTTACAAAATATTCTCAAAATAGCAACTTGACAATGTAGCCCAATCCCTTCCACTGCGTGACGTTCTGAGCGACCGCAACTCACCTATTACCTGTAAAAACATTAAAAACAATAGAGTGAGCACTAATTGCTCTGTAAGTAAACCCGCTATGCTACCCTTCTGTCTCCGTTGCTTAAATTCTGAATTTTCTTTTCCTTACATCTCATTTCCCGATTATTCTCTATTCTTCCTCTGTTCTACTCTCTATTCTTTCTCATTCTTTCTCTGTTTTGCTCTCTGTTTTTCTCTAAATTTTCTAATTTTTCACTACTCACGATAATGAGCATGGTAGTATGCATATTTATGACGCAAATGCACAAATGCATAGATTTTGCATTTTCTTTTCTATTTTTCTTATTCTGTTTTCTGTTTCTTATTCTTTATTTCTTTATTTATTTATTTCTTTCTTTCTAGTCTTTCTTTTCTTTTTTTCTATTCTTTCTTTCTTTCTTTCTTTCTTTTCTATTCTTTCTTTCTTTTCTATTCTTTCTTTTTTTTTTTCTATTCTTTTTTTTCTTGCCGATCGGACTCGGTTGAGGCATGGATTTGGAGCCTTGGCCGTGTGAGTGAATTCTCTAATTCTGGGTACAGTCCTCATCCACACGCACTTCTAACGGACTATACAATTCTTCTTTCTGAATTCTGAGGCGCTCACTAAAGGCGGCGTCCATATGGGACTCTGTCACTCATAGGCTCCCCATCGCAACAACTTTCTTTTTTTTTTTTATCTTTTTACACTTCTTTAACTAAAATTTCAGATTTGAATATCTTAATATTCTCATTTCTTTCTATTTTCTCTTTAACATATTTTAATGCTTTTTCATACTCTTATGAAGATGTATGTATGTAGATGGTTTCATGCTTATAATTCTTTCTAAATGCAAGGATGCTATGTAGCATAAAAATAAGTTTCTCTCTACCATCTACAAACTCATATCAATTCATAAATGAATAAAACTCATGCATACACTTCTCTTGGACATTTCATCAAACATATTGCATGCATAATCAAACTCTAATTTGACTACAATTCTATCTCTTTATCAAGCCACCAATATTTGGAGTAAAACTCCCTTAAACAATTACTAAACCTGTCCAAAACAATACACTCCCAAAAATTCTACTCAACTCTTTCTAACTTCAACCAAACTTCAATTAATCATCATACAACCAAAACCACTTCTCATGGCTAAATTCTATTCATCAATAATTCATTAATTTCATCAACAATTCTCAAATCATAAGCATATACATGTATGTAAAATCTCTACACACTTGATTTCTCAAATCATAACTTGGGTGGGATTTACTTACCTTTGATATGAGCAATCCAATCCCTTTTAGAATCTCCTTTGATCACACTCTCTTCTTCTTAAATCCTATGAGCACAAACCATCAAAATTCAATACTTTAAAAATGAAAAATCACTTCTTAGTGCAAGGATCTTACCTAAAGTTGCTTGGGATTGAAAATCCACTCAAAAAGACCCAAAATCTATGAATTCTTTTGAAAAAGAAGTGAAGAAATTGAGAGTATTTGGAGGAGAAGTGGCGTGAAAATGGGTTGAAGAGTGGCTAGGGTTTCACTCTTCAATCCTTGATATAACAAAAAAATATATATTAGTTTCCCATTTTGCCCTTGCACTTTCTTTAAAATTCCATCTATGTCCCTTAGTCAATTACCATAATGTCCTCATTTTTATTGCATTCTCCATGAAATTCTATTTCTTTTCACTCCCCACTTTTTCAACTAATTTTGATTGAAAAGACCATTTTACCCTTAATGCAAGTTTAAGGCATTTTCTTCACATTTTCTCAAAATAACTTTAGCAAAAATCAACTAAAGGTATAAGGGCATAAATTAAATTACGTACCTCCATGTGGGCATTACAGTTGCCAAGACTGTATTGAATTCGCCTTTTGTACCACTTCTTGGCATCCCCTACTAAAGTGACCACGAAGCATCGGTACTTTAACAAGTCAGAGACCTGATGCAGCTCCATCAAGTCGTTGAAAGAGTCTAGGTGGTCTTTGGGATCCTTGTTCCCATCTAACTTGCTCTCTGGTGCTCTAAATCCCTGGGGAAGTGGGGCTCGACGAACTTCCTCCATGAACAAAGAACTCAATATCCCTTCCGCCGAGTTATTTTGGCGGGCTCTTAGATCATCGAGCATTCTCTATACTCTATCTAAGTCTTCTCCATGAGGAGCATTCTGGTTGCAAGCTTTGTTTAGCCTAACCTTGAGCAGGTGAGCTTAGAGATAAGTTTCTTGTGAGCTTGCTTTGTCGTGCGCATCAATGCTCGAGATGGATTCATGATGGCTAGGATAGTAAGTGCTATCATGCTCCTTAATATGTTGCTTGCAACGTTGGTTAAAACCAAAACATTGGTTGTTGCTAAATTGGTGAGCATGGCTAATCTTGCAAGTTTGCGAGACTTGAGCTCGTCCTTGGCATGGGTTAAAACTGGCACACTGGCATTAGGATATTGCCGAGCATCCCTTGGGCGACCATTGCCTTCATTCTCCCCCATGGGCTGCTTGCCCGGTCGCCTTCCGGAGTTAGTTTGCCCGCAAGACTCATGCTCCTGATTGGAGGTCGCCCGACAATGTCGAAGGTTTTGGTCGTTCTACGATGCGGATGAACTTGATTAGTCACTGACAAACATACAAAGTTTAATCCTTTGCAAGTGCATGAGTCGCAATCGCAGCATAGTGCACGAGTAAGGGTCGATCCCACAGAGACTGGAGGTGTTCTCGTGATCCTAGTAATTATGACTTGATTAATCAAAACGAGAATTGAAAAAAAGAAAACATAAAAATGACATTAAAGTAAATCTAAATCTAACTATATACAAAGAATCCTAGGGCTCTAACTCCATCATAATCATCAGGTTACTTGTTCATCATCAAACTATCGTTCTCCCCACTCCATTCTAGGGTTTGTACATCATCAGGTTCAACCTAGTACTTTCATCATTCAACCAGCTAGTGGTGTATAACATAGGCTAAACAATGAAGGAACTAATTCACATAGACACAAACCATCCATTCATGGAGCTAATCAAGATAGGCACGATGTCTTTCGTTTCTAAGATATTATCGCAGCCATTCGAAATAACCTAGTGTTTCCATCAACTAAACTAGCTAGTGGCGTATAGCCTAGTCTAGTAACGAAAACCTATTAAGCGCAAGACGATCTTAAAGACAATAACCAATCTATACCCTAGTAGGGCTACAAATCATTCATTCCATACCCAGTATTGTCTCATACAATCAATCAACTAACATCAAGGTTGATCAGGCCTTACTATCAACTAAAGATTGAACTAAATGCAATGAATGAATCTAGAACATAATAGAATTGATCAAATAAATAGAATAACAATAAAACAAAAGACTTCAATTAGATTACATCAAATCCCTAGAAAACAAAATACAACACAAAGGAAAAGAAACAACAATAACTGGAACCATAATCATGAAGAACAAAGGAGGAGGAAAGGAAGAGAACCTCCTCTCCTCTCTAAGCTCCACCTTTCCAAGAAGCTCTAAATGTATTCTCTCCAAGATGTTTATGTAAAACCTAAAAACTCCCTAAAAATGGACTAAAGCTACCTTTATATAGTTTTTAGACAAAATGGCAAACTTGTAAATACTGGTCACCGAAATTAGGGTTGGAAATGCGACATTTTTACATTCTGCACGATTTGCGCTGTAGCCTAGTTTATTTGTGCCAAGGCTCAGTTGAATTGTGCCCTAGCGCATTTGAATTAAGCTGTGGCACGGTTTTGATGATTTTTTCTGTGGCAAAAACCCTATCACACCACAGCTAAGATGAATTGAGCTGCGGCACAATTTGGATTTCGTCAACTTTATGCCGCAGCTTAGAAAAGTGTGATGCAACTCAAAAGCGGAATTTCACTCTTTTTCTGCTCACCTTGATTTATCCACACTCGACGGGTCCAGGATGTCTGAACACCAACACAAGCACAAATAATCCATCTTTTTTTTGTTCCTGAATACTTGAAACACACAACAAAACCATGATTCTAAGAGATAACAAAACAAGTAAGGAAAATCATCCTAAATAATGCGTTAAAACTTGAATTTCTTATAATTTCACCCCCAAATCACAAAATAAATCTGCATTTCCAACACTCAACAGTCGTCAGTGGAGTCTTTCCCTCCCAGGGGAGTAATTTCAATGAAGCATGGCTGATCAAGGTTCCAATTGGCCGACTACTCATTTCTTATCTCCACCACATTCTGTTGCACCACCTGTGTGACCATCGCCCTTATCATCTCCATCATAGCCATTCTTGGGATTAGATCCTGCCCCCAACTGATTTGTGACTTGCTTTAATGGCAGTATTGGTGGGTAGTGTCGAGCGGCGTCTTGATGCACCTCTTGGTGGGTGGCTTCCACATTGTCGTGGTTTCCGGTTGTGGTTTTTGATTTGGTACGAACCATTGTAAGCTTTGAGTGATCGGGTCACTGATACTATTTGCCAAAATTTTTAAAAAGGCGCCCCGGGGAGGGGGGGGGGGGGGGGAGGGAGTCTTCTTCTAGCGCAAAAATGTTGATGCAAGAATTACACCAACTAGAGTGATCCGATTGACCTTGGTAGAACCAGAATTGATGTGTGCATTATTAAAGATAACCAGCAATGCAATATGAATGCAAATGTAAAGCAAGTAAAGAACACGAAAGGTTTTTAAAGTGGTTCGGCAAGTTTAGATCTTGAGCCTACGTCCTCTGTTTTTCTTATACAAGTTTTTTACAAAGGAAAGAGCAAAATTAAAGGAATTACAATTAAGATTAAAATTCAACTTCGATATTCTTACGATTGAGCACTAAGATCGCACCATTATTGCTATTGATCTAATCTCTTCCGAAATATTTGGGATCTAAGCTTATTTGTGATTTGTTTGAAAAACTGTTGAGATTGGTCGAGCTATATCTCAACGAGCTTATGTTGGGTCGGACAAGTGTTGAGCCGAACTGATTTTGGGTCGAACTATAATCTCACAGAATTTTGAATTCTCTGAGCTTAATGGAAAAATCACACACAACATAATATAATGCAGCTTGGTTGTTATTTAATTTATCCTTGTTATTTGCTTTAATGGGATGAATTTTGAGTAATAAATCAACTTTTGACATTTATTAACATTTCTTTTGAGCGACAGGTTTAGGCACTAAAGAGTAGAGATTAGCATATGTTCTGTTTTGTTTAATACTTCTCTAAAATATATTAAATTTAATTTTTTTCTCAATAAATTATGATAATTTTAAATAAAATTGGGGAGGACTCGAAGTTGTAATAATAACAAAACATAAACGATCATAAGAATTCACCTGGTTTAGCTAAACTAAATACAGTGTGTTTAATAAAAATTAAAGTATTGATTTCCCACAAAAAAAAGCCAAAAATCTTTTAATATTTAAATATCTTTAGGGGATAACCCAAAAGGAAGAAAAATATTGTTACAAGTAAGATTAAATTTGAAAAAAAAAAAAAAAGCAATTAAACTCATATTCCCAGACCCAACAAAAGCTGGAAGCAACCAGAAATACATATAATATACGTTGGCTTTAGAAAATATTTTCGATGTAAAACATGATTAAGCTATTAATACTTGAACATAGATCATTCAGCCCAATATAATTTATATCATCGATTAATTAAAAATTAAGAACAAATGATATATTATATATTGCAAGCAAAAAGTACAAAAAGAAATACAAAACTTTCGTCAAAAATACGAATAAAATGACTAGAAGATAGTACTTGCTTCTACCACCAGTGGCGGATTTACTTAATGACGAGTGGGGACCACAGCCCCCACTCAAACTTTAAAAAACTTCAGATTGTATAAATATTTATATTTAGTTGCATTTTACCTCCTATAAGATTTTGACTTTTGCCCCCACAAATTTTTTTTGTTTATTTTTTGCCCCCATCGAATGAAATTCCTAGATCCGCCACTGTCTACCACCATCATCTTGCTCTTCATCAACAAATAAATCTCCAAAGTCGGCACACTCATAATCATTAGTCACACCAGGAAAAACCGCTTCTACAAGAGCTGAATTTGCTGCAATGTCTTCGGTAACATCATTATCATTCATAGGTATTGTGGGTTGCGATTCTACTCGTTCTTGATAATTTTGAACCTTGAAGAATTTATCAGACCCAAGATTCTCATCAAACGCTCAGATTCAATGGTGGTCCAGGCTTCAGGAGTTCAGAAAGAAAAACTACGCAGAAAACAACAGTGAGTCAGTGAATTATCAAGAACAAATAGTTTTGGAGCAGATAATTATCAGTGTAAATTACTACGCAGAAAACAACAATGAGTCAGTGAATTATCAAGAACAAATAGTTTTGGAGGGGATCATTATCAGTGTAAATTACGCAGAATGTAAAGTTTCCAATTGTAGTTGGCAAAAAACTATCCTAAAGACAGTAACCTGATGATGCAGGACATAAACGCAAATGGGTATTTAGTTCTTATTTTCTACTTTTAGGATTGAGTATTTGAGTCCTTGGTATCCCTTTCTTGATTTCTCCTCTTAACCTATTAATTTCTCTCTATCCCCCTATATAGAATCCTATACTATCTATCTATGTTATTCTTCTCCTCCTCTTATCACCCAATGAGTAAAAATATTATCTACTGGACATTATAATTACCAGGAGTTTTGTGCAACATTTCACAACATCAAGAATCTCCTAGAAAATGGTTAAACAGCACATCCACCACAAAAAAAAAAAAAAAAAAAAATTGAATGAACTGAAAAAACATATGCTACAATGAAATCTATACAGATTTGAGAGAGATCTAGATCTAAAAAATAGAGACTCATACCTTAGTTAACAGCCTATAACTAAGCAATAAGATAGCTCTGTTTGATAACCATGGGGGGATCTTATCCGAGTCCATTTTCAAACCATGCTACTTCATAGATTTCAATGGCAATTTTTTTTGGGTAAGTATTTTAGTGGCAATTTGAATCCCATATTGACCAAATCTCCATGGATTATCAATACAGCAGCTGCATATGTAACAGCAGATCATATTTCTCTTGACCGCAATGTTGTCATGTCAACTGTTCCAACATATAGATCCCATTGACCCGCCCCAGCTGTGCATCCATATTCTTTAAGACTTTATAGTTAAAAACCTTCTCTAATGCTCTTCTTGCTTTGTCTTCATCAACTATCATTGAATGAGCCATGCTCGTGCATGACTACATTAGAGACACACCTAGTAAGTTATAGTCTTATCAGATTTGAACTAAAAAGAATATATATTGAGAAAAAGAAACATGTGAAACATTATAAATAAATCAAGATTTATCAGGCCAAGATATTTGAGAATATCAATGAATGAAGTTAATCAGTTGCAACATACCATCTTCTAGTAAACTAATCAGCTTGAATAGATGAACTTGAGCAGCTACCATTATTGTCATAGTTGAAATAAGAACCATTCCACAATTTCTCATATACAACTTTTGTTTACTGAAATTTGCACCAGAAATAAACCTCAAACCCTTGAGACCTACTTCATGTGCAAATGCCGATGTAGCCTGCAATGCTGCCACCTCTACTATATGCACTTACAACAGAAACAGATTATGTATTATATGTCTGATTAGGGAAGCCATCATTCTCAATCATCCCCATGACTATCTGTAACGCCCCACTTGAGGTACGTAGCTAAGTTATGGTGTATTGTTTGAATGTTTATTGTTTTGCTTTTATTTGGGTTGATATATTGTTAATATTGGTTGGTTGGCCCTTAGTTGAATTTTTGTTAAAGTTATTTTGAGAGAAATGTGAAGAAAATCCCTTAAACTTTCATTAGGGGTAAAATGGTCTTTTCACTCAAAATTAGTTGAAATTGTGGGGAGAGAAAAGAGATATAATTTCATAGAGAATGCATTAAGAATGAGGGCATTATGGTCATTGACTAAGGGACATAGATGGAATTTCTAAGAAAGAATAAGGGCATAATGGGAAAGTGTGGTTATAAACTAAAGTGTTAAGGGTTTGAAACCCTTATTTTCTTCTTTCCACCGCCACACACCTCCCCCATTTTCTCTCAAATTTTCATTCAATCCTCCGAGAATTTTGAGGGCTTTTAAGTGGTTTTTCATAGGGCTTTGATTCTAGGTATTAAAAGGTAAGGATTCATGCTCTTTATCTATGATTTATTTGTGTAAAGGTTGAGTTCTTATGAAGTTTATGCTTAGGGTTAAGAGAAGATTGGAATCCAACAAGAGTAGAGAGTTTAGGAGAGACTACTCAAGCACAAGGTAAGTAAATTCCACTCAAAATCCAACTCAAGCTAAAATTTAAGAATTCAAGTGAGTAGAGATTTTTTTTAAATATGCATATGTTGTGATTATTGAGAAATTGAGATGAGATGTATGATGAATTATGCTTATTGTTGGATATATTTGAATATGAGAAGTATATGTGATGATTTGATGATGGGTTGAAATTAGAAGAATTAGAGAAATTTTTTGGGAGCGTGTTTTGCCATGTAGGTATGTGATGCTACAAGAGAGTTTTTCTCTCATTTTGGATGGTTTGAGAAATAAATAGAATGATAATTGAATTAGGGTTTGTTTATGCACAACTAATGTTTGATGAAATGCCTAAGTGAAAACATGTTACAAACTGCCCTGTCACAGCCGTGACTTTCTGAGTGATTTTTGGGCATCTTACGGCTTGAAATGGGTTTAGACCAAAACATAAAAGTTGTAGCCCTGTCTCTAAGCTTTAAAAGGAGACCAAAACCGTATCAATCCGATGTGTATAACTCAAGTTATGGCTTCTTGAGTGTGACCTGTGCAGAATGACAATCTTGATGCAATATTGCATTTGTGCATTTCATAAGTGCATTAAGTGAGAAACTTTAAGCATGAACCATCCTTATGCATTAATTGTGCATTAAGAAGTAGTTTGAGAAAGAGTAGAGAACTTTGTGAATGAGTTACTCTAAAAGTAAAGAGAATGAGAAAAATCTAAGAATGGGTTGGTGCTTTGTGAACTCCACCCGGAAGTTATGAAGAATGGGTTGGTGCTTTATGAACTCCACCCGGAAGTTATGAAGAATGGGTTGGTGCTTTGTGAACTCCACCCGGAAGTCACAAAGAGTGGGTTGGTGCTTTGTGAACTCCACCCAGCCGTGCCTTCGGTAAGATGAGGCCGTGACATTCAAGTGAGAAAGAATGAGAAAATATGAGAAAGAAGAGAGGAACAGAATGAGTAGAAGTCACGAAGAGTGGGTGGGTGCTTTGTGATCTCCACTCAGCCATGCCTCTGGTAAGATGAGGCCGTGACATACAACAGAAAGTTAATAGAAAAGAGAGCTGTGTGAAAGAGAAACAGAAAAAGAAAATAAATGAGATGAGAAGAGTGTAAGGAAAGAATTAAGAGAAAGAGTTACGGGGATAGACGAGTAGAGGATTTACTTACTGAGCATTATTTTGTGCTCACCCCGTTGTTTATCTTTGTGTTTGCAGGGTCTAGGTGAGGACGCGGTCGGATGGGCGTCGACAAGCGAGGAGCAATAGCTACACTGTCCACTATTTTTGATAACTTTTACAAATGATACCTTACTTTGTATAAAGAATGATTATATGTAAATAAAAAACAAATTTCGAGCCCATTTACTTTTGCTAATATAAATGCATTTTACTTTATGTACTTCTATGAGTATCCTAATATGAAACAGTTATTACACTATCTCTATCAAATTTGAACAAATGAAAGTGTTTACTGAACCTTCTTCTTAACGTAACCAAAATAGAGTATATGGGTAGCCGGATGAACTTTTGCAGAATTCTACTCTAAAAAAAGTTTAATACTCATTAAATTTTTATCAAGTAAACTTTAATTTTGCTTTTGGAATGGAAACTAAGGAAGTTGGTTCAAACATTCACGTTAATTTTTTGCCTTCATTAGTAACTACATGACTAAGGACATTGTACATTCAGGTGGCTTCACATTTCTCTCCACCATCTTATGAAGGAGTTCAACAACTTTTGGTACCTTATTATTCTTGAGGAAACCAAATATGAGTGTATTAAATGTGACTACATTTGGAGCACAACCTTTTTCCTCCATATATGACAACAACTCATTTTCCTTTTCTAGTTGTCCATTTTTACATAGTCCATTGATCAAAATGGTATATGTTACAACGTTTGGCACTAGGTTTTCATAAAGATGGAATTTCTTAAATAGGTCCCAAGCAATTTCGAATCTCTCTGTTTTACATAATCCATCAATGAGGGAACTCAAACCTACAATGCTAACTGCAAACTTATTCTTTACTAGAGTATTAAACATTTCCACCGCTTCCAAAACACATCCATTCTTGCAAAGTCCATCAATGAAAATGCTGTATGTCCAAGAATCAGGTAAAACACCATTAAGTTGCATCTCACCAACTAATTTCCGTGTATCTTTTACATTGGCTTTAACAAAAAGGCTAGTTAACAAAGTGTTATACATAATCACATTAGGCCCAATTACTTCATAAATCATCTTTCAATAAAGATAAAGAGCTATGTTGACTTCTTTATTCTTGCAATACCAATTGATTAAAGTATTGTAGCAAACAACATTAGGTCTATACCCCATTCTAGTTACATAATAAAATAACTCCTTTGCATCACCAATTCTAATCTGCCAACCAATAACCAATCATTAACATGCTGTAAGTATAAATGTCAGGAACCACACCTCTCTGAATCATATGTTCCAAAAAAAAGTGTCTAGCCTTCTCAAGCAATCTAGCCTTACAAAGACCATCAATTATAGTACTACAAGTAACAATATCTGGCCTACAAACAACATCAGATTTTTCATTCTCCTTTGCCATTTCTTCATGTAACTTAATAGCAACATTTATCTTCCCTGCTTTACACAATCCATCAATCAAAGTCCCATAAGTAATCGTATAAGGCCTACAACCAACAACAACCATTTTCTTAAACAATTCCATTGACTCCATTATCTTTTTCTCTACACACATACCTTTAATCAAACAATTAAAAGTCATAGTATTTGGGCTAAAACCCAACTTCAACATCCCCCAAAAAACCATATAGCCATCAGAAATCCTTTTCATATTACACAAGCAATTAATCAAAATATTCAAAGACATAAAATCTGGAGACTTATAAAGCGAAATCACTATATAATAATGCTGCTTCTTAGCCAGTGCACCAAACAATATATTGCATGATGACATTGGAGAAATGGGTTGCGAATTAATCATGTAATCAAAAAAGTAAAGAGCTTCATTGAATGTAAAGTTACCTGATCGACAAATTTCTTCGAGGAATTTAGCAAGTGAGGATCGTTCAAGGGCTTTTTCGAAAGAATACAAAACTTCATTTTTGGAGCTTGAGGTTGTGAGGCTGTGTACGCGAGTTAACAAAAATAAAACATTAACTATCAAAGATGGGTTTAGGGAGATTGAAGACGAACGAAATAGGGATCTCAAAGCCATGTACGAAGAGTGTTTTTTTTTTTTTTTGGCTCATTTTTTGAGAAAGATTAACTCCCCAAACATCGCAAGTTTCCATTTAACAAAATGACCCTAAAATCTTTTTGAATTTTTTTTTTTATTTAGAAAAGCTAATGTGGCAAAGTTAGCATTCATTAAACATGTAAAATGGGTTAAACGGAAAAGATTTAAACGTATGTGGAAAAAATCATAATTAATGAAAGTTATTTAAATTTTGAAATTTAAAAATGAGCCCCACCCATCCAAAATCGGTTAATAAAACGTATTAGGCAAAAAACGACTGATGAACCTTTAACCCTTTCTCTGCAAATTCTGGCGATTATGGCCCCACATTCTGGCAAATTTTCAATCCATTTTCAATCCTAAACCTTCCTAACACAAAATCATGGCTGACATTCACAAAGAAGAGGAAAACCCAACCCCAGTTCGAATTGTAGACTCCGACAGTGCGAGCAATTCAATAGATGTCGAAGACGACGCTCTCGTCGACCATCCGATGAGTGAAGGTGGTCCACAGGCAGAGGAGACGATGGCGGCAAAAGAACAAGGAGAAGAATCAGAAAATGGTTCTGAAGAGGAGGACGCCGGTGAGAATTCAAGCGAGGAGGACGCTGGCAAGAATTCAGGCGAGGAGGACGACGCTGGTGAAGAAACGGTATGTATTTTTCCTTGTTTTTTTTGAATTGGATAAGAAAATGGATGATTTGTGCGAATTTAGGGGAGATGTGGCTGTGGCCTTTTGTCGAGCAGTTGGCGGGCATTGGTGGATTGACTTTGTTTGGGTTCCAAAGGATGGGGGAAGGTAAGGGAGGCCGTAGGGAGGTTGTACACCATGTATAATTTGTGAGATATTGAATGTGTGATTTTATTTCGGCTTTTTTGGGATTATTAGACAGTTGTTTGTAGGTGTGTGCATTTGATTGAAATTGTGTACTAGTGTTTTTGGAAAGTGGCAGCCTTGTCCAGAGGTGCAGCTAGATTGCTGCAGTGTTTGTAGATTCATGGAGTTTCGCAATGCGCTTGCAATTTTTGTGCTTGCTTAGGGATGTTGCAGGTTGTTTTGGGTTGGCTGGTTGTTTTTACTGTTTCTATAGTGCTTTTGCTGGTTGGAATTGCCGTAGTAGATTTTTGTACTTTTTTGTTTGCAAGGAAGTTTTGGAGGGACAGAGGTTTCTCCAAAGTTGCAGCTTGTCTACTACATTTGGTGGAGGTCTGGGAGATTCTTGCAACCTGTTTGGTGTTGTGTAATATTGGTGGGTCTCGGTAGTTTCTTTTCTTGGAAATGCAGCCACTTTGCCGCATGTTTGCTAGTGGTACAGGGCCTAATGTCTGTAGTTTGTGTGGGGAATGAGATGGGGGGAATCCCCACAATTTGGGGATTTTTCCCCTTAGTCTGGGGCAGAGACAAGAATTCCCTGTCATCCCTATAGTGAGGACGGGACGTGGACGGGGAATGGGACATCTGGCCTCACCCCACCCTGTTGCCATCCCTACTTTTATGCAGTGTAAGAACCCAAGTGGTTTAATGTGAGTTAAAGCACCCTATGTAGGACACATCATGATAAATTCCTTTTATTCAATCCGTGTTTCTATGGATTATTGCTGTGAACCAAATGAGCATCCCCCTAGACCATCAAGAATCCATGAAAGGTGTTGCGTGTGCTGTAATAAGAGATTTTATTCGCATGTAGAGTAAGTAATAATATGCAAAAGTAACAAGTTTTTTGTGTGATTAATACTGTTTTATTCACTCAAAACATTAGGCTAAGACATAATTTTTATTATCTCATCACAGACTAACAAACATTGGCAAATTGAAAGCTTTAACAAGTGAAAATCCTAAATCCACACCATCTCCTCCATGAAGAACAGAACATTATATTCCTTACATCAGTATTTTCATATATACTATCACAAAATCCAGGTAATACTGTGCGCACTATGCAAGGGGTTGCATGATTGTTTGCATAGATTTTAGCATTTAGTGTGAAAACAAAATTAAATATGTATAATTTGGAGATAGATTACATAAATATTCATTAGAGCTTGCCGATAGAATAGAAAACTAATAGCCGAAAGATTCATTAGTTCTAAAAAGCAGGATATACCTTGGACAAAGCATCCATAGCACCTTCCATATGATTGATGTCATTATACGATTAGGCAGCTTATTATTAGAAGAAGGTCACTACTTTTAGGTTGGCTCACCGTGACCACTCAACTTTAGACCATAATTTCTAGATCAAATAGAACCAATGAAACCACAAAAAACCTTTTTTTTTTTTTTTTTGTCATACACATGAAAAGATTAGTTGAAAAGTTGATTGTATGATACTTTTTCTTTATTTGTAGTTTGTGTGGGGAATGAGATGGGGGGGAATCCACACAATTTGGGGATTTTTCCCCTTAGTCCGGGGCAGAGACAGGAATTCCCTGTCATCCCTATAGTGAGGACGGGATGTGGACAGGGAATGGGACATCTGGCCTTACCCCACCCTATTGCCATCCCTACTTTTATGCAGTGTAAGAACCCAAGTGGTTTAATGTGAGTTAAAGCACCCTATGTAGGACACATCATGATAAATTCCTTTTATTCAATCCATGTTTCTATGGATTATTGCTGTGAACCAAATGAGCATCACCCTAGACCATTAAGAATCCATGAAAGGTGTTGCGTGTGCTGTAATAAGAGATTTTATTCGCATGTAGAGTAAGTAATAATATTCAAAAGTAACAAGTTTTTTGTGTGATTAATACTGTTTTATTCACTCAAAACATTAGGCTAAGACATAATTTTTATTATCTCATCACAGACTAACAAACATTGGCAAATTGAAAGCTTTAACAAGTGAAAATCCTAAATCCACACCATCTCCTCCATGAAGAACAGAACATTATATTCCTTACATCAGTATTTTCATATATACTATCACAAAATCCAGGTAATACTGTGCGCACTATGCAAGGGGTTGCATGATTGTTTGCATAGATTTTAGTATTTAGTGTGAAAACAAAATTAGATATGTATAATTTGGAGATAGATTACATAAATATTCATTAGAGCTTGCCGATAGAACAGAAAACTAATAGCCGAAAGATTCATTAGTTCTAAAAAGCAGGATATACCTTGGACAAAGCATCCATAGCACCTTCCATATGATTGATGTCATTATACAATTAGGCAGCTTATTATTAGAAGAAGGTCACTACTTTTAGGTTGGCTCACCGTGACCACTCAACTTTAGACCATAATTTCTAGATCAAATAGAACCAATGAAACCACAAAAAACCTTTTTTTTTTTTTTTGTCATACACATGAAAAGATTAGTTGAAAAGTTGATTGTATGATACTTTTTCTTTGTTTACAAAGTATGTTGGTAGCCTATTAGTTGTATGGGTTTCTTTTTTTGCTGATATTTAGTTTATATCGATTGTGCAGGTTTTCCGGAGCGTAAACTATAAAGACTATGGGTTGGAAGTAGTCAGCGATAAGGTACCCTACTTCCCTGTAAGGGGGACAGTTAGGTCCAATTGGTAAGTTTTTACAAGAATAATGGAGATTTTAAAGGAATTGAGGAATGGTGTAGATTAATTCAAAGCGACTTGTTTCGGTCATTTTGTGAAAATGGAAGAAAATTGGAAAAAGGCGTTATGGGGGCAGGGAGTGCATTATATGTTGCTGCACTCAGTTAAAAGCAAAAAAAAGAAAGAAATGTGGTTCGTGGTGGATGGGAAGCCACTACGTTTTGGGATGATGGAATATGCCTTGGTGACAGGCTTAAGATGTGGGAAATTTCCAGAAGCGGCAGAGCAAGAGGCAATAAAGAACAGTAGGGCAGCCGTAACATTCGCTAACAAGGTTTTGGGGGAGAAAGCGTCTATTACGGGGCGCGATTTAGAGGAGGGGATAGAAGAAGGTGGGTATACCTTTTCAAAGAGGTTCAAAATGTGCCTGGTATGGTTCGTGCATTCAATCCTAATGGTTGCTGACTCAACAAAAGTCGTTAATATGGATTGGGTGAAGTATGCAAGCAACTTGAACTTCTTTAATGCTTATCCGTGGGGACGGGCATCATTTACGCAAACCATGAACTCCCTACAAGGAAAAGACATGGCTTTAAAGTAGTCCCAATCAGTCGATCAAAATAGAGTGAGCACATACAATTTGTTTGGCTTCCCATGGGCAATGCAGGTAAACATTAGGGGCTTTTTGTTATATTTTTTGTATTATATGTGTTTTAATTATAATATGGACTATTTTTTTACAATATAGCTTGGATGTGTGAGGCCATCCTTGTCCTAGCTAAGCCCGGGGGTTTAGGGAGGGATGAAGACTTCGGATGAGACTTCATCCGAGCAACCACAATTTCCTAGGATGTTGCGGTGGCACATCAAGAAGTGTACCCATTGGGATTATGACAAAATAGACAGGGAAATTCAAGTAGCTGGGGTAAGATTAAAGGATTAAGCTTTTCAATATGCACTTGCTTTTAAATGTGGCTTAAATCTAATTGATTTTGTTTCTTATTATAGGGAGTCGTCCGTCACTTCCTCACCGCTACTAGGGGTGAAGTGGAAGAGGACTATGTCACATCCTTCGAAACACTAGAGGATAAAGCAGATGAAGGGATAGACCGCCTAATGCGGGACCTAAAAGGGGTCACGCATGTGTGCAGCTACAGGGCCACTGCTTCAGAATATTGGTGACGCTGAGGATGATGAAACTCTAATCGGCGGGAGGGAGGAGGAGGACGAGGAACAGGTTCGTACGCCTCCACCCAATTGGGAAACTGGTACAACAAGTACCGCTTTGTCTAGGCGTCGTGGTCAGGAGAATGAGGTGGTTGACCTCATAAACGGTCTGTTTGAGAGTTTTACAATAGCTGTTTATGAGAAGATGGAAGAGCGGATGAAAAGGGTGAAGGAGAAAGTTGAGAAGGTGGCAGAAAAAGTTGGTAGGGTGGAGGAGGAAGTTGGTGGAGTATTGAAAGCGATTTAAGTGCAACCTGAACTAAAAAGACAGAGCCGAAAGAGAAAGTTTGTCAAATCTCCTTACACCGTAGCAACATATGGAAAGAAGAGGAAAATGAAGAAAAAATTGAGGAAGTCCACGAAAGTGGAGAAGCAAAAATGGAAGAGGTTAAGGAGGTTGGTGGATTAAGTGGGGAAGTGACAATGGAGGAGGGTGAGGCGGGATGCCAAGGAAGTAGGGATGTGCAAATGGAAGAAAGGGGAGGAAGTGGGCAAAAGAAGGTGGAGGAGTTAAAGGTCGATTTGTATAGGCCAATAGAGGAGGAAAAGAAAAAACTCTTCTATGCCTATTACAATGAATCTGGAAGTGATGCCTATGTGAAGTGCAAGACTGGGGATTATCCCCGGGACTGGTTCGAAAAGATGTTGACGATGGGCAGGTGGCTTGATGACTCCGTGAGTTATTTTCCCTAATTTTTTTCCTTATTTTTGCTTATGTTTTCCATGAGGTACTGTATACTTATCATGTTGTTTTTATTTGCTACAACACATCGATGAGGTATTGGCACTCATGAGGCTACGACAGAGTAGTACTGGTAAGATATTTTATCCTAGTTATGGCATCACCAATGTGGCCTTTAGCTAGATGATAATAATGACATATGAAACTTTAATGAAAAAGCCACTAGTAGAGGTGCAGCATGTAACACCTACTGAAAACTAGTACAATGCATGCAATTAACAATGGAAAATTGGGGCCCAAAATGTTTCTTTTCATTACAATGCACATGTCTTTTATACACAAAAGTTATCATTTACAAAAGTGCATTTCAAAAGACAAAATAGGGGAACAGTGTAGCTATTGCTCCTCGCGCGCCGACGCCCTCCAACCGCAACATCACCTAGAACCTGCATCCACAAAGGAAATAACGGGTGAGCACAAATAATGCTCGGATAAGTAAAACTCTCTAAGCTCTGCGTCCCCGTGTGTGACTCTTAATTCTTTCCTTTTCTAATTCTGTTTCTATTTCTGTTTCTATAACATCATGGCCTCATCTTACCGGAGGTACGGCCAGATGGCATTCACACAGCACCATCTCACTCTTCATGACTATCGGGTGGAATTCACACAGTACCAACCCGTTCTCAGCGACTACCGAGTGGGGATCACAAAGCACCTACTCGGTTTTTCCTAATTATTGGGAGGAGACCACCTAGCACCTATGTAACACCTACTGAATTCTGGGTAACGATCACCAAGCATTTACCCGTCTCTAGTCACTATCGGGTGATGATCACAAAGCATCAACCCGCTTCTACTAGCCATTGGATGATGATCACAAAGCATCAACCTACATATCTCTTAACTAATCGGGTAGTGGTCACAAAGCATCTACCCATTTCTATTACTCATTGGGTGACGATCACAAAGCGTCGACCCATCTCTCTAAGGCTATTCGGATGATGATCACAAAGCATCAATCCGATTCCCATAACGGTCGGGTGATGATCACAAAGCATCATCCCAACTATACTACTCTTCTAACTCATTCTATTGTAGCATTTTTCAATGCTCTCTACCCTTAGAGTAATTTTACCCACTAAGCTCTCTACTCATAGGGTAATTGCACAAACCATTTCCTTACACTTTCTTAGGTCACTTTTCAATGCATATAACAATGCACATGGATGATTCATCACTACTAATGCACTTATGAAATGCCAACATGCAATGTTGCAAGAAATAAGGTTCATTTCTCATACTCAAACCTCTATTAGGCATTTCATCAAACAACTCATGTGCATTATAAAACTCTATCATAGCCATGAATCTAAAACTTTTCCTAACCATCCAAAATGGGGAAAAACCCCTTCACAAAGCCATAATAACCTGTCAAATAAAACACTTCCAAAAAGGGTTCCATAATACCCCTTAAGTTCCATCTCAACTACCTTGCCAAACCAACAACCCATTTCTCAAATTTGCAAGGTAATAACATTCACAAAGCATAGAAATCTCTACTTAATCCTTCATACATGCTATAATACATGCATATCACATACATACATCATCTCTATCAAAACCCTAATCAAGAAAATTCATAAATCTCAACTTGGGTTGGGTTTTACTTACTTGCTATGGAGAGACTTCACCAAATCTTCTTTTCACTTGGTTTGCTTGACTATTCTCTCAACTCTTAACCAAAAGAATGAAAACCCTCAAAATTCAATATGGGTTAAAACTCCCAAATCACACAACTTAAGTAGAGATCCTTACCTTAGGAAGCCTTAGGTTGCTTTTTCTACCTCAAATCCCTTCAAAAATCCCTTGAAAAACCTTGATCAAAAGAAAAGAGAAATTGAGAGGAGAAGAAATGAAGAGTCACGTTTGAGAAGAAGAAAATGAGGGGTTCTTTGATTCTAATTCCTTTTAATGAAATATTAACACATTCATTCCCATTTTGCCCTTATTCTTCTTTGGGAATTCCATCCATATCCTTTGATTCATTACAAACTCACCCCCATATCAACACATTCTCCATGAAAAATCCTTACAATTAACTCCCCACTTTTCCTGCTAATTAGGGGTAGAAAGGTCAAATTGCCCTTAAGGAAGAAAATATCTAAAACTCAATCAACAATTTAATCGGGTTGTCACCGCGGCGAAGAAACTTCTGTCGCCGCGGCGAAACTCGGCTGCCAGGCCTTCCCCGAGGTTAACCTCTCTTCGCCGCGGCGAAGATTCTTCTTCGCCCCGGCGAAGCACGGCAGACTGAAATCCTTCTGTTTTCAACCAATTTCAGGGCAACCATTCAACACAACACTCAATCAAACAATAATAACGAAAACCAACTCGATTAAGGGCGAAAGAGGAAACAATAACAACGTACCTCAAGCGGGGCGTTACACAGCAAGAAGAGGCAAGCGAAAAAGATTGGGCACAGATGACTTCGACGATGTCCTTGATGATTTTCAGTTTGATGACAGGATCATGTAGTATGTATGCGGGGAAAGGCCCAAACATGACCACAGTTGGGCAAAGGTTAAAAGAGTATACTGCATCTTCAACATCAAGGATATGCACAGGATAATTGTCGCGCTTCTAGAGGAGGGCTTGCTAAACATCCTTGACTGCAACCCAAGTATTTGTCAAGATAAGCAGTTGGAGACAAAGTTGGAGCCACTATGCGTATTGTTCCCGCAGTTGTTGCGTGATAGCGGGATGTTTCAACACTTCAATGAGGAAGTACTGATAAGAAAGTGGCCAATCAAGCGCCTTCCCGTCTCGACAAATGACTCAAGGTAAAATTTGTATAAAACTTATATAATACAATTGTTCTATAAGCTGATTCTAATGCTAATTTCTTTCTACTATTGTAGTGTTAATTGTGGGGCATATGCACTGAAATTTATTGAGTTCGACATGACCAACACCCCGATGGACGACTTAAATGATGAAACAATGAGTAGCTATCGAGAGCGCTAGGCTGTTGAGTGCTTCTAAGGGCATATGGATCCTTTTTGAGTTACCGTAACCCAATCCAAGTCATTGTTGATGCTATCATCAAAAGGTATGGAAGTTGGATTTTGAATGTTGTAGTTTATGTGATGTTGATACTTGGGTTGTGGTGCTGATGCTGCAGGTGTGCAGGATAATTTTGCAGGTTGTTGGCAAACAATGAGAGAAAACTTCTCAAAGTGGCTTGGGGTGTCATAGTAGGCTGCTGGCAAGGCATCTGCAATCAAGACTGCTGGCAAGGCATGGTACCAAACAATGATCTTAGACAGTGATTATACTGAATTCAAAAACTTGTCAAAGTGCCTTGGGGTGTCACAGTAGGCTACTGGCAAGTCATCTACAATCAAGGCTACTAGCAAGCAGGAGGCATCTGCAATCAAGGCTGTTGGCAAGGCATGGTACCAAACAATGATCTCAGATAGTGATTATACTAAATTCAAAAACTTGTCAAAGTGCCTTGGGGTGTCACAGTAGGCTGCTAGCAAGTCATCTGCAATCAAGGCTATTGGCAAGGACGAGGCATCTGCAATCAAGGCAGTTGGCAAGGACGAGGCATCTGCAATCAAGGCTATTAGCAAGGCACAGTACCAAACAATGATCTCAGACAGTGATTATACCAAATTTGAAAACTTTTAATTACATTGATGTGTCTTATTTCTTGATCTGTGATGAATTAGCTTGATATAAATTACTTAATTTTGCTACTTATTCTTTTCGGATTTAGGAGGAATTTACGGATTACTTGATTCTTGTGATTTGGTGCCCAGTTCTAATGAATCATTGTTATTCATTGTTGGCCGATGTGTCTTTGTCAAATTTCATTAATTTTATGTTCCTTTCACTAGCGATGTTAAATGTGACAATGATTATCAAGCATTACAAACTTGAATGTTATGGATGCTTGCTTTATGTGTGTGTCTTGAGTGAGTGAGTGGGAGAGGGAAGAGAGAGATGTACAAAGTTGTCAAAGATTACAAGCTTGAAAACCCTGGTGGAATAGTTGACCCTTCAAAGTTATTATTGCTCATGTCCCGATGAACTAGATATTTTTTGGAGGATGCAAATGAACTTCAGTAGAAATATAATACATTTATCCAAATTATATGAATAAAAGAAAGCATAATGTTGAATTGATGGCAATAATGAATGGCCTTTCAACACCACATTATGCATAATGCAAACCGATTTATGAACTTTTGTTAACTTACACATAGCTGAGGTTGCTCAAGCTTGTAAGGTTAGGCCAAGGGCCAATCAATTGATTTTTGGACAACTATCTGAATGAAAGTTGCAAATATTCTTAAGAACACTTGGAAAAATCTGTATTGCCCATGATCGCTTAAACGATATATGAGCGACCAAATATATCGCTTAAGCGACTAAAAGTTTTTCAAAAAGGATCGCTTAAGCGATAACCTGAATAACTTAAGCGATCATGCATCTGAGCAGATTTGATTATGCCCCTGACATGATCGCTTAAGCGACCAAGGGTAATAACGAAGAATTGCTTAAACGATACCCTTAATCGCTTAAGAGATCTTGCATCTGGGCAGATTTGATTCTGCCTTTGACATGATCGCTTAAGCGACCAAGGGTGATAACAAAGAATCGCTTAAGCGATACCCTTAATCGCTTAAGTGATCTTGCTTCTGAACAGATGTTGATTCTGCCTCTGACATGATTGCTTAAGCGATTTAAAATCGCTTAAGCGACCAAGGGTAATAGCGAACAATTGCTTAAGCGATACCCTTAATCGCTTAAGTGATCTTGCATCTGGGCAGATTTGATTCTGCCTCTAACATGATCGCTTAAGCGATTTAAAATTGCTTAAGTGACCAAGGGTAATAGCGAACAATCACTTAAGCGATAACCTGAATCGCTTAAGCGATCGTGCATCTGGGCACATTTGATTCTGCTTCTGACTTGATCGCTTAAGTGATTTGAAATCGCTTAAGCAACCAAGGGTAATAGCAAAGAATCGCTTAAGCGATACCCTTAATCGCTTAAGCGATCTTGCATCTGGGCAGATGTTGATTTTGCCTCTGACATGATCGCTTAAGCGATTTGAAATCGCTTAAGCGACCAAGGTTAAAAGCAAAGGATCGCTTAAGCGATCGTGCGTATGAGCACTTATTGATTGTCTTGTTCGTGATCGCCTAAGCGATCGTAATGTAAAAGCGTAGAATCGCTTAAATGATAACATAAATACAACCAGATCTCTTAAGCGACTACGTCTAAATACATAGGATCGCTTAAGCGAGAAATGAAATCTCTTAAGCGATCTAGTGTATTCGGATTATTTTTATTGTATTTCACAAGATAGGTTAAACATATATGGTGTAGAATGTTTATGTCCATATTAAACATATAAGGTTTAAGATTCGTTCAGTGGATGTAATGACTCTCTTTCTAGCTAGTATACTCGTAAAATAACAATAAAACTCACTAAATATATATATAAGAAAATATACATATAAATGAGTATAAAATTATGGGCCCATTTTTAATTTTCTTTATATACAAATCTTTACATAATATAATAAAGTCTCAAAATAGTAACTCGACAGTTTTGCCTAACCCTTCCGCTGCATGATGTTCCAAGTGACCGCATCTCACCTGTTACCTACAAAAACATTAAAAACAACGGGATGAGCACTAATTGCTCAGTAAGTAAACCCACTATGCTACCCTTCTCTCTCTATTGCTTAGATTCTGAATTTCTTTTCTTACTTCACAGTTCCCCATTCTTCCCTATTCTTTCTCTACTCTTACTCTGTTTTTCTCTCTGTTCTTTCTCTATTCTAATTTCCCACTACTCAGATAATGGGCATGGTATTATGCATATATGTGATGCAAATGCACAAATGCATAAAATATGTATTTTCTTTTCTCTTTTTCTTTCTTTGCTGTTCTTATTTTGTTTTTCTTTCTTTTCTGTGCTTCTTTCTTTCTCTTCTTTCTTTTCTTTCCTATTCTTTTCTTTTCTTTCTTATTCTTTTGCCGATCGGACTTGGTTGAGGCATGGATTCAGAACCTTGGTCGTGTGAGTGTATTCTTCTTTCTTGGGTACAGCCCTCATCCACATGCACTCTTATGGACCGTACCAATTCTTCTTTCTTATTCTTAGGCCGCTCACTAAAGGCGGCGTGCATGCGGGGAAAATTCTTCTTGTCACTCATGGGTTCCCCATCGCAACAACCTTTTCTTCTTTTTATCTTTTTAGACTTCTTTAAATAAAAATTTAGATTGGAACTTCTTTAATATTCTCATTTCTTTCTATTTACTCTTTAACATTCTTGAGTGCTTTTCACGCTCTTATGAGTATGTATGCATGTAGATGGTTTCATGCTTATAATTCTTTCTAAATTCACATGTCTAAATGCAATTATGCAATATGGAATGCAAACATTTCATTCTCTACCATCTACAAACTCATCTCAATATAGCACATAATCATACTCATACATGCACTTCTCTTTGACATTTCATCAAACAACTTATGCACACAAAGCAACTCTAATTTGGCTACACTTCTATCTCTTTTCTAAGCCACCAAAAATTTGGTATAACATCCTCCATATTTAACACCAAACCTATCTAAAATGTTGTAACGCCCACATCAAGGTACGTAGCTTTATTTATGCCCTAATACCCTTAGTTGAATTTTATTAAAGTTATCTTGAACAAGTGTGAAGAAAATTCCCTAAAATTTCATTAGGGGTAAAATGGTGTTTTCACTCATAATTAGTTGAAAAAGTGGGCAGTGAAAAGAGATAGAATAACATGGAGAAGTTAATAAAAGTAAGGGTATTTTGGTAATTGACTAAGGGACATAGATGAAATTTTTAGAAAGTGCAAGGGTAAAATGGGAATATACATATATTATTTTATGATATTAAGAGTTGAAGAAGAGAAACCCTAGCCACTCTACCCTCCATTCAAGCCATTCTCTACCCAAATTCTCTCAAATTTCTTCATTAAATTTCCAAGGAAATTCATAGGATTTTGGCTAACTTTTGATAGATTTTCAATCCTAAGCATCTAAAGGTAAGATTCTTGCACCAAGAAGTGAGATTAAATTTTAAAGTTTTGAATTCTTATGGTTGTATATGCTTAGGGTTTGAGAAGGAGGGAATTCTAGCAAAGAGAGAGTATAGAATTGGAGTTGCCTCAAATTCAAGGTAAGTAAACCTAATTTGAACCTTAATTTGAGCAAGACTTTGTTGAATGAATTTTTTTTGCATGTTTGTATGTGATGGTACGAGAGAATTATGGGCTGTTTTTGATGTTTATTGATGTATAAATTCTAGCCATGAGAAGTAGTGTATGGTTATGTGATGATTTGGTGAAGTTGTGGAAGCTTTTGTGTTGAGATTTTTGGAGCGTAGAGAAGTGATAAATTCAGCCAGGTTTGATACTCAATTTAGTGAGTTTTTGGCTCACAATTTGGTTGAATTAGAGAGTTGAGGAAGTGTAGCCAACATGGTAGTAGCATGTGCATATGAATTGTTTGATGAAAATCCTAAGAGAAAACATGTTACCATGGTTGCCTTGTCAAATCCATAACCTTATGAATGATTTTTGAGCATCGTACCTATCGAACTCGATTGAGACCTAAACATAAACATTGTAGCCCTTTCTCTAAGCTTTAAAATGAGACTAAGATCATGGCAATCTGATGTGTATAGCTCGAGATATGCCTTCTTGAATATGACCTACGCAAAATGACTACCTCAAAAGTACCTTCAATTTATTAGTTATTTTTAGTCTAATAATCTATGATTGATTTCAAGTATGAGAATGTTGTTGGTAGAGAATACTGGTTCCATAATGATATCTTTATATGCCATAATGCATTCTCACATTCTCACATTTGCATTTAGAAAGAATAGCAAAGAATGAGCATATTTCCATGCACATACACATGTATGAGAACATTAAAGAACAAAGAGAAAGAGAGTTTGGATGAATTATGGATAATTTCTTTTATGCATGTATATGCTTAAAGATGAAGAATTGTTGATGGAATGGATATTGGATGATGGTTAGAATTTATCCATGAGAAGAAGTGTTTGTGTACTTGACGTTTGATGAGAGTTTGGATAAATTATGGAAGAATTGGAGTAGAATTTATGGAGTGTGAATCCTGGACAGGTTTGACGTTAATCTTGGTGTGTTTTATTCCAAATTTTCATGGCTTAGAAGAGAGGTAGAAATGTAGCCAAATTAGAGTTTGATGAAATGTCAAAGAGAAGTGCATACATGATTATGATTATTTGATATCTTGAGATGAGTTGGTAGATGGTAGAGAATGACATGTTCACATTCCATATTGCATTATTGCATTTAAACATGTGAATTTAGAAAGAATTATAAGCATGAAACCATCTACATGCATACATACTCATAAGAGCATGAAAAAGCACTAAAGAATGTTGAAGAGTAAATAGAAAGAAATGAGAAATATTAAAGAACTTCAAATCTGAAACTTTATCTAAAGAAGTGTTAAAAGATAAAAGAAGAGAAGGTTGTTGCGATGGGGAACCCGTGAGTGACAAGAAGAAGAATATTCTCACAGGTACGCCGCCTTTAGTGAGCGGCCTAAGAAGAAGAAGAATTTCTACAGTCCGTAAGAGTACATGTGGATGAGGACTGTACCTAGAAGAATATTCCTACATGCACGTCACCTTTAGTGAGCGGCCTAAGAAGAAGAAGAAAGAGAAAAGCTTGAGGTGGCGACGGCGTGCATGGAAGGGCGAGTGCTGAACTGGTTTCAGGTGGGTTGACTCTCGCGTTCCATTTACAAACTGGCGCTCTTTGAAAAAGATGGTGATCAAGAGATTTAGGCTATCATACAAGGGCTTGGCATTCGAATCAATGGTGACGCTGAAACAAATGACCACTATGACTGAGTATAGGGAACAGTTTGAGTTGTTAGTAGTGCCTATGCATGATTTGGAAAAAGAATTGTTGATGGGCACATTTATTAGTGGGCTAAAAGAAGGAATAAAAGATTGATTAAGGTTAGCTAAGCCCAATAGTCTATTTGAGCTTATGGATCAGGCCCACGGAATTAAGGAAAAAAACTGGGTATTGGATAAAACAAGGTTGAGATTGGGCCAAGCCCAATGGGTCAATAGAGAGAAGGCTTACAGTAGACTAACACTAGGTCTAGAAATTCTTAAAATTGGGTGGTGATCTAACATGGGTATAAGTGCAGATTGTGCACTTTCTTCCCAAATGAAAAATGAAAAAGGGGGCAAGCTTCTTGAGTCAACGCTAGCGAGCTTTCACCCTTCTACTTTCTGGTGACTTTTTGATGCAGAGATCCAGTACAAATGAGAGAGAGGACTTTGGTACAAGTGTGATGAGAAGTTTGGGCCAGCACATTGATGTAAAAATCGAGCTCTACAAATCTTGTTGGTCATGGATGAAGAAGAGGAAGTCATGGAAGCTAAGTCAACGGTGAAGGTTGAAGAAGAAATCAACTCTAAAGAGGATTCTATGGCTCTACCCATGCTTCCATCGTGGGCTTGACCTCAACAAATACATTGAAGCTTCGGGGGACTATTAGTGGGGTAGAGGTAATAGTGATGGTAGACAGTGGGGGTTCCCATAACTTCATCTCTCAAGACTTAGTCCAAAAATTAGGATTATTGGTGAGTGAAACAAGAAATTTTGGTGTAATGTTGGGAAACGGCTTTACGATGCACAGTATAGGGATCTATATAGGGGTAAAGATAGAGATGCAAGGGTTCACGGTGCTGCAAGATTTGTTTCCCTTTGACTTAAAAGGGGCTGATGTGGTTCTGGGGGTGATATGGTTGAGTTGGTTAGGTGATGTGTGTGCTAATTGGAAGTGTCTGATGATGAAGTTTGAGGTAGAAGGGAAACCAGTGGTCCTACAGGGAGACCCTTTCTTTAGTGAAAACGGTGGTGTTTCTGAAGGCCATGTTGAAATCTATCCACCAGGAAGGTCACGGTTTCATGATTGAATTATGCTCTATTGTCCAACAAGAGCAAGTTGAGGTAACCTCTTTAGTCCCAAGAGTGGAATCCTTGTTAACTGAATTTGCCCCACTTTTTATCAACCAGTAGGTCTTCCCCCTCACGTAGACAAGACCATTCAATCACTCTAAAGGATGGATTCTGGGTCCCAAATATCAGGCCCTACAGATACTCTTATACTCAAAAGAATGAAATTGAGAAGCTTATTGGTGAAATGTTGGCCGCAGGAATAATTCAGCCAAGTATTAGCCCGTTTTCAAGTCTGGTGTTACTGGTTCGGAAAAAAGATGGTAGTTGGCGATTTTGTGTGGACTATCGAGCATTAAATGACATCACTATACTAGACAAGTTTCCCATTCCAACCATAGACGAGTTGCTTGATGAAATAGGGGGCGCCGCCATATTCTCTAAATTGGACCTCAAATCTGGGTACCACCAAATCAAGGTTCGCATGGAAGATGTTCCTAAAACGGCCTTCCAAACTCATGAAGGGCATTACGAATTCTTAGTGATGCATATTGGTTTAATAAACACCCCCTTAACGTTTCAAGCACTAATGAACGAAATTTTCAGGCCCCACCTCCGCAAATTTATACAGGTATTTTTTTATGATATCTTAATTTACAGTACTGACATAATTGTTCACTTGATACATCTACGCCAGGTTTTTGAAATACTTCAGACGCACAGGCTGGTGGTTAATAAAAAGAAGTGTCAATTTGCTCAAGCAAAGCTGGAGTATTTAGGGCACATCATATCAGCAAATGGGGTGGAAGCTGTGTTAGAGTAGGTGCCCTAGAGCCAATCAATTATTGTAGAATTGACTCTTTGTAATAATGTTTATTAATCAATAAAAGGCATTTTCTACTATATCATGTAAATCAAATTGTAAGTATTGATATATGTCCTTAACATGGTAGAACCATGACGAGGGTATCAAGTGTTTCAAATCTTAATAGTGAGAACCCTATTGTAATGCCCCACTTGAGGTACATAGTTAAGATTTGCTGTATTGTTTAAATGTTCATTGATTCAGCTTTAATTGAGTTTGTATGCTGAGTTGGTTGAGTGTTTGCCTTGAAATTGGTTAAAACTTGAGGAATTTTGGAATTTCAAACTTCGCCGGGGCGAAGAATAGTCTTCGCCGCGGCGACATTGGCTTTGTGTATGGTGGTGTCGACTCTGTAATTTTTCGTCAGGGCGACGGAAGTTTCTTCGCCACGCCGACGAGTCGACTAAAATGTGTATTAAGGTTCCATAGGGGTAAAATGACCATTCTACCCCTAATCAGCAGGAAAAGTGGGGAGTGAAATGTAAGGAAATTTCATGGAGAATAGGTGAGTGTGGGGGTGTGAGTGTAATGAATTAAAGGATATAGATGGAATTTCCAAGGAAGAGCAAGGGCAAATTGGGAAAGGATGGTTATAATATGAGCTAAAAAGGGTTAAGTGAAATAAACCCTTCATTTCATCCATTTTCCACCACCATTCTCATTCTCTACTTCCTTTCAATTTTCCCAAGATTTCTAAGGAGTTTAAGAGAGCTTTTGGGTAATTTTAGTAGAGATTTCATCTAAAGCATCCTAAGGTAAGGATGTAACGCCCCGCTTGAGGTACGTTGTTACTGTTTCCTCTTTCGCTCTTATTTTGAGTTGATTTTGGTGTTATTGTTTGATTTAGTGTTGTGTTGAACGTTTGCCCCTCCCCGAAATTGGTTGAAAACGAAGAATTTCAATCTGCGTCTTCCCGGGCGAAGAAGAATCTCCGCCGCGAAGAGAGGTTGAAGCCTCGGGGAAGCTGGGCAGACGCCGCACGGCACAGCCGAATAAAATGTTGATGAAGTTTTAGATATTTCTTCCTTAAGGACAATTTGACCTTTCTACCCCTAATTAGCAGGAAAAGTGGGGAGTTAATTGTAAGGAATTTTCATGGAGAATATGTTGTTATGGGGGTGAGTTTGTAATGAATTAAAGGATATGGATGGAATTCCCAAAGAAGAATAAGGGCAAAATGGGAATGAGTGTGTTTATATTTCATTAAAAGGAATTAGAATCAAAGGAACCCCTCATTTCTTCTTCTCAAACGTGACTCTTCATTCTTCTCCTCTCAACTTCTCTTCTCTTTGATCAAGGTTTTTCAAGGGGATTTTTGAAGTGATTTGGGGTGGAAAAGCAACCTAAGGCTTCCTAAGGTAAGGATTTCTCCTTAAGTTGTGTGATTTGTGAGTTTTAGTTCATTTTGGTATTTGAGGGTTTTCATTCTTTTGGTTAAGATAAGAGGAAAAGTCAAGCTAAGCAAGTGAAAGGAAGGATTTGTGAAGTCTCTACATAACAAGTAAGTAAAACCCAACCCAAGTTGAGATTTACGAAATTTCTTGATTAGGGTTTTGTTAGACTTGATGTATGTATGTGATGTACATGTAATATGGCATGTATGAAGGATTAAATAGAGATTTCTATGCTTTGTGATTGTTTATACCTTGCAAATTTGAGAAATGGGTTGTTGGTTTGGCAAGGTAGTTGAGATGGATTTGAAGGGGTGTTATGAAACCCTTTTTGGAAGTGTTTTGTTTGACAGGTTATTATGGCTTTGTGAAGGGTTTTTCCCCATTTTGGATGGTTAAGAAAAGTTTTAGAATCATGGCTATGATAGAGTTTCATAGTGCACATGAGTTGTTTGATGAAATGCCTAATAGAGGTTTGAGTATGAGAAATGAACCTTAATTCTTGCAACATTGCATGTTGGCATTTCATAAGTGCATTAGTAGTGATGAACCATCCATAGGCACTAATTGTGCATTGAAAAGTGACCTAAGAAAGTGTAGGAAAATGGTTTATGCAATTACCCCATGAGTAGAGAACTTAGTGGGTAAAATTACTCTAAGGGTAGAGAGCATTGAAAAATGCTACAATAGAATGAATTAGAAAAGTAGTATAGTTGGGATGATGCTTTGTGATCATCACCCGACTGTTATGGGAAACGGATTGATGCTTGGTGATCATCATCCGAATAGCCCTTAGAAAGATGGGTCGATGCTTTGTGATCGTCACCCGATGAGTAGTAGCGATGGGTAGATGCTTTGTGACCACTACCCGGTTAGTTAAGAGATATGCAGGTTGATGCTTTGTGATCATCATCCAACGGCTAGTAGAAGCGGGTCGATGCTTTGTGACCATCACCCGATAGTGACTAGAGACGGGTAAATGCTTGGTGATCGTTACCCAAAATCCATGAGGAACGGGTAGGTGCTAGGTGACCTCCACCCGATAGTTAGAAAGAACCGAGTTGGTTCTTTGTGATCCTCACTCGGTAGTCACTAAGAACGGGTTGGTACTGTGTGAATTCCACCCGATAGCCATAGAGAGTGAGATGGTGCTGTGTGAACGCCATCCGGCCGTACTTCCGGTAAGATGAGGCCATGATGTTATTAGAAATAGAAACAGAATCAGAAATAGCATAAGGAAAGAATTAAGAGTTATTCATACGGGGACAGACAGAGAGAGAGAGTTTTACTTACTGAGCATTATTTTGTGCTCACCCCGTTATTTCCTTTGTGGATGCAGGTTCTAGGTGATGTTGCGGTCGGAGGGGCGTCGGCAAGCAATGAGGAATAGCTACACTATTTCCCCTGTTTTGTCTTTTAAAAATACATTTTTGTAAACAGTACTCTTTATGTATAAAAGACACATGAATAGTAATGAAAAGAAAACTTTGGGCCCAACTTTTCTATTGTTATTATGCATGCATTGTACAGTTTTCAGTAGATGTTACAAAGGATTCTTGCTTTAGAAGTGAGTTTGCTTATGGTTATATTGAAGTCTTATATTGTTGTTATTGTTCTTGTTGTTGTTTTAAGTTGTAGAGAGAAGACAAGACAACAAGGGGAAGGAAAAGTGCTAGAGAAGTCACTTTTTCACAAGGTAAGTAAATCCAACCAAGTTGAGTTTTGAATAAGCTTTTGAGTAGAGATGTATGCATGTATTAATATGTATTATGCTTGTTGAGGAATTGAGTTGAGATAAGTAGCTATTTGGTGGTTGTTGGATACACTTCATGTATGAGAAGTGTTTTAATGTGTATTGAGAAATGGAAATTGAGATAAAGTTTGAGAGATGTTGTGTAAACCTTTTTGGAAGTGCTTTTCTTGACAGGGATTATATTATATGAGGGAGTTTTCTCCCATTTTGGATGGCTAGAGAATGAAGTAGAGTAGTAATTATAGTAGAGTGTTTATATGCATATTAGTTGCTTGATGAAATGCCTAAGTGAAAACATGTTACCAAACTGCACTGTCACAGCCGTGACTTTCTAAGTGATTTTTGGGCATCTTACGGAATGAACTGGGTTTAGACCAAAACATAATAGTTATAGCCCCATCTCTAAGATTTAAAATGAGACAAAAATCGTAGCAATCCAATGTGTATAACTCAAGTTATGCCTTCTTGAGTGTGATCTGCGCAGAATGACTATCTTTGATGCAACATTGCATTTGTGCTTTTCATGAGTGCATTAATGAGCATGAATCATCCATATGCATTAATTATGCATTGTAGAAAGAGTAGAGAACTTTGAGTGTGAGCTTTATTAAGAGAGAAAGAGAGAATAGAGTAGGTTGTACGATGGGAAACCCGTGAGTAATGGGTAGAGTATTCCCACATGTACGCCGCATTGAGAGAGCGGCATGAGTATAAGAGAGAGAAGTGGTGTAGCCCGTGAGAGTGCATGCAGATGAGGGCTATACCGGAGAGTACCCGAGAGAGAGTTTATACGCTCACATGGCCAAGAGTTCCGAATCCATGCATAACCGAGTCCGATCGGCTAGAATGAGTAGAAGTCACAGAGAGCGGGAGCGAGTCCCAGCCGTGCCTCCGGTAAGTTGAGGCCGTGACTTACAAAAGAGAGTTAGTAAAAAGAGTTAAGAGAAAGAGAAAATAGAGAGAAGTATAAAAGAGAGAGTAAATGAGAATTGTAAGGAAAGAATTAGAGAGAGAGTTACGGGGATAGATGAGTAGAGGATTTATTTACTAAGCATTAGTTGTGCTCACCCCGTTGTTTCCTATGCTTTTGCAAGATCTAGGTGAGGATACAGTCGGATGAGCGTCGGCAAGCGAAGGGAAATGGCTACACTATCCACCTTGTTTTGATCCTTTTGTACATGATACAACTTTTTGTATAAAGAATGTATATGCTTAATAAAAGAAAAATTTGGGCCCAACTTTTTATGCTATATTACTTGTATTTTACTATGCTTATTTTAAAAGAATATGAGTAGAATGGAGTTGTTACACCTATGATCATATATGGTGGCCATTTTAGAAATGTTTGTAGCCCTAGTATTATTTTGACCAAGGACACAGATAATACGGTAAGACTATCATAGTGTTGAACGACTCTGTCGAAAGGCAGTGACTGATCTCACTTGTCAAGGTTGTTTGTCGACAACCTGATGCAACACATGGGTGCTTACTGTAGGCAAGTTCACTGAACTGACCCACCATAGGATTTCATATAGATGGTAACCCTAGTGTCTATGGAATAAATCCTCTAACGAATGGCGGTGCATGTGATCCTTAGACTTGAGATCACCAGAATGTCTTGTGCATTGATTGGTGTAGTTTGACACTAGCCTAACGTAGTTATATTTAGAGTTACCAATATAGTAGTGATTGGCTATGTCAAGAAGTGTATCAAGACTATGGTGGATCGACAGAGGATTCATCACTTTAGGGTACGGGAGAAGTTAACTCATGGCGTAATTCAGTGTATGGCAATGACACTAAAGCTGTGGCCACAATGGGATTGAGTTGTTGTCCAATCTAATTATTATTCTGATCATTGTCCAGTAACTGAATATAAAGGTATCAAGGATAACGAAGGTTGACACTATTTCTGTACCTCAGTCTCAATGAGATAACAGATGATGAAGGGATTTGATTGCACGATAACCATACCATTGATAGATAGCTATTTCGCGGAATTTGAATCTATCGGGTAGCCATGATGCCTTGCTAAGGGCCAATCTTGGTCTGTGTGTAGTTAGACAATTAATTGGTGTTAATCGCGATACTACTCACTACCGAGATGATGAGGAGCCTATGGGTTACACACTTAGAAGATAATTTAAGAATCGGTTTATGGAAGGGGGTATTTTTATCTTTTAAGACAAAAGGGTATTTTGGTAATCTCACAGTGCAATTAAATTTCCTGAGGTTGTTGCCTATGTTTAATTTAATATTAAAATTAAATTAGTGAGATTATATTTAAATATATGTACACATATATTTAAATGAATTATTATTATTAATTGCATGTTAATATATTTTATATATATATATATATATATATATATATATATATATATATATATATATATATATATATATATATATATATATATATATATATATATATATGTATATTAATTGATTTTAATAATAATAATAATTAATTAAATATAAAATACCATAACAAGGGTGTTTGGATACAAGGGTGGATTAGGGTTGGAGCCCATGTCTATTCCTTATAGGAATAGGGTTTTAACACATGCACTATATAAGTGCAAGTTGTGTTAAAGAGAAAATATATTCATTCAATGATTCAATCATTAAGGAAAAGAAAAAGAGGTAGTCCCCTTTACACTCTCTCACGTTCTCCCCTTGGTGTGGATCAAAGAATTTTTCTTTGATTCAACTTGATTCTTGAAGCCAATTAGAGGATCTAGCAAATCCCTATTGGTTCTTTGGATTGTCTTCGTGTGGATCACTGCTCGTGCGATTCTACGTTGAATCGATAGCAAAGTAAATTCAAAGATACTTGAAGGAGCCTCCAAAGTTGTGTACGATCTCTAATCGTTGAATGGATCTTTGTTATTTCAGTTCTTCTGCACCACGGTGTAAAGTTTCGTAAGCTTGGAATTCATAAGTGCGCCGCAGCGAAATAAAACTTTGTCGCGGCGTAATTGCAGGAAAATGTTGAGCGACTATGAATGCACATTTGGGCCGCAACGAAATAAAACTTTTCCATGGCATGATTATGTTACGTGATTGCACAATCATGCGATTTAAGCCGCGGTCAAATAACACTTTGTCGCAGCGTGGAAGCATCGTAAAATGCAAAACACGCATTTCCGCCGCGACTAATAAAACTAAGCCGTGGCGTGAAAACAACGAAGTAGCGCACCAAATTGTAAAACAACATGATTGCACTATAGCGTAATAAAACTACACCACAGAGCGAATGCATTGTCAGAGCATAGGTTGTTGGTTTTGTGCCACAGTGAAATAAAACTTTGCTGTAGCGCAAATTTGTTCCTGCTATGCGCTACGGCATAATAAAGTTATGCCACAGCATGAATGCTGTTGTAGCATTTTTAATGCTAGATTGATGCATAATTCTGCAAATTCAAAAGGGTAATTTTTATAAATCAACCCACCCAATTCAAAATTGATGCTTTTGAATGTATGCGATAATTCTTGTTTTAAAATTGCATGGTGCCCAATACATGAGCCTTGGACCTATGGTTAATGTTTTAAAGTACTTTTGGGTATGTATGATTGTAATTTTTAAATAGGGACTGCGTGCCCTATCTTTCTCTTGTTAGAGTAGGTGCCCTATAGCCAATCAATTATTGTAAGATTGACTCTGTAATAAATGTTTATTTATCAATAAAAGACATATTCTTTTATATCGTGTAAATCATAGTTATATGTAATGATATATGTCCTTAGGATGGTAGAACCGTGACGAGGGTATCAAGTGTTTCAAATCTTGATAGTGAGAACCCTATGATCACATATGATGGTCATTCTAGAAACGTCCGCAGCCCTAGTATTATTCTGACCAAGGACACAGATAATACGGTAAGGCTAACATAGCGTTGAAGGACCCTATCGAAAGAGAGTGAATGATCTCACTTGTCAAGCTTGTTTGTCGACAACCTGATGCAATGTGTGGGTGCTTGCTAGAGGCAAGTTCATTGGACAGACCCACCAAAGGATTCCATATGGATGGTAACCCTAGTGTCTATGGAATAAATCCTCTCACAGATGGTGGTGCATGTGATGCTTAGACTTGAGATCACTGGAGTGCCTTGTGCACCAATTGGTGAAGTTTGACACTAGCTCAACGTAGTTCTTTTCAGAGCTATCAATACGATAGTGATTGGCTACATTGAGAAGTATATCGAGACTATGGTGGATCGACAAATGATTCATCACTCTTGGGTACAGGAGAAGTTATCTCACTGGGTAATTCAGTAAATGGCAATGACACTAAATATGTGGCCATAGTGGGATTGAGTAAATGGCCATGACACTAAATCTATGGCCACAGTCTCGATACACTTCTCGATACACATTGAGAAGTGTATCAAGACTACGGTGGATTGACAAATGGTTCATCACTCCTAGGTACAGGAGAAGTTATCTTACTGGGTAATTCAGTAAATGACAATGACACTAAATCTGTGGCCATAGTGGGATTGAGTTGATGCTCAATCCAATTATTATTCCGGTCATTGGTCCATTAACTGAATACAAACATGTCGAGGATATCTGAGGTTGACCCTATTTCTGTACCTTAGTCTCGATGAGATAACGGATGATGAAAGGATTGGACTGCACGGTAACCATACCATTGAAAAGCTGCGGTTTTGCTGAATCCGAATCTATCTGGTGGCTATGATGCCTTGCTAGGAGTCAATCTTGGTCTGTATGTAGTGAGACCATTAATTGGTATTAATCATGATACTGCACACTACCGATATGATGAGGAGCCTACGGGTCACACACTTAGAAGATAATTTAAGAATCAATTTGTGAGAAGGGTATTTTCGTCTTTCAGGATAAAATGGTATTTTGGTAATCTCACAGTGCAATTAAATTTGCTGAGGTTGTTGCCTGTATTTAATTTTAATATTAAAATTAAATTAGTGAAATTATATTTAAATATATCTATGTATATATTTAAATGTTAATATATTATTATATATATTAATTGATTTTAATTATAATATTAATTAATTAATTAAAATACCATAAAAGGTGTGTTTGGTTGTAAGGGTGAACTAGGGTTGGAGCCTATGGCTATTCCTAAGTGGGATAGGGTTTAATTGTTGCACTATTGATGCGTTGTTACTACAACATGCAATATATAGCAAGTGCACTAGTCGCACAAAATAATAAAGTGATGAGTAAGTATCGTTCCCACGAGGATAGTATTACTAAGTACCGATTTCTCTAGTTTAAGTCCTAATTGAAGAAACAATAAATTGGATTGATGAAAAATTAACAAACTAAATACAAATTAACAAAATATAAATGAATGATAATGAAGTTAAAGCAAAACCCAACAACTTAACTAATTAAACAATGCTAAAAAAATGCTAGGGTGTTGATTTCACCTAGATACGCTAACCCAATTCATATAATCTATTACACAAGTTCTAATTCCTTGATTGAAAATCGAATTCCCTAAGTTGTAAAACATACCTTCTCAAGCTACATTTCCCTACTTATCCCTATTAAGCTTACGCACCCAACAAAATGAAGATTAATAGTTCAAAGTCTTTTAAGCTTTATGGAATTCTATCTAGATTTCATAGATCTCTAAACCTATCTCTAGCATTTGTTTAATCTACAGTATTTATCCCAAGAGGCACAATCACAAATCACTTCTCAGTCTCATTGTGAACAACACACATTTGAATGGTGATCAAGCATCCAAAAGTCATTAAGCAAAGAGATAAACACTCAATCATGAAATTAAAACTCAAAGTAAATCAATTCATATAAATTTGAATCATTGTATCAAGGTTACATCAAACCCTAGCTAAACAACTCAGTTCATACTCAAAAACGAAATAAAATAACAAAAACAAACTGAATCAAGATTCATCATTGAAAAACAAGCAAAAGATGGAGAAATCTTCTCTAATTTGAAGCCCAAATCTTCAATACTCTTCTCCTTGCAAGAGCTGCCTTCCAAATAACGAACCAAGACCTTTTTCTCTTCCTTTTCGCTCTAATTTATACCTCTCTCACTTAAGGATGAAGCCCTAGTAAGCCAAAACGTGTCATTTTATTTTTACATCTAATGCAGGTTTCGCCGCGGCAAAGATTTTTCCTTGCCACAGTGAGGACTTTCGGACCAAATTTGAGCATGATAGAGTCTGAATCTGGAAAAGTGTTAACCATATTAATTGTAGCCCTTTAAATTATATTTCTGGTCGTTCAGGAATCAGCACCTTCCAGAGGTCTACAGCTCAAGTTATGGCAGAAATACTGAAGCACATCTAAAGACGTTTTTCTTCAGTTCCCAGCGTACTTTTCACGACTTCAAGCCAAGTTTTCACCCTTGTCCAGTTAGAATCAGAAAAAACCCGAAACATGAAAGTTGTATCTCTTCTTCTTAGCTTTCCAAAACTTCTAAATTTAGGTCATTCCGAATTTCCAAGCTCAAGTCACACAATTTACGCTCAAAACTGTCATCTATGCTCAAAATCATCGTTTAGGCTTATAAAGACAAATTAATAGAATTAGGTAGCAATTATGGCCCAAATTGTATGAAAAGTATCCTAAATCATATCAAAATTCAATGCAAAATCATAGTGTAAAATATGATTATCAACTATATAAGTGCAACTTAAAATTAAAACAATGTGATTTATATTCATTCAATCAAAAACCCTAGCTACCCTATCTCTCTCTCTCTCTCACGTTACACTCTTGAGTGAAGAAGAAAATTTTTCTTGTTCTTCTTTCTTGATTCTTGAAACCCTTGATTGTTCTAACAAAATAATCAAGGGTTCTGCAGATTATCTTCGTGTGGACTTCCGTGAGTGCGATCCTACATTGGATCGATTAGCAAATAATCATGTAAACAGTGTTGATGAACAGTGTCAGTGAACAGTATATGATGAACAGTAACTGGTGAATAGTATCGGTGAACAGTGTTCATGTCCGAAGTTAGAGATATTCGGAGGAGCCTCCAAACGTCAGTATGAACTAAATCCTTGTATAGATTTGTTTTTAATACATTTTATTTTACGTTTCAGTTTACGCATGAAAACGTTATAATCTGTACTCTGATCTTGGTTCATGTAATTGATTGATTCGTTTTAAATATTATGTTTTTCTGCTACGCGAATCTGGTTAGTTACTAACATCTCTTACCTTCTTGATGTACATTCTCTTCTCATCTCATTCCCCTCAAATGTAAATCAAGGTTTCTAAATTTATTAATATAAAATTATTGTAGAATTAATTTCACTGTAAATTTAGTATGATGTATTTTGTAATGTACTTGAAGACGAAGCAAGGATGAAGCAATCATACTCGAAGGCTCAAGATATTTATTACAAGATCCCTAGGTGACCCACTGATTCCTCTAGGCTTGAGGAAATCGATTTTAGTCAGAGCCATGTACCTGTACGTTTATATTTGGCTTAGAATACATGCTAAGATTGAATGTTTAATAACATTCCAAACGATGTCATTCTAACAAAGATAATAAATTGGTGAGATGTAAAATAAAAACCCTCAAATAAAGTGTAATAAGTCATGTGTAAGCCTTCCATCACCATGGGTTTAATCAAACTACTGTTCATCAAAACCTTGTTCGCCAAAACGAAGGGTACACTTCTACCAGTGGGAGGTTAAATTTCATTGGAGTTTTCCTTAATGGTGATGGGCAACTTAAAATGATGTGTTTTGCTTGTTCACCAAAGCGAAGGTTGATAAGCACATCATAGGTATAGTAGAGAAGTACACTTGTTGTGTGTATGTGGCAACATGTAGTGTCCATTCTACTGATACTGAGAATCACACTTGAGGATGATGGCTAGGCCATTGAATTGTGTGATTGGCTTGTTGGCTTGTTTCACATTTGAGGTTGGTAGTGGGAGCTATCAATTGGTGTGGATTAAGTTCGTTGGCCTACCTAATCAACCCATTTTGGCTTGTTCGCCAAAATGAAGGTTTGAAATGGAGTAGATGGGATCTCAATCCACTAGGAAAGCTAACGGACTTTCCTGAGTTAATAGTGAGGGCTATTGGCTTGAGGAAAATAGTGGGAGCGATTATTTAATAAAAGGTCTTATTAAATAATAATAATAATAATAATAAGCATTGCAATAACGTTTACCTATTCTGCACTTGTAGATTCACTTAAAAATTGAGCAATATGATCTCATCATCACTGCGACAAATCATCAAACTAGGAGACAAATGGAATGGTGAGAATTTCGTTGACTGGTATGGAAGTATAAACAATATACTTCAGTCAAGCGATAGATTATACACCATTGAGCAAAATTTGTCACCAGAGCCTACTAATAGTTCTATCCACTAGACTGGGTATGTATATGTGAAGCATACACATAATGCAAAAGCAGAAATGACAAGATACATTGTGCTTGCATCAATGACACCATTACTGTGATGGCAGTGCCAGAAAATGGACTTGGCTTCTATTCTTCATTTTCTCCAGAAAAATGAGAAGCATATGGTGTTTCATTCACTGTTCAAATGCAAGATGGAAGAGGGTACCAAAATTGGTGATCATATACTCAAGTTGACCGAGTATATGAACAAGCTTGAGATTATGGAATGCAGACTTAATAAGGGTTTAGCAATAGACCTAATATTACAGTCTTTGCTAGATTCTTACTCTCAATTTGTCTATGACTTTATTGAGGATGATAAGAAGAATACCCTTTCTAAGCTTCTAGATATGTTAAAGGCTACTAAGTCAGGCATGAAAATGTCAGAAACATTGACGTTGGTTGAAGCCAACTCAAGTGAGAAAGAAAAGGCTCAGAAGTCATTAGAAGGAACTATTGTAGATAGGAAGGGCGTTTGTCTCACTATGGGAATCCCAACCACTGGAGGAAACATTGCAAGGCCTTCCTAGCAAAAAGGAAGAAGAATGTTACTTCTTCATCAAGTACGTTCTTGATTGAGATTAACTTCTCCCGACAGCATCTATCGTCAATGACACAGGATGTGGTACTCACATTTGTTCTAATGTGTAGGGACTACGGCAGAGTAGATTGCTCATCAAGGGAGAGGTGGACCTACCAGTTAGAAATGGAGCACGTGATGCTGCATTTGCTATAGGATCTTATCATCTGGTTTTTCCTATGGGCTTGTTTCTTGGAATTGTGCATTATTATGATTTTTCTTCAAATTCTAAAAATTATATTTCTGTGTCCACTTAGGACAAGTAGAATATTACTTTACTAATGGATTGTTATCCTTGAGTACAAATAATATTCTTTATGGAACTGTTTCATAATAATATGTTCTGAAGATAGACAATAAGGATATTCTCAAAATAACAACTATGCCAACTATGGCAAGTTGAGTTAAACATAGTTGAAGGAATGTGGGATAGTATAAAAACTCACCTCTTCGTATACACCCCAGAATAATGGTGTGTCTGGACCTTACTTGAAATGGTGAGGTCCATGATGAGTTTTTATGATTTGCCCACATAATTCTAGGGTTATGCCCTAGATACTGTGACTTACACACTGAACCATATGCTGTGAAAGTCTGTAGATAAGACTATATGAAAAATGGAGTGGGCGAAAGCCCAACTTATCTTATCTAAGGATTTGGGATTATGAGGCTTATGTGAAGAAATTGACTTCGAACAAGCTGGGCCCGAAATTCTACAAATGTGTATTTGTTGGGTATCCTAAGAAGACCAAAGGATACTATTTCTACCATCCAAAAGAGCGCAAAATTTTTGTCGCTCATACTGGTGTCTTCTTAGAAAATGAATTTTTAAAAAGTACTAGTAGGAGAAAAGTAGAACTCGATGAAGTTCTAGAACCACAAGATACATTAGACGAAGGACAGGAAGATGTGCCACAGGAAGTGGTTAAACATCGTGAGGAGGTTACTCCACAATTTGTGGATCAAAGTGAACCACCTCAAGTAGCACTGGAGCAATATAGGTCTGGAAAAGTACGTCCTGAGCTTGAGAGATATGGTTTTCTTGTGACTTAGCATGGTGACGTACTGGTCTACAATGACAACGAATCCAGGACCTACGATGATGTTGTATCAGATCCAAATTATGTTAAATGGCTTGAGGCCATGCAATCTAATATGGACTCCATGTACCAGAACCCAGTATGGTCTCTGGTGGATCCACCTGAAGGGATAAAAGCCATAGGGTGTAACTGAGTCTTCAAGAAGAAGACTAACATGGATGGCAAGGTATATACCTACAAGGCACTATTGATTGCCAAAGGTTTCAAACAAATTCATGGTATTGACTATGAAGAAACCTTTTTGCTGGTTGTCATGATTAAATCCATCTGGATTATGCTTGCAATTGCTACATATCATGACTATGACATTTGGCAAATGGATGGCAAAATGGCTTTCCTAAATGGAAACCTTGAAGAGGATGTATATATGACACATCCCAATGGTTTCGTTCTTGATGGACAAGCTAATATGATATGCAAGTTACAGTGGTCCATTTATGGACTCAACCAAGCTTCAATGAGCTGGAGCATTTGTTTCGATGAAGCCGTAAAAGAATTCAGTTTTATCAAGAATGAAGATGAGCCTTATGTTTACAAGAAATTAAGTGGGAACGCAGTGGCATTCCTAGTGTTGTATATACTAAACTTGCAGTCAATAAAGACTTGGTAATCCAAGTGTTTCTTCATGAAAGACCTAGGAGAAACAACCTACATTCACGAAATAAAGATCTATCATGATAGATCGGGTAGGTTGCTTGACCTAAGTCAGAGTACATATATTGACAAGGTACTGAAGAGATTTAGTATGAAAGAATCCAAGAAGGGATTTCTTTTGATGGCATATGGTGTCTATCTCTCTAAGGATATATGTCTTAAACCACACGATAATTGTAATATTCTTTCTAAATGGTATACCTGAGAGTTATAATCATAAAATAACAGTAAAACTCACTATATATATATATATAAAAATATACATGTGGATGAGTATAAAATAATGGGCCCATAACTAATTTTTCTTTAAATACAAATCTTTATAAAATATAATATAAGTCACAAAACATCAACTCGACAGTGTTGCCCAACCCTTCCGCTGCGTGACATTCCAAGCGACCGCATCTCACCTATTACCTGCAAAAACATTGAAAACAATGGGGTGAGCGCTAATTGCTCAGTAAGTAAACCTGCTATGCTACTCTTCTCTCTCCGTTGCTCAAATTCTGAATTTATTTCCTTACATCACACCTCTTTATTCTTCTCTGTTCTTTCTCTATTTCTAATTTCTCACTACCCATGATAATAGGCATGGTATCATGCATAGGTATGATGCAAATGCACAAATGCATAGAATGTGCATTTTCTTTTCTGTTTTTCTATTCTGTTTTCTGTTTCATTTTCTATATTTCTTTCTTTCTTTCTTTTCTAGTCTTTCTTTCTTTCTATTGTTTCTTTCTTTTTCTATTGTTTCTTTCTTTATATTCTTTCTTTTCTTTACTTTTCTTTCTTTTCTCTTCTTTTCTTTCTTATTCTCTTCTTTCTATTCTTTTCTTTCTTATTCTTTGTCAACTAGACTCGGTTGAGGCATGGATTCGAAACCCTGGCCATGTGAGTGAGTACAGTCCTCATCTACATGCACTCTTATGGACTGTACAAATTATTCTTCTTCTTAGGCCATTTACTAAAAGAGGCGTACATGTGGGAATATTCTTCTTCTTGTCACTCACGGGGTTCCTCATCGCAACAACCTTATTTTCTTTTATCTTTTTACACTTCTTTAGATAAAATTTCAGATTTGAACTTCTTTAATATTCTCATTTCTTTCTATTTACTCTTTAACATTCTTTAGTGCTTTTTCATGCTCTTATGAGTATGTATGCATGTAGATGGTTTCATGCTTATACTTCTTTCTAAATTCACATGTTTAGATGCAATAATGCAATATGGAATGCAAATAAGTCATTCTCTACCATCTACAAACTCATCTCAATATAACACATAATCATACTCATACATGCACTTCTCTTTGACATTTCATCAAACAACTTATGTGCACAAAGCAACTCTAATTTGGCTACACTTCTATCTCTTTTCTAAGCCACCAAAAATTTGGTATAAAATCCTTCATATTTAACGCCAAACCTGCCTAAAATGTACGCTCCAAAATTTCTACTCCAATTCTTCCATAATTCATCCAAACTTTCATCAAACATCAAGTACACAAACACTAATTCTCATGGATAAATTCTAACCATCATTCAATATCCATTCCATCAACAATTCTTCATATATATGCATATACATGCATAAAATAAATTCTCTACAATTCATCCAAACTCTCTTTCTCTTTGTTCTTTAATGTTCTCATGTATGTGTATGTGCATGGAAATATGCTCATTCTTTGCTATCCTTTCTAAATGGAAATGTGAGAATGCATTATGGCATATGAAGATATCATTATGGAACTAGTATTCTCTACCAACAATATTCCCATGCTTGAAATCAATCATAGATTATTAGACTAAAAATAACTAATAAATTGGAGGTACTTTTGAGATAGTCATTCTGCACATGTCATATTCAAGAAGGTATATCTTGAGCTATACACATCGGATTGCTATGATCTTAGTCTCATTTTAAATCTTGGAGAAAGGGCTACAACTTTTATGTTTAGGTCTTAACCCAGTTCGATGAGTAAGATGCTCAAAAATCACTCATAAAGTCACGAATTTGACAGCGCAACCATGGTAACATGTTTTCTCTTAGGATTTTTTCATCAAACAATTCATGTTCACATGCTACTACCATGTTGGCTACACTTCCACAGCTCTCTAATTCAACCAAATTGTGAGCCAAAAACTCACTAAATTGAGTATCAAACCTGGCTGAATTTATCACTTCTCTACACTCCAAAAATCTCGACAGAAAATCTTCCACAACTTCACCAAATCATCACATAACCATACACTACTTCTCATGGCTAGAATTTATACATCAATAAACATCAAAAACAGCCCATAATTCTCTCATACCATCACATACAAACATGCATAAAAATTCATTCAACAAAGTCTTGCTCAAATTAAGGTTCAAATTAGGTTTACTTACCTTGAATTTGAGCAACTCCAACACTATACTCTCTCTTTGGTAGAATTCTCTCCTTCTCAAGCCCTAAGCATATACAACCATAAGAATTCAAAACTTTAAAATTTAATCTCACTTCTTGGTGCAAGAATCTTACCTTTGGATGCTTAGGATTGAAAATCTATCAAAAGTTAGCCAAAATCCTATGAATTTCCTTGGAAATTTAATGAAGAAATTTGAGAGAATTTGGGTTGAGAATGGCTTGAATGGAGGGTAGAGTGGCTAGGGTTTCTCTTCTTCAACTCTTAATGTCATAAAATAATATATATAGATTCCCATTTTACCCTTGCACTTTCTAAAAATTTCATCTATGTCCCTTAGTCAATTACAAGAATGCCCTCATTTTTATTATCTTCTCCATGTTATTCTATTTCTTTTCACTCCCCACTTTTTCAACTAATTATGAGTGAAAAGACCATTTTACCCCTAATGAAGGTTTAAGGAACTTTCTCCACATTTGTTCAAGATAACTTTAATAAAATTCAACTAAAGGTATTAGGGCATAAATAAAGCTATGTACCTTGATGTGGACGTTACAATAATGGAGATAGAATGAAGATGATCTCATATGCATCAGTAATTGGATCCATCTTGTATGCTCGGATTGATGTCTCATGTGCATTAAGCACTTGTAGTGGATATCAATCGGATCCGATTGACCAATGCCATATTGTATGCTCAGATTGTGTCTCATGTGCATTAAGCACTAATAGTAGATATTAATCGGATCCAAGTGAACAATGTGGTGCTATGTACTCAGATTGATGTCTTATGTGCATTTAACACTTGTACAAGATATCAATCAAATCTAAGTGAGCAACACTAGATGAGCGTCAATGACATCTTTAAGTACCTAAAAAGGACTAAAGATATGTTCTTGGTTTATGGAGGGGAAGATGAGCTCATCGTAAGAGGATACATTGATGGCAGTTTCCAAATAGATAAAGATGATATTCGCTTGTAATTCGGGTTTGTATTTTTGTCTAATAGAGCTGCAGTAGGTGGGATGAGCTCAAAGCAAAGTACTACAACGGATTCTAAAACTGATGCTAAGTATATCTCATTATTTAATGCAGCCGTATAGGCGGTTTGCATCAAGAAGTTCATTCCTGAACTTGATGTGGTTCCAAGCATTGTTGATGCAGTAAAGTTCTACTGCGACAACAATGGAGCCATTGTTGTGGCTGAGGAATCACTGTCTCACCAGTAATCCAAATACTTACATAATTGATTCAATCTAATCTAAGAGATCGATCAGAAAGGGAATGTGCAGATTTGCAGAATACTACTAACCCACTATTGAAGTTTCAGTTGCAATAGAAGCATGATGGGTACTTAGGGTCATTCGATGTTAAATACATGAATAATTGACTATAGTGCAAGTGGGAGATTGTTAGAGTATGTGCCCTAGAGCCAATCAATTATTGTAGAATTGACTCTTTGTAATAATGTTTATTAATCAATAAAAGGCATTTTCTGCTTATCATGTAAATCATAATTGTATGTATTAATATATGTCCTTAGGATGATAGAACCGTGATGAGGGTATCAAGTGTTTCAAATCTTGATAGTGAGAACCTTATGATCACATATATTACTCTGACCAAGGACACAAATAATACGGTAAGGCTATCATAGTGTTGAACGACTGTGTCGAAGGCAATGACTGATCTCACTTGTCAAGTTTGTTTGCTGACAACCTAGTGCAACACATGGGTGCTTGTTGTAGGCAAGTTCATTAGATTGACCCACCATAGGATTCCATATAGATGTTAACCCTAGTGTCTATGGAATAAATCCTTTAATGAATGGTGGTGCATGTGATCCTTAGACTTAAGATCACCGGAGTGCCTTGTGGACCGATTTGTGTAGTTTGACACTAGCCTAACATAGTTCTATTTAGAGCTACCAATACGGTAATGATTGGCTGCATCGAGGAGTGTATCAAGACTATTGTGGATCGACAGAGGATTCATCACTCTCGAGTATAGGAGAAGTTATCTCATGGCGCGATTCAGTGTATGATAATGACACTAAAGCTGTGGCCACAGTGGGAAGAGTTGTTGCCCAATCTAATTATTATTCCAATCATTGGTCCAGTAACTGAATATAAAGGTATCGAGGATAACTGAGGTTGACACTATTTCTGTACCTCAGTGTCGATGAGATAACAGATGATGAAAGGATTTGATTGCACAGTAACCATATCATTGATAGGTAGCTATTTCGTTGAATCTGAATCTATCAGGTGGCCATGATGCCTTGTTAGGGGTCAATCTTGGTCTGTGTGTAGTGAGACTGTTAATTGGTGTTAATCGCAATACTACTCATTGTCGATATAATGAGGAACCTATGGGTCACACACTTAGAACATAATTTAAGAATCAGTTTATGGAAGGGATATTTTCATCTTTTAAGACGACATAGTATTTTGGTAATCTCACAGTGTAATTAAATTTGTTGATGTTGTTGCCTATGTTTAATTTAATATTAAAATTAAACTAGTGAGATTATATTTAAATATATGTACGCATATATTTAAATGAATTATTATTATTAATTGAATGTTAATATATATTTATATATTAATTGATTTTAAAAATAATAATAATTAATTAAATATAAAATACCATAACAAGGGTGTTTGGATACAAGGGTGGATTAGGGTTGGAGCCCATGTCTATTCCTTATAGGAATATGGTTTTAACACAAGCACTATATAAATGCAAGTTGTGTTAAAGAGAAAATATATTCATTCAATGATTCAATCATTAAGAAAAAGAAAAAGAGGCAGCTCCTTTACACTCTCTCGCGTTCTCCCCTTGGTGTGAATCAAAGAATTTTTCTTTGATTCAACTTGATTCTTGAAGCCAATTAGCGGATCTAGCAAGTCCCTAATGGTTATTTGGATTATCTTCGTGTGGATCACTGCTCGTGCGATTCTACGTTGAATCGGTAGCGAAGTAAATTAAGAGATACTTGAAGAAGCCTCCAAACTTGTGTAAGATCTCTAATCCTTGAATGAATCTTAGTTATTTCAATTTAAGCATATATATATATATATATATATATATATATATATATCAGACCCTAATCTTGGCAAAATCAGAGTAATCGATGGGTGATAATTTTTATTTTTCCCGCGCCTCTGCTCATCGATTTACTAACAAGCTAACCCTGCTAAGATTGAGTGTATGTTGTCCTAGCCTGTCCCAACCACAGTGAAAAGTTTACGTGGCTTCCTCGGCCTCACCGATTACTGTAAATTCGTTAAGAATTATGGCCAAATAGCTCATCCGTTAACCTAACTTCTGAAGAAGCGTGCTTTTGAAAATTTACAGAGAGCCATGGTTTCCATTTCGGTGTTAGCCACCCCAAATTTTGCTGAAACCTTTGAAGTGCAGACAGATGCCTTAGGCATAGGCATGGGTGCTGTTTTGATGCAACAAGGGAGACCTATTGCATTCCTAAGTAAAGCATTTTTTTTCCTCCTCTAGACAAAAATCAGTTTATGAAAAGGAACTATTGGATAAGGATGGGTTACCCCAAGATGGGTTACCCCAAGCGACGTGTGTGAAATGAAACTGCCAAATGCAGTTTCTCTCTAACCGCTACATATAAAAGAAAAGTTCTTTCTTTTACTCACTCTCTGTCACTCTCAAAAAACGAAAAAGAAAATACGCTCTCTCTCTCTAGAATTTGGAAAACAGAAATACATTTCGTGGTTTTTCTTCCAGATTACCTTTGTTGCTTCAGAGATAAGGAAAGGAGGTATTTATGCTGTGTTAATTCATTGTAGTTCATTTATATACAAATGTGATTGCAATGGTGACTATGATCTTGGGATTATGTTAGGATATATGTTATTCTATTTTAGTTCCAACATTGGTATCAGAGTTGTGGTTCATATTGTTTTTAAATTCATACTGTTATGTTGAAGCATGTTATTGGTTTATCAAATGCAATTCTGATTTTTTCAAATTTTGTACGTAAAAAGTTGTCTTTTTGGTAATGATAATTAGACCATTAAATTCCTTATGAAATTATGAAGAGAATGGTTTTTGAATCATAAAAAATGGAGTTAAAATGACTTAGATATGCCTCTTTGAAGTTTCGGGTTTCGTATGGGTTGATTTCCGGGTCAGGTACCCGGTTGCAAACCCAGCCAGAGGTTGAAGACGACAAGAACCGACATGTCGTTTTTTAACCAACCTTATGAATGACATGTTGTTTTTCCTGTTTTACTTTTTTTTGGAAAAAAAAATTCAAATCAACGTGGTTGGTGCGACTTGAACCCAAGTCTCCATGGTTGAAGCCCAATCCCATAACCACTGGGCTAATTTTGTTTTGGTGTTAAACATATTCACAAACCCATTATATTCCTATCCGGCCCAACCCATAACCAAAATAAAAAATGGGTCAAGTTGACCCGTGGACCCAACCCAAATGAACAAACGGGTTAGTCAAACCCGATCCATAAGACCAAACGGGTCACTCAAACCCGGTCAACACCCGACCCGTAAGTCAACAAGGTCAACGGGGCCAAACTCGGGTCAGGATTGACCTGGTTTAATGTGGGACGGGTCGAATCGACCCGAATTTGTGTGAGCGCGTGGCACGCACGTGGAGTACCCTACCAACGCATGGGGCGCGTGGCTGCTTCTGGGAAACGCATGGGGGCGCGTGGAATCTCCTGCCGGCGTGTGAAGGCACGTGGCCACTTCTAGGCGACGCATGGGGGCGCGTGGCCGCTCCTGCCAGTGCCTGGGGGCGCGTGAAGTATTCTAAATTTTTTTCTTTTGCTGTAAAGAATAAAAATGCATACTTGGTATATTGTTATGAGTCTAATTTTGTTATTGAACCATAAACACGTATATTATTTATCAAATATAGTCAACCTTTATTTGATAAATAAATAGTTTTTTTAGTATTTGTTACAGAAAAATGTTACGTTATAGACGTGCAATGGTTGCTAGAACACCCGCTCAAAGGGAAAGGGTTATGAACATGATTAGAACTCTACAAACTCACACATTGATTTTAAGAGACACAGAGGATGAGTTGGTGCAACGCGTAAATCATTTCATTCATGTGAATGAAAAGATTCAGGAAATTGTCTGGATAGGGGGATTAAAGGAAGATGAGTCGAAATATCAAGTTCTAAGAGAGACTCTTGGTTACCCTAATCTCGTTGGTCTCCTTGATATGGTTTGGACCAAGCTGAAAGTTCATAACTTTAAAGATGACAATAAAAATTATAGACGTTTAGTCAACAACTATATCAATGAGTACATAAATTGGGGTGCAAAAAAAGACAGCTGGTGCATCTATAGGAGTCTCCACTCGTAAAGGACATCACAAGAAACTGGGAGTTCCCCTGCCTAGGGTTAATTACAAGTTAGATAAAGACCTTAGGATAAGGATTATCAGATCCTTCCCAGTTTTAGGAATGTGGCTGTACACTTAATTTTTTTTGGAATTTGTTTGTTTTAATTTCATTACAAGTTGAATTCTATTTACATAATGGAATTAGTTTTATTTATTTTATTAAAATTTTATGTGAATTTATGTTGATTTATATTTATATAATTGTGTCTAAATATAATTTTAGAATTGCAATTAATTATATCGTGATAATTGGAAATTAGAATTTTGGATAATGATTGTTGACATTGTTAACTTTTGATTCCAAATCTAATATACAATTATTATTGGTATAATTAATTAAATGTATATGTATGTTCGGAGCATTGAATAACATGCATTATCCAACGTGTAATTTTGTTTAGAAATGGCATCTGCATCTAAGAACATTGTCGCCGAACTTAACAAAGGAGAAAAATTTAACGGCGACAATTATGAGATATGGAGCATGAAAATCCAATATGTTTTGGAAGAACAAGAGGTTCTTGAAGCTCTTACTACAACCATGGAAGAGCCTGAAGAAGGAGTCACGGCTCAACATAGACGAGACCGTGCAGCTTATGACATATGGAAGAAGAAGAATTCCACTGCTCGCATTACTTTGTTGAGCAGCATGGACAATGATCTCATGAAAAAGTACCGGGATTACGAATTAGCAAAGGACATGTGGTCCGCACTTGCTACAAAGTTTGGCGGTACGTCCATTACCAAACTCCGGTCACTCACTATCAAGTTTGACACATATAAAAAGAAGCATGAACATACTATGAGAGTACATTTACGGCATTTGTCAAACATGATAAGTGAGTTGAGAGATGCAGGTCATGTCTTAACTGATGAACAACAAGTTCAAGCTGTCATAAGATCATTGCCTCAAAATTGGGAACATATGAAAATACACCTTACCCACAATGAGGGCATCATAAATTTAGAGATGCCATACGCCATTTGGAACTGGAAGAAGATCGCCTTAATGCGAGTAAGGCAAATACTGATGTGTATATGGTTCCGGTTCTTCACATGGTGGGAAGGGATTTAAACGTAAATTCCAAGGTGGATCCCAAAGAAAAGGCAATACTGAAAAGGCTCAAGGGAAGAAGAGAAAGTTCTTCAAATACGGAAAAGGAAAGCATCCTGCCAGGAAGAGGAATATGGCAAAGGTGAAATGCTATAATTGTGGTAACAAGGGACATTTTGCTCGCGATTGTAGCGAGCCAAAGAAGGTAAATTACTTGTTTGCACAAGTAAGTTATATAAATGTTTCCAGTTCTATTTTTCTTACTAAGTCTCATCCTTTGTGGACTGTAGATTCAGCAGCAAAGACCACATAGCGAAAGACAGGAGTGCTTTCATGGAGTTTCGACGAATACCATGGGAAACAAAATGGATATATGTAGGTAACAATTCAAAAGTGTAAGTTAAAGGGATCGGCACATGCAAATTGATCATGCGTGGAGGTCGAATCCTATACCTACATGACGTGTTATATGCACCTGATATTCGTCGAAATTTGATTTCCGTGTTAGAACTTGTTAAACTTGATTTTAATTTTAATTTTTCCAGTACTGGTGTCCATTTATTTTTGGACACAACATACTATGGTTGTGGTTATTTTTCTGATGGTTTTATAGTACTTGATGTTGCTTATAATAATAGTAATGTTTGTTTTTCCTTTATTACATCTTCTAATAATGATGATGTGAATGTATGGCATGCAAGGCTTGGCTATATTGGCCAACAACGAATGAATATACTAGCAAGAGAAGGCTTGTTAGGATCCTTAACAAAAGTAGACTTGACTACTTGTGAACATTGCCTAGCTGGAAAAACAGCAAGAAAACCATTTGGAAAAGCGATAAGAGCTGAAGTTCCATTGCAACTAATTCATTCTGACATATGTGGTCCAATGAATGTGAGGGCTAGACATGGGGTTATTTATTTCATCACATTTATAGATGATTTCACTTGATATGGTTATGTTTTCTTGATTTCTCAAAAATCAGAAGCTTTAGAATGCTTTCAGAAGTTTTAAAAACTTAGTTGAGAATCAATTAGATAAAAAAATAAAAGTTCTACGAACCGATCAAAGACGTGAATATTTATCTAATCAGTTCAGAAATTTTTGTGATGAAATGGGAATAGAACGTCAATTAACTATTCCCAGAACTCCGCAACAAAATGGTGTTGCAGAACAAAGAAACAAAACCCTACTTAAGATGGTGAGGTCTATGATGGCACAAGCAAACTTGCCCGTCACCTTTTGGGGTGATGCCTTATTAACTGTCACATATATCCTCAATCGAGTACCATCCAAATCTATTACTACTACACCATATGAGTTATGGACAAATCGGAAACCCGATTTGAGTCTCCTAAAGCCATGGAGATGTGTTGCCTATGTTCATGATCCTTCCCATAAATATGGAAAATTAGGTCCAAGGGGGAAGAAATGTAACTTCATAAGATATTCAGAACATTCAAAGGGATACGTCTTCATAGAAGAACAAGAAAATGGTAGCATCACTGAGTTTGAATCACAAGATGTCACATTCTTAGAAACCGATTTTCCTAAGAAGGGCGAAATAGGTAAAGACTTGTTTCTATATGAAACACAAGACCAAGGCAATTCTGTTGCCGAAAATCAGTTGGTTATACTTCATCCTAGTGGAAGCAATATGGAAGTTGATGAATCAGTTTCAGATCCTCCATCATTCCCTACTGGCGATCCAACTATGATAGCTGGTCCAAGTGGGAGTAACACCAATCAATCTCCAATACGTCGATCAAACAGGAAATAAGTTCCACGTCGACGATTTGAGATTGAGGGGGAAATTTTTCTACTTACTCCACAAGATGACGAAGAGCCAAGGAATGTAAATGAGGCTCTCAATTGCCCTTCTAAGGAAAAATGGATGAAAGCAATGGAAGAAGAATTGGAGTCTGTGAAATAAAACCAAGTATGGGAATTGGTTGATTTACCGGAAGGACGCAAAGCCATTGGGAACAAGTGGGTTCTCAAAATCAAGCGTAAAGCTGATGGCAGTATTGAAAGATACAAAGCTCGCTTAGTCGCAAAGGGGTATACACAACAAGAAGGAATAGATTATGAAGAAACTTTTTCACCTGTTGTGCGGTTTACCTCAATCCGACTTATTCTAGCTATAGTTGCTAGCATGGATCTTGAATTGCATCAAATGGATGTAAAGACTGCTTTTCTCAATGGAGAATTACAAGAAGAAATCTATATGGATCAACCAATATGTTTTATTAGAGAAGGTCAAGAACACAAAGTGTGTAGACTTTTAAAGTCAATTTATGGCCTCAAGCAGTCCTCGAGACAGTGGTATATTCGATTTCATAATGCGATAATGTCATATGATTTCAAAATGATAAATGAAGATCATTGTGTATATACAAAGAGATCCAATAACAAATTTGTTATATTATCATTATATGTTGATGATATACTTATAGCTGGAAATGATAAGGGATTTGTCAATGAAATCAAAAGATGGTTATCATCTCATTTTGAGATGAAAGATATGGGTGAAGCTGCATATATTCTTGGAGTCAAGATTTCAAGAGATCGCTCAAGAAAATTAGTATCTCTTTCACAAGAACCATACATTAAGAAAATTCTTGAACGATTTCATATGCAAGATTATAAACCCATAGACAACCCTATCGCGAAAGGTGAGACTTTAAGTCGTAAAATGTATCCTAAGACTCCACAAGAAAAGGAACAAATGAAGAATGTTCCTTATACAAGTGTTGTTGGAAGTCTCATGTACGCCATGATGTGTACTAGAGCCGACATCTGTTATGCCGTTGGGTTGGTAAGTAGATACTAGTCCGACCCAGGACAAGCACATTGGAAAGTAGTGAAGAGAATCTTAAGATATCTAAAAGGGACAGCTGATTACTCATTATGTTATCAAGGAAATGATTTACGCTTGAGAGGCTACACCGATGCTGATTGGGGAGGAGATTTAGATGAAAGGAAATCTACTTCTGGATATGTTTTCTTACTAAATGGTGGGGCCATATCTTGGAGCAGTAAGAAACAATCATGCATAGCCTTATCTACAATGGAGGCTGAGTTTGTAGCATTTTCAGCTGCAATGCAAGAAGCCGTTTGGTTAAGACGGTTCATGAATCATCTGAGAATAATTAATGTTGCTATTGAACCAGTAAGAATAAACTGTGATAGTCAAGCAGCAATAGCATACACTAAGGATCCCAAATATCATGGTAAAACGAAACACATAGATATCAAATATAATTTTGTGCAAGACTTGGTGGCTCAAATGGAGGTGAACATGAAGTACATATCTACGCATGATATGGTTGTGGATCCATTCACAAAGCCTATACAAAGAGATATTTTCAATAGACATGTTAGATCTCTAGGCTTACGTAGGTGTTGAATGTACTTATACTTTGAGATTTCCCAAAATTGTTCACATTTGTCTTATCAATATTAAATAACAATATTGTCAATGCTCAATTTGGATTATTATGGAACATACATGAAGAAGTATATATATATATACATATTAGTTATGTAAATATTATATATATGTGTATTTTGAAAAGCATGTCGGACAGCTAAAAGATTGGCCTTCTCACACAGGCAATCGCCTCCATTACTTCGTAGGAATGGAGATGAGACGATTTTAAGCTTATTATCTAGGTGATAATAGAGAGCCAAGCTTAAAATGTTTAACGTCACCTAGAAAATAGAATTAAAATAATGTCATAATGAAATGTGACCACAAGTAATAAATGATCACTTTATCTGTCTAATTGCCAGATTAGAGTTCTGATGAATTAAAAGTATGTAAAGTGAACTCAAGTTAGACATTAGGTATGTCTGAACTAAAATCTGTATAGCATTTACAAGAAAAGAGACATGCACTCCATGGGAAAAGAGGAAATGCTGTAGCATGTGATTCACACCGCATGTGTAAAACATTGACCAAAGGGGTAACGAAAGTCAAAATCTCAACTTTAACATTGTGTGAGACCCTGAGTTTTTTTTATGAATAAAATCTCATAGAATACCCTTATTACTCTATTTTGTTTCTTGAAAACTTCATTTAATGATTGCTATCTTAGAGTGTTACCAAAGGATTAAGATAAATTCAATCAGTTGGGACATTTCTAGAAAAGCAAGTTAAATGAAAGTTGCAAGAATCGAGAAAAGAGGAAGATTACGATTTTGAATTATTACATTATAATCACGTGTATTCATTGGTCGACCAACTATGTTTTACTTTTATGTAAAGATAGAACATAATTATGAATACAACGGATGTTTTTTTTGTAAATGAGATTGTTAGAAAAATGTGATAAGTAATCTAGGGTATTGCATACAACATACAACCTGAGTTTCACAATTCGAGAAGTTATATATTCCTAACAGATATATGACTAACGTGCTCTCGAAGTATGCATGGTCACACGGCATATTTACTAAGGTATGAACCTTAAAGAAGCACAGAGAGAGATAGTCCCATCATGTGTGAGTGGGAGATATTGGATAAGGGTACACCCATGATGGGTTACCCCAAGCGACGTGTGTGAAATGAAACTGCCAAATGCAATTTCTCTCTAACCGCTACATATAAAAGAAAAGTTCTTTCTTTTACTCACTCACTGTCACTCTCAAAAAACGAACAAGAAAATACGCTCTCTCTCTCTAGAATTTGGAAAACAGAAATACATTTCGTGGTTTTTCTTCCAGATTACCTTTGTTGCTTCAAAGATAAGGAAATGAGGTATTTATGCTGTGTTAATTCATTGTAGTTCATTTATATACAAATGTGATTGCAATGGTGACTATGATCTTGGGATTATGTTAGGATATATGTTATTCTATTTTAGTTCCAACAGGAACTGATAGCCAGCGTATTTGCCGTAGACAAATGGAGCCACTACTTGTTTGGGCGGAAATTCATCATTAAGACTGATCAAAGGATTTTACAATTTTTGATGAAGTAGAGACCAATGACTCCAAAGCAGCATAGATGGATTTCCAAGTTGCTAGGATACCAATTTGACATTCAGTACAACCCTGGAAGCTCCAACAAGGTAGCTGATGCACTTTCCAGGCGTGAATCAGATTGGGAACGTCATGAACTTAATGCTTTATCTGCTGCCACTTTCCAAGGGTATGAAGACTCGTCCACCAAAGCCTTACATGATGACAAACTTAAGGTAATTATTCAAGACCTCATTCTGCAACCTGACTCCAAACCCCACTATAAGCTCCATCATGGTTGTCTTCTATATAAGGGCAGACTTGTCGTCCCAAAAAACTGCCAGTTTATACCCCATATGTTAGAGAAATTCCATAGCACCCCAAGCAGCGACCATTCGAGATTCTTTCGGACCTATAAAAGAATTACAGGTGTTGTTTTTTGGGAAGGCATCAAACAGGATATCAAGAATTTTGTAAATGCTTGTGGTGTCTACCAACAAAACAAACATTTATGCCTAAAACCTACAGGTTTATTGCAACCCTTACCAATCCCTGATTTGGCCTTTGACGACCTCTCCATGGATTTCATTAGCTGCATTTCTAAGAGTTTTGGGGTCGACACTATATTGGTGGTTGTGGATCGTTTGTCTAAGTATAGTCATTTTTTGCTACTGTGCCACCCGTATAACGCCAAAGAAGTGGTTGCCCTTTTTATGAAAGAAGTGGTTCGGTTGCATGGTTTTCCAAAGTCAATAGTCTTGGGTCGGGATCGCCTCTTTTTGAATACCTTTTGGACTGAATTTTTTTGTTTAGCAGGCCTCAAATTCAGTTCTGCGTACCACCCCCAAACTGATGGACAAACGGAGGTGGTTAATCGCTGCATTGAAACATATCTTCAGTGTTTCACAAGCAACAAACCGAAGCAATGGCTGAAGTGGATTCATTTACAAAAGGCATAGAAGGAGCACACAGCCTGCGGGTTGCAAGTGGGAAGGCAGTTATCCACATGGCATTGGCATGAATTGGGTGTGACGTCTGAGTATAAATGGGGGAATATGAATTGTAAAAGAGTAGGAAGATTTTAGAGGGAAATTGTAAAGGAGGTTCCCAGCTCCTCGAAATGCTGGGTTATCTTTACTTTATGGCTGAATTCTTAATTGTATTTCAATGAATTGCTGTTTAGTTTCTTACCAATCCCTACAGAGGAATTTCCATTTTAATTGCCTTTTCCATTGCTATTTGAAATTGAGTTGAATTAGTGTTCTGTTGAGTAATACAATCTGTTAGAGTGATATGTGAGAGTTTAAAAACCAGGTTCCCATCAGAAAGCTACAAGAGAAGTTAGCAAAAAGTGTAGTATGAATTATTCTCAAGTAAAGAATATGTAACTTCTTTTGCTTTGGAGGAGATGAATCATAAAGAGAAATGTGAATTGATGGGATCATAATGATGTAGCTACAAGAGAAGTTAGCAAAAAGTGTAGCATAAATTATTATCAGGTAATTAAAGAATAACTAGTTGAGGAAGGAATCCATATTAATAAAAAAATTCATTATTTAATATCAAAATAAATAAAATAAGTGATCCTTAAAACCAAACATTAACAACAACAACAATAGTAATAATAAAACTTAGCCTACAAATTCCTCCCATAATCTTCAAATTGTGCAGTTAGGCCATGATGTGCTATTAAAAGGCTAACATGAGTGAGCAGCTCGATCTCTGCGTTTCACTAGTTGCTGACAATGCTCTTTCCATCCACAATTATTCGCGGCATATCCGAGGATTTCTACCCACACCTCGCAATCATTTCCCATTTTTGTTCGCAATCCCAACATTTCTCAACTCCCAACCATTGCCATCACCCCAAGTTGCTTTCATCTTCCACTAATTGCAATTTATTAAAAAGATTCATTGCAATTACTAGCACTGATTTTCTTGGATCATGATCTCTACTAAGGTATTAAAAAGTACCTCGAGAGAATCCAAATAGAGGGTCATCGAGAGGTATAACCATTCTATCGCTTAGGAAACACTTCAAAACTTCACTTTTTGTTTCGCGACATTCTTAAGCCGATCCATCAGCTCATCACATGCATCTCTAAATCTTAAATCATCCATCCCGTTCGCGATCATCGATGGACAAGAGACTAGAAGATACAACATATAATTTGATAAGTATCTACTAGTTTTACATTTTGTTAAATCAGGTTTAGCTTCTCCATGTTTCTCCAAATCTTCGCAGTAGATATACTGCAGTAGCAATGTGCCAAACAAGAACGCTTTTATACAAAACTTAAACAAATAATACAAGAAGAATACAAATATACTATTACTCTTATACAAGTATATACAGCTAACTCCTCTATCTCTAACTCACTCAAAACCAAAATCCTCTACAAAAAACAAAAAGCTTTTTTGACTCTTCATCAAGAAAAACCCTCTTCTCCAACATTATTTTTTAACTCTAATTCAATAATATATCTGTATAATTCTCTTCACGGAAAATCTCCTCAAGAAAGACACAGAAATCATCTATTATATCAGAAAACACCTCTCCTCCAAGTAAGACAGGGTAATCATCTATTGTATCAGACAAAACCCTCTCCTCCAAGTAAAAGAGGCGGTGGTGGTGGTGTTTTAGCCTCAGCCTCAGCCGCTATCTCATGCAAAGACACAGATTCTTCAACCCTTGAGCACTTGAACACCTGCTTCTCAATTACCTCTCCTTCTTTGATGTTTCATCATCTTCATTCTTCACAGAACAAACTCATCATGCCCTAACAATGAATACTCATGCATTATCCCACCACCATTGTGTTTCGTATCTGAACCTTTTCTTTAACCCAATTTTCAGGTGGGTTTCTTCGTATTTAATTTCACTTCCCCATCTTCACCCTGTCATGTTCCAGAACCCGCTCTTCTGCAAATCCCTTTGTTGGATTTTTTCTTCAATTAAGTGAAAAATTAGAGATCTTGATCACCCAATTCGCGTCCTCTATACATTTCCCAAATTTCCCAAGGTTCATGAGTACCATAGAGGTCACAATCCTTGAAGATGTCAACGGGCAAAGGTAAATGATCTAGTATATTGTAGAGATAGAAATTCGGCATCAAAAGGAACGAATTTATAGCCAAAGAAATCGGAGCGAATTAGGAAATAAGAGTATGTCGGGTCAGCAGCAGGATTGTTTATGCACTACTGTAACTCGGCTCCTAAAAGAGCCGTTGAGGGAATTTTCTTTTATTTATTTATTAATGTTTATACCCTAGTTAGTAAAAACGTGTATTATACGCGAATTGTATGGATAGCCGTATAATTCGCGTATAAAACGTGTGTATGCGTATTTTATAAAATCTGCCATATAATTCGCGTATAATAAGGTTTTCTGTATAATTTGCGTATAATTCGCGAATTATTCGCTAATTTTTGAAAAAAAAAACAAAATCTCACACTTCCAAAACGACGTCGTTTTGGTGGGTTTATACAAAAAATTAAAACAGATCTGGTTCAGTCCTCCTTCTTCAGTTCTTCGGCGGTCAGCAGTGCGCCCCAAACAACCATCAAATTCACCTTGAAAATGAACAAATCCATGAAAACATTAAACTAATAGTGAGAGAGGGAAAACAAGAATGAAGAGAAAGAAGAAAAGAAATTAGAGGAGGTGGCCCTGCTAGAGTTCGTAGTGGTTTCAAAAGATGATGAAGGTGGGGCGCTAGGGTTGTTAGATTTTGGGGATGAGGGAAGGTGCGTAGCAGGTGTGAATTATGAAAGAATATTGGGGGTGGAGGATTTTGTGGCGGTGGGGTATGGGAGAAGGATAAAAGGGGCTGGGGCAAATATTGGGGGTGGAGGATTTTGTGGCGGTAGGGTGTGGGAGAAGGATAAAAGGGGCTGGGGCAATTTTATTTTTTTTATATATTTTTTTTAAATTTGATTTTTTTCTTAATTATTAAAAATGGTTATTTATTAATTTATACATTTTATTTTATTTTATTTTTATAAAACTTAACTTTTCTTTTATTTAATAACCTGATTTTTAATAAAAATATAATTTTTAATAGAAATTGAAGATAGGAGTTTAAGTGACTAATTTCCAAGTTAATGAAGGTAATTACCATCTATTTGTATTTTAGGGTGGTAAGTAATATTAACTTTATAATAAAATTTGTGCAGACTAGACTGACAAGAATGTCTTTTAACCATTAAAACTAACGTAAGAATTTTAATAGTGGGTGGGAAAATGTAGATTCGCCAAACTTTAGGTTGAGAAAATGTCATTCAGCCTATTAAAATATGTGACTCTCTATTATTTAATTGTAAAATAAAAATTATTTCTTATATTCAAATAAATAAATATACTATATAATCCAATTATAACCAATAAATAAATATACTTCAAAATAGTTTGATTATAGTACTAGATTAATTTTAACCCTCTTATCCCAAGGCCTGAAAAGCAGAAGAGGGCTCATCACTCATCAGTAGCGTTAAAATTATCACATCTCATAACCCAATTCTGTTATGACTTATGTGTTTAATTTGACATTATAGTTGAATCTTGGCTAAATATTGTGTTTGAGTCTGGAGACTATAATTTGAATATCAGTTATATATTGTGTATTTGTGTTATTGGTTAATTGAATACTTTGCATTTGAAATGTTATGTTGATTTTAACCAGGTAGTCCATAAAAGTGTTAAAACTAAGATTGACATTGCCGTATTTTTCAAAACGTATTATTGACAATACAACGTATTAAACCCGTATATACCCGTATCGTATTTTTTCCGTATCCGAATTTTATGACCGAATTTTTATAAACGTATTTTTTACCGTTTATCGTATTATACCCGTATAATTCCCGTACCTTTTTTTGTCGTACCCGTATTTACTAACTAGGGTTTATACTATGATGCTAAAAATGTGGGGGCATTTTGGGTATAGTTCCAACAACGGCAGTTGGAAGGATTTAAATCTCATTTTAATTGTTGGAATTTGTATTTGAGTTTTGAATCCATATATAATTTACCCCCAAAAACATGAGGGTATATTCGATACTTATTGTAGTTTTGTTTTTTATTTTGTTTTTAAAATAATTTTTGTTCCATTCATCTGTCATTGATGGTTAGAATCCTAATATCTGGGCTTTTTTTTTTCTTTTTTTTTTATTTGGTTTAGATTTTAATGAAATTATTTGAGTGGGATTTGGGTAATTGATACTGGTACATTGTATTTAGTCCTGACAAAACAGGTCCATACCCGTGGGTGGACCCGTACTTGGAAAAAAAATTATAAGATACTGATCCATAAAATTGGGCCCCTTTTGGAACCATATGCGATCCGACCCGTTTTGTAAACGGGTGGACCAAACACCCACAAGTACCCGTTTGTAATCTAAATAAAAAAACCCAAATACAAAAAGGTTGAAATTAGGGATGGGCATGGGCTAGGTCGGAGCTAGGCCCGACCTGAAGGCCAAAGGGATTGCCCGAACCCGGCCTATCCCCGAAATGGGGATTTCAGGGAATCCCCCCCTAAAAAAACAAAAAAACAAAAAAAAAAAAAAATCCTTTATGATGAATCAAATGATACATATACTAATACTATTGTAGTATTATACTTGTACTATATTAATATTGTTAAGAGACTTTATACCCAATTTTTTTTTTTTTTAATTCTCTTAACAAATTATCAAAAAATATGTCTCTTATGAAATGATAAATCATGTCTATTTCAGATATAATTTTTTAAATCTCTTATCAAATTATTAAATAGAATTTAAGATAAAGTTTAAATAATTAACTGCAATTCTATTCATAATGTCATTACCATAATTTATTATTAATTAATTTAAATGACTTAATACATACATATTATGTAGTTATGTTATTAACATTTACAAGTTATTTGAATAAAAAAATATGTTATTATCTATCAATAATATAACATATACATTAATATTAAGTCATTTACATATATATCAAGTAATTTATATATGCATATTTAGCTTATTATATTTAATTTAGACAATTTCTCTATTGTTGTGTGTGATTTTTCCATTAAACTTGAAGAAGTCAGAAGCCCGCGAGGATATAGTTCGACCCAAAATCAGTTCGACTCAATACTCGTCTAAACCAGCGTAAGCTCGTCGGGATATAGCTCTATCCAGCATAAGCTAGTCACGACCAACTCTGGCAATTGTTCGACAAACCACAGATAAGCTCAAATCTCGGATATTTCAAAAGAGATCAAATCAACAGCAATGATTGTGCGATCTTAGCACACAATCATAGGAATATCGGAGTTGCAATTTGAATTTCATTGCAATCCCGATAATTCCTCTTTTTCCTTTATTACAAACTTTTATAAATACCCCTTCCAATTATGAGAAAGGGGTTAGCAAAATATTCTAGGCAAGCTTATTGTAATTATTGTAATTTATCAAAAGCCATAAGATAACAGTGGACATAGGCTAAAGTTCTAACTTGCCGAACCACTTTAAAGATCGTTTGTGTCCTTTACTTTAAACGTATTTTATATCACTTTGCTGGTTTTCATAAAATCACGCACACATCGATTTCGATTCCACCAAGGTTAATCGGATCACTCGAGTTGGTGTGATTTTCGTATCAACATTTTGGTGGTAGAATGAGGGCCTCCGCCTACTTTCCATATTTTCAACAAGAAACAAGTAATCTCAGTGAGCAATCGATCACCTAAAATTTCCAATGGCACGTACCAGATCAAAAACAACCATCGGAAACCACGACAATGTGGAAGTCGCCCACCAAAAGGTGCATCAGAATGTTGCTCCAAGTCAACCACCGGTACCACCAATGCAACAGGTTGCAAATCAGTAGGGAGCAGGGACTTCTAATCCCAAGAATGGCTAGCTGATAGAGATAATAAGGACGATGGTTGCACAAGCAGTACAACAAAACATGGTTGAGTTAAGAAACAAGTAGTCGACCAATCGGGACCTCGATCAACCACGCTTCACAGAGGTTACTCTAACAAGTCGAAATAACTCTGCTAGCGACCAATCTAATTTGTCAACACCAAGGAGCAATCGTCACCCCTGACATTGCAGGGTGACTTCCGCTCACGAGCGTGAGTCCCGCGGGCAAGTTAACCCCGGAAGGTAGCTAGGCAAACAACTAATAGGGAAAAATGAAGACAATGGTCGCTCGCCCTAATCAACGAAGTGCTCAATGCCAACGTGCCAATTTTAACCCATGCAAAGGCGAGTTCAAACCTTTCAAGCTCGCAAGATATCCATGCATGCCAATCTAGCAACAACCGACGTTCTAGTTTTAACCAACATTACGAGCAACGCATCGAGGAGTCTGATAGCACCTACCGTCCTAGCCATCATGACTCCACCTCGTGCATTAGCTCGTATAATAAAGCAGGCTCGCAAGCAACTGATCTTTGGACTCATCTACCCGAGGTCAAGTTAAACAGAGCTCGTAACCAGAATACTCTTGACGATGAGGACTTAGATCGAGTACAGAGAATGCTCGATGATCTGAAAGCCTGCCAAAATAATTCGGCAGAAGAAATAGTAAGCTCTCCATTCACAGAGGAAGTCTTTCAGGCACCACTCCCTTAGGGATTCAACTGCCCAGGAACAAGTTTGATGGGAAAGGAGATCCTAGAGACCACCTTGATTCCTTCAACAACTTAATGGAATTGCATCAAGTCTCCAACTTGGCAAATTGCTGCTCTTTTGCGGTCAATTTAGTAGGAGATGCCAAGAGGTGGTGTAAACGACTCAAAGTGAATCAATACAGTTTTGGCAACAATTCTCCTTGCTGTATTTGCAGCAATTCCAAGTAAGAAGACAATTTGCAATACCACTCAGCTATCTAAGTAACATTCATTAGGGAAAATGATAAAACTCTGACCTCGTATTTATCGAGGTTTCGGATTGTGTAGGTAAAGGTCTATTAGGAAACGATCAAGTCATGGCAGCGGAAAACAAAAATTATTTACAACATGGATCGTTCCTTAGAACCAAGAACAGGGCACAAATTTACAGTTTATACATTATATTAGAATATGTAGAAAATTCAATCTAGAGTTAAAGAATCATACACACGTTTGGAGGCTCCTCCAACTTTTCTCTGAACGATTTTGCTACCGACCCAAAGGTAGGATCGAACCAATGTAGTCCACACGAAGATAACCCCCAGGAACTAAAGAGGGATTTGCTAGATCCTCTTTAGCCTTAAGAACCAAGAAGAAATCAAAAGATATTTACTTCAACCCAAAAAGGCAAACTGGCGTGGGAAGAAGAAAAGGGGGTTGGAATATTTAATCTTAATGATTGAATGAAAAACTTATTTAATTCACAAAGTGTTGCACTTATATAATGTACACTTTGCCCTATTCCATCATAGAATAGGCTTGGGCACCAACCCAAACACCCCTTATATCCAAACAACCCCCATTTAGATATTTTATTTTTAATTATCATTATCTCAATTAAATTCAATATATATAATATTAACATTTAACAATAATGATAATGATAATTTATTTAAATATATGCAAACACATATTTAAACGTAATCTCTCTTATTTAATTTTTATATCAAATTAAATAAAGGCTACAACCTCAGCAAATTTAATTGCACTATGAGATTACCAAAATATCCTTTTGCCTAAAAAGACAAAAGCGCCCTTCTTATAAACTGGTTCTTAAATTATCTTCTATGTGTGTGAACTGTAGGCTCCTTATCATACCGGTAGAGTGTAATATTGTGATTAACACCAATTAATCGTCTCACTGCACACAGACCAAGATTGGCCCCTAGCAAGGCATCATGGCCACCCGATAGATTCAGATTCAGCGAAGCAACTACTTGTCAACGATATGGTTACCGTACAATCCAATCCTTTCATCATCTGTTATCTCAACGAGACTGAGGCATAGAAATAGCGTCAACCTCAGTTACTCTCGATATGTATGTATTCAGTTACTGGACAATTGACTAGAATTATAAACTGGATAGATCAACTGTAACATCTACTGAAAACTAGTACAATGCATGCAATTAACAATGGAAAATTGGGCCCAAAATGTTTCTTTTCATTACAATTCACATGTCTTTTATACACAAAGGTTACTGTTTACAAAAGTGCATTTCAAAAGACAAAATAGGGGAACAGTGTAGCTATTGCTCCTCGCGCGCCGACGCCCCTCCAACCGCATCATCACCTAGAACCTGCATCCACAAAGGAAAATAACGGGGTGAGCACAAATAATGCTCAGTAAGTAAAACTCTCTAAGCTCGTCTCCCCGTGTGTGACTCTTAATTCTTTCCCTGTTTCTAACTGTCTCTACTGCTTTCTAATAACATCATGGCCTCATCTTACCGGAGGTACGGCCGGATAGGCGTTCACACAAACACCATCTCACTCTCTATGGCTATTAGGGTGGAATTCACAGTACCAACCCGTTCTTAGTGACTACCGAGTGAGGATCACAAAGCACTAACTCGGTTCTTTCTAACTATTGGGTGGAGATCACCTAGCACCTACCCGTTCCTCATGAAATTTGGGTAACGATCACTAAGCATTTACCCGTCTCTAGTCACTATCGGGTGATGGTCACAAAGCATCAACCCGCTTCTATTAGCCGTTGGATGATGATCACAAAGCATCAACCTACATATCTCTTAACTAATCGGGTAGTGGTCACAAAGCATCTACCCATTTCTACTACTCATCGGGTGACGATCACAAAGCGTCGACCCATTTCTCTAAGGGCTATTCGGATGATGATCACAAAGCATCAATCCGATTCCCATATGGATCGGGTGATGATCACAAAGCATCATCCCAACTATACTACTCTTCTAATTCACTCTATTGTAGCATTTTTCAATGCTCTCTACCCTTAGAGTAATTTTACCCACTAAGCTCTCTACTCATAGGGTAATTGTATAAACCATTTCCTTACACTTTCTTAGGTCACTTTTCAATGCACAATTAGTGCCTATGGATGGTTCATCACTACTAATGCACTTATGAAATGCCAACATGCAATGTTGCAAGAATTAAGGTTCATTACTCACACTCAAACCTCTATTAGGCATTTCATCAAACAACTCATGTGCACTATAAAACTCTATCATAGCCATGAATCTAAAACTTTTCCTAACCATCCAAAATGGGGAAAAACCCCTTCACAAAGCCATAATAACCTGTCAAACAAAACACTTCCAAAAAGGGTTCCATAATACCCCTTAAATTCCATCTCAACTACCTTGCCAAACCAACAACCTATTTCTCAAATTTGCAAGGTATAAACAATCACAAAGCATAGAAATCTCTACTTAATCCTTCATACATGCTATAATACATGCATATCACATACATACATCATTTCTATCAAAACCCTAATCAAGAAAATTCATAAATCTCAACTTGGGTTGGGTTTTACTTACTTGCTATGTAGAAACTTCACAAATCTTTCCTTTCACTTGCTTAGCTTGACTTTTCCTCTAATCTTAACCAAAAGAAGGAAAACCCTCAAATTTCAATATGGGTTAAAACTCCCAAATCACACAACTTAAGTAGAGATCCTTACCTTAGGAAGCCTTAGGTTACTTTTCCACCCCAAAATCACTTCAAAACCCCTTGGAATACCTTGATCAAAAGAGAAGAGAAGTTGAGAGGAGTAAGGATGGGAAGTCACGTTGAGAAGAAGAGAATGAGGGGTTTCTTTGATTCTAATTCCTTTTAATGAAATACATCCCAAAGCATTCCCATTTTGCCCTTATTCTTCTTTGGGAATTCCATCCATATCCTTTGATTCATTACAAACTCACCCCCTAACTCAACCTATTCTCCATGAAATATCCTTACAATTAACTCCCCACTTTTCCTGCTAATTAGGGGTAGAAAGGTCAAATTGCCCTTAAGGAAGAAAATATCTAAAACTTAATCAACAATTATTCGGGTTGTCGCCGCGGCGAAACTGTCCAGCAGCTTCCCCCGTGGCTTCAACCTCTCTTCGCCGCGGCGAAGATTATTCTTCGCCCGTGCACACGCAGATCGAAATTCTTCTGTTTTCAACCAATCTCAGGGCAACATTCAACATAACACTCAAACAACAAATATAACAAAAAAACCAACTCGATTAAGGGCGAAAGAGGAAACAATAACAACGTACCTCAAGCGGGGCGTTACAATTCTTCCCCCCTTAAAAGAATTTCGTCCCCGAAATTCACGCAAATAACTCTGGGAAGCGATTCTGCATGTCCCGTTCTACTTCCCAAGTGGCCTCTTCCACTTTGTGATTCCTCCAAAGGACCTTAACTAGCGGAACACTCTTGTTCCGAAGTTCTTTAACCCTTCGATCTAAAATCTGAACTGGACGTTCTTTATATACTAGATTCTCTGTTACTTCAACGTCTTCTACGCTCAGGACATGGAGGGGATCACTTACATACTTTCGTAGCATCGAGACATGGAAGACATCGTGCACCCTGTCCATACTAGGTGGTAATGCCAATCTATAGGCCACCTTCCCCACTCGTTGCAAGACCTCAAAAGGACCTACATACCTCGGTGCTAGCTTCCCTTGGCTTCCAAAGCGCATTACTCGCTTGTAAGGGGAAACTTTCAAAAATACTTTATCGCCCACTTGGAATTCTACCTCTTTCCTCTTCAAATCGGCATAACTTTTCTATCGATCTTGGGCTTGTTTCATTCTACTTCGGATCACCTTCACATCTTCTACTAGTTTCTGAGTCATCTCTGGCCCAAGAGCGGTACTCAACTCATCTCTTTCTCCTACTTCATCCCAATGAAGCGGAGACCTACATCGTCTACCATACAAAGCCTCGTAAGGCGCCATTCTAATTGTAGACTGATAACTGTTGTTGTAGGCAAATTCTACTAATGGTAACATCTCATGCCAGGATACTCTGTAATCCATGCAACAGGCTCTCAACATATCTTCAAGCACCTGATTTGTTCTCTCGGTTTGACCATCTGTCTGAGGATGATAGGCAGTACTGAATGCTAAACGGGTACCCAAACTCCTCTGTAAACCTGTCCAGAAGGCTGAAACAAATCTAGAATCTCTATCTGATACTATAGTCTTGGGCACACCATGCAATCTAACTATCTCCTTAAGGTAAATCAAACCTTAACGACGCAGTGGTACTATCCTTTCTTTGGGAGGAAATGGGCTGATTTGGTTAGCTTTGTCCACAATCACCCATATAGCATTATACCCTCTTTGTACTGGGAGGGGGACCCGTGATAAAATCCATCGAAATACTCTCCCATTTCCCACTGGGATACTCAATGGGTGAAGCAATCCACGGACTTGGCTTGGTGTTCGTTTCACCCGCCGCACAGTTAGGCATTTAGTCACAAACTCGCAATGTCTTTCTTCATACCGACCACCAATAGCCTTTCTTGATATCCTGATACATCTTGGTTGCTCCCGGATGAGCGGTGTACGGTGTGTCATGAGCCTCCATAAGAATTTTCTGTTTCAACTCCTCATTTGGAGGAATGCACAACCGATTTCTGAAATAGAGGACACCATCTCTCACAAAGAACTCTGATGTCTTGCCCTCATGCACTTGCTGAACTATTTTCTGACACCACTCATCAGCCATTTGCTTTTCTCTAATTTCCTCTAGTAAAGAGGACTGTACCACTAGGCTGGCAATTCTTCCCGGAATCACCTCAATCTGCTCCTTAGACAATTCTTCTATTAACTCTTTCTGCCTGGTAAGCCGGGAAACATGGGCTTTTCTACTCAAGGCATCGGCTACTACATTGGCCTTCCCCGGTTGATACTTGATCTCGCAATCATAATCCTTGACCAGCTCTAACCACCTTCTCTGCCTCATATTCAACTCCCTTTGAGTGAAGAAGTACTTCAAACTCTTATGATCGGTGTAGATATTTCTCTTCACACCATAAAGGTAATGCCTCCATATCATTAAAGCAAAGACCACAGCTGCTAACTCTAGGTCATGCGTAGGGTATCTAGTCTCGTACTCTTTCAATTGACGAGAAGCATAAGCTATAACCCTACCTAACTGCATCAACACAGCACCAAGTCCCTGCAAGGAGGCGTCTGTATAAATGTCATAATCTACACCCTCCTGTGGTAACACTAGCACATGAGCCGATGTTAGCCTCTTCTTCAACTCTTGAAAGCTTTCTTCACATCTTTGTTGACCGACAAAAGGAGTTTTCTGTTTGGTAAGAGTCACAACGGTTTAGCCAACTAGGCGAATCCTGCTACAAATCGCGGTAGTAACTCGCCAAGCCTAAGAAACTCCCGATTTCTTTCACTATTCTCAACACGCCATTCCAGGATTGCCTGTACTTTACTCGGATCTACCGAAATCTCCTCCTTCGAGACGGTATGACCCAAGAATATCACTTGGTTCAGCCAAAACTCACACTTGGAAAATTTAGCACACAACTTCTTTTCTCTCAGCCGTTGCAATACTAATCCCAAGTGTTTCTCATGTTCTTCTCTTGACTTTGAGTAAATCAGAATGTCGTCGATGAAGACAACAATGAACTGATCCAAGTACTCATGAAATACCCTGTTCATCAAGTCCATAAAAACTGCTGGGGCATTAGTCAAGCCAAACGGCATTACTACAAATTCATAATGCCCATACCTTGTACGAAGGCGCTCTTAGCCACATCTTGTTCAACCACTCTCACCCGATGATACCGGACCTCAAATCAATTTTGGGAGAACACTGCCGCTCCTTTCAACTGATCAAAAAGGTCATCTATCCGGGGTAGTGGGTACTTATTCTTCACTGTAACTTTATTCAGCTCCCTATAATCAATACACATCCTTAGTGATCCATCCTTCTTTTTCACAAACAGTATTGGAGCTCCCCAAGGGGAATGACTTGGTCGGATAAAGCCTTTATCTAACAGCTCTTGGAGTTGCTTCTTTAATTCTTGGAGCTCAGCTGGGGCCATTCGATAAGGGGCTTTGGATATTGGTGTTGTCCCTGGTGCTAGTTCGATACTAAATTCTACCTCTCTCTCTGGAGGCAAACCCGGTAACTCTTCCGGAAACACATCTAGAAAGTCTCGAACTACTGGCACCCTCTGGATCTCTAACTGTGGAACATCACCACTCTGCACTACATGGGCAATATAACCCGAACACCCCTTTCTCAACATCTTCCTGGCTTTCACATTACTAATCAAAGATACTCAATCGATGGCCTTCTCCAAAACTAAACTTATCTCCACTATCAAGGTTAAACCTCGCCTTCTTTTTCCGACACAATCTCTACTCCATATCTCCCTAGGAAGTCCATGCCCGAATCACATCAAAATCGGGCATATCGAAAACTATTAAGTCAACGATTAGCTCTCTACCCCTGGATCACTAAGGACTCTCTTAACAAAATCTCTTGAGTCACAACACTAACCCCATCGGGTAGTTCTATCTTAATGGGTGAGTCGCTCTAGTAGGTTTCAAACCTAATCTCTCAAGCATCCCATAAGATATAAATGAATGGGTAGCACCGAATCAATTAAAGCATATAAAGGGACCGCATGAAATAATAGGTGACCGAGATGGTTGATGGGTGGCCTCTGCTTCACCGTGCCACAAGAAACACTACGGCATTCGCAGTACCTCCCTGAACCACCCCGAGTGGTTGGTGGAAGAGGAGCTTTACAATCTCTCATCATGTGCCCAGGCCGCCGGCACCTATAACACACTCTCGATCCCTCGACACTCTCCCGGGTGATTCTTCCCGCATTTAGGGCAAGGAGGAAACCCTTCCCGTCCGAGGTCGCTTATTCTTCCACTCTTTTCTATTCTGTCTATACTGGAACTTCTTCTTCTGATTCTTCATGTCTTTACCTTTTTCACCCTCATGTTTCTCTCTCGAGGAGCGGAGGGTAGCTCCTTCGGTCCTCCCTGTCGAGGATCCTACGGGGAAGATTTTATTCTCAAAAATCTCCGCCTTCATTGCCCGCCTCAAGGCCTCACTGTAATTCCGAGGAGGGTTGGAGCTTGTCATAATATCCCGGGCTATCTCCGGTTTTAATCCATGCACAAATTTATCCCTTCTCAAGGCCGGAGTGCTAACTATTCCCGGTGCAAACCTTGCAAGAGCATTGAATTTCACCGAGTACTCTTTCACAGCGCTAGTCCCTTGCTGTAAACTGATAAATTCTTGGACCTTCTCATGAACTTGGTCCTCTGTTCTATACTCGCCTCAAACTCTTGCCCTGAACTCTTCCCACGTCATTACTGTGGCGCCGTGAGTTTCTTCCATCAATTCCCACCAAATTCGGGCATCACCCCGAAACAAGAAACTCGCATACCGGATCTTCTCCCGGTCCGACATGGGAAATAAACTCGTGGCTCGTTCTACTGACCCAAGCCACTCTTCTGCTATCACTGGATCTGTAGTACCCTTAAACTCGAGGGTTGATGTCTGGCTAGAGAAACCGAAATCGGTTCAACTCGCTCAGACGGGGAGGTACCTGCTTTGCCCTCTCTCTACAGGGCGTGGATCGACGGTACTTGTATCGGGGGTACTACTCTCCCCGAGTTTCAGCCATAACTTCTTTGTACAATTCCCCGGATTCTAGCTTCATCCAAGGGAGGCGTAGACTGCAGTGGGTTAGAAGGTTCTCCTTCATTCACCACACCTTTACCGCGATTTCGATAACTACGCCTCATCTACAAAATGATCACACTAATAAACTCAAGGAACAATTGCTATAAGGAAAGAATTACTCACACATCGGTTAGAGGGACGTCGTGGCGATGAGAATAGTACACTGTTCAATCCCAAAATCTTTGCTCTGATACCAAAAAATGTAACATCTACTGAAAACTAGTACAATGCATGCAATTAACAATGGAAAATTGGGCCCAAAATGTTTCTTTTCATTACAATTCACATGTCTTTTATACACAAAGGTTATTGTTTACAAAGTGCATTTCAAAAGACAAAATAGGGGAACAGTAGCTATTGCTCCTCGCGCGCCGACGCCCTCCAACCGCATCATCACCTAGAACTGCATCCACAAAGGAAAATAACGGGGTGAGCACAAATAATGCTCGTAAGTAAAACTCTCTAAGCTATCTGTCCCCGTGTGTGACTCTTAATTCTTTCCTGTTTCTAATCTGTCTCTACTCATTTCTAATAACATCATGGCCTCATCTTACGGACGATGCAACTGGATGGCGTTCACACAAGACCATCTCACTCTCTATTACCAACCCAGTGACTACCAGTGAGGATCACAAAGCACTAACTCGGTTCTTTCTAACTATTGGGTGGAGATCACCTAGCACCTACCCGTTCCTCATGAAATTTGGGTAACGATCACTAAGCATTTACCCGTCTCTAGTCACTATCGGGTGATGGTCACAAAGCATCAACCCGCTTCTATTAGCCGTTGGATGATGATCACAAAGCATCAACCTACATATCTCTTAACTAATCGGGTAGTGGTCACAAAGCATCTACCCATTTCTACTACTCATCGGGTGACGATCACAAAGCGTCGACCCATTTCTCTAAGGGCTATTCGGATGATGATCACAAAGCATCAATCCGATTCCCATAACGTCGGGTGATGATCACAAAGCATCATCCCAACTATACTACTCTTCTAATTCACTCTATTGTAGCATTTTTTCAATGCTCTCTACCCTTAGAGTAATTTTACCCACTAAGCTCTCTACTCATAGGGTAATTGTATAAACCATTTCCTTACACTTTCTTAGGTCACTTTTCAATGCACAATTAGTGCCTATGGATGGTTCATCACTACTAATGCACTTATGAAATGCCAACATGCAATGTTGCAAGAATTAAGGTTCATTACTCACACTCAAACCTCTATTAGGCATTTCATCAAACAACTCATGTGCACTATAAAACTCTATCATAGCCATGAATCTAAAACTTTTCCTAACCATCCAAAATGGGGAAAAACCCCTTCACAAAGCCATAATAACCTGTCAAACAAAACACTTCCAAAAAGGGTTCCATAATACCCCTTAAATTCCATCTCAACTACCTTGCCAAACCAACAACCCATTTCTCAAATTTGCAAGGTATAAACAATCACAAAGCATAGAAATCTCTACTTAATCCTTCATACATGCTATAATACATGCATATCACATACATACATCATTTCTATCAAAACCCTAATCAAGAAAAATTCATAAATCTCAACTTGGGTTGGGTTTTACTTACTTGCTATGTAGAAACTTCACAAATCTTTCCTTTCACTTGCTTAGCTTGACTTTTCCTCTAATCTTAACCAAAAGAAGGAAAACCCTCAAATTTCAATATGGGTTAAAACTCCCAAATCACACAACTTAAGTAGAGATCCTTACCTTAGGAAGCCTTAGGTTACTTTTCCACCCCAAAATCACTTCAAAACCCCTTGGAATACCTTGATCAAAAGAAGAAGAAGTTGAGAGGAGTAAGGATGGGAAGTCACGTTGAGAAGAAGAGAATGAGGGGTTTCTTTGATTCTAATTCCTTTTAATGAAATACATCCCAAAGCATTCCCATTTTGCCCTTATTCTTCTCTGGGAATTCCATCCATATCCTTTGATTCATTACAAACTCACCCCTAACTCAACCTATTCTCCATGAAATATCCTTACAATTAACTCCCCACTTTTCCTGCTAATTAGGGGTAGAAAGGTCAAATTGCCCTTAAGGAAGAAAATATCTAAAACTTAATCAACAATTATTCGGGTTGTCGCCGCGCGAAACTGTCGCCGCTGCCAGCTTCCCGTGGCTTCCCAACCTCTCTTCGCCGCGGCGGGAGATTATTCTTCGCCGCAGCACAGCGCAGAAATTCTTCGTTTTCAACCAATCTCGGGGCAACATTCAACATAACACTCAAACAACAAATATAACAAAAAAACCAACTCGATTAAGGGCGAAAGAGGAAACAATAACAACGTACCTCAAGCGGGGCGTTACATCAACAACTCAATCCCACTATGGCCACAGTTTTAGTGTCATTGACATTTACTGAATTGCGCCATAAGATAAATTCCCCTCTACCCGGGAGTGATGAATCCTCTATCGATCCACTATAGTCTTGATACACTCCTTAATGCAACCAATCACTACCGTATTGATAGCTCTGAATAAAACTGCATTGGGCTAGTGTCAAACTACACCAATCGGTGCACAAGGCGTTCCGGTGATCTCAAGTCTAAAGATCACATGCACCACCATTCGTTAGAGGATTTGTTCCATAGACACTGGGTGTGTCAATGTCTATGGAACAGATCCTCAAAAAAATTAAGAACAATTGACAATAACATAAGAATTTCAAAAGGACTACCATCTGGCCTGGCACCAACCTCTCAAAGCAAAGTGTAATAACAGACCCCATGTACCTTGAAGCAAACAACAAATTAGCACAGGATAAATAAATGTTTTGCATGGTGCAATAATAGTTATTAAGTAAAGGGACTACAAGAGCTTACTCACTAGGAATGTGATGAGACCTCCCAATAGTAAAATCTATCAGTATAAAGGGCATAAAGGGTAGTAGGGTGCTGGGTGTGTGAGTGGGCATGATATAGAGGTATATTTATATTAGTGCTTTCTCAATTGTCTCTGATCTGTGTTGGAATATTGCACTGTTTGGGTATATTGTACTCTATTTGGGTTGTGTTGAGTGTTAAGAATCCAAGTTCCTATCAATTGGTGTCAGAGCCAAGGTTGGGAAATGGTAAAAACGAAAATGGAGAAAGAAATTGGATCGATGAAGGAATATTCAGGAATGATCAAAGAGTGCTTAAGGGAAATGCTAGCCTGGATAAGGCGTAAAGATGAAGAAGAAGCAAGAAGAGGTGAGGGTAATGGGTCGACAAAAATCCCAAGAAATCAAGGACCAAACCAGGAAGATGTTAATGGAGGAACGATGAACACAGAGAGACTGCAGCAAGAAATTGGTAGCAGAAAATTGGAGATGTCGCTCTTCACGGCGGAAGATCCTTATGAGTGGCTATCTAGGATTGAGCGTTATTTCAATGTCTGCAGAATCGCTGAGAATGAGAGGTTGGTCACGGTGGCCTTTTGCATGGAGGGTGACATGATCAATTGGTTCCAGAGGATGGAGGTGCGAGCTCCGGTGACAACATGGGACGCCTTTAAACTTGCCTTGCTTCATTGGTTCAGTGGCTCACAAGAAGAAGGATCGTATGATGCGCTGATGGGAATCCGACAGACTGGTACAGTGGAAGAATATCACCAGAAGTTTGAAGCTCTATCTCCTCCATTGCATGAAGAGAAAGAAGACATATTGTGCTCTACCTTCTTAAACGGGCTTAGACCAGAGATAAAAGCTGAAGTCAAATTAGGCCAACCCAATTCATTAATTCAATTAATTGAGTTAGCCTAGAAAATAGAGGAGAACAATTGGGCTTTAGAAGAAATGAAGTTTGGGCTTAATAGCCTGTAAAACCAGTTGGGCTGTATGGGTTTAATAGAGGAATTACTTCAGTTGGGGGTAAACAGGGAATAACAAATACAATTGAATGTGGGCTTGAGCAATTTGATAACGGACTAGGCGAAGGTTTAAATGCAACTGGGTTTGGGCTGGGTAGAGAAACTGGGTCAATGGAAAACGGGTCAAGTGTCCAATAAAATTTAAATCAGATTGCAAATAACCCCAGGCCATTTCCCTTTATCAATCAGCCGAGATATTTTGGCAACTCCTCGCCAGCGCGTCAAACTTGGGAAAAGGCACCATCTAGTGTCGCGACAGCCTCTAGTTATCGAAGCCTAAGTACCACACCAAATGCACCGGTCAATCACAACTTCTATCCGCGGCGACCAGCTCCTTTCCAATGAATGACAGAAGATAAGGAAGAGTTGAGTAAGAAAGAAGAGGGCGGTAAAAGAGTGGAGGAACGGTGTGGTGTCGGGTGAAAATCTTCCATCTCCCCACCTTGAGGACAAGGTGGTTCTTCAAGGGGAGGGTAATGATGAGACCTCCCAATAGTAAAATCTATCAATATGAAGGGAATAAGGGCAGTAGGGTGCTGGGTGTGTGAGTGGGCATGTTTGCAAGTGGGAGTTGGTTATCCACGTGGCAATTACAATGGAATTGGTGTGACATTTGTGAGTATAAATTGAGGGATAGGAATTGTAAGGGGGAGGGGCGCGGGGGGAATATTTTAGTGGGATATTGGAAGGGGGGCCCCTAGCTCCTCGAATTGCTAGGTTATCTTTACATTCAGCACTGTTGTCTTAATTGTTCTTCATTATTGTTGTTATCCATTTCTATATCAATCAATATAGAGGTATATTCATATTAGTGCTTTCTCAATTGTCTCTGATCTATGTTGGAATATTGCACTGTTTAGGTATATTGTACTCTGTTTGGGTTGTGTTGAGTGTTAAGAATCTAGGTTCCTATCAGAATTATTATTATAATTAAAATAAATTAATATGGTGGTGCATGTAATCAATTAATATGTTTTTAGCAGAGTTCTCAATTGTCTCAAGTCTAAACTTGCCTACAGCAAGCACCCATGTGTTGCACCAGGTTGTCACCAAACAACCTTGACAAGTGAGATTAGTCACTGCCTTTCGACAGGGTCGTTCAACACTATGATAGCCTTACCGTATTGTCTTTGCCCTTACTTCTAAACAATACTGGGGCTACGGACGTTTCTAGAATGGCCACTATATATGCTCATAGGGTTCTCACTATCAAGATTTAAAACACTTGATACCCTCGTCACGGTTCTACCATTCTAAGGACATATATCAATATATACAAGAATGATTTATGCGATATAGAATAAAATGCCTTTTATTGATCACTGAACATTATACAAAGAGTCAATTCTACAATAATTGGTTGGCTCTAGGGCACTTACTCTAACAAGGTCGCGGATGCACTTGAGGAGCCAATTTAAGCTTTGCTTATAACAGGTATAAAGTCACAGACAGAATTGTGGAAAGAGCTCCAAAGCGAAGATCATGTGAGCCTGACCAAGTTCTACCAAATGGCCGCCAAACACCAACAAGTTGAAAGCTCGCTAACATCCTTAGTTGGTAGCTTACCAAGAAGAGCCCTTGAAAGGCAACAAGATTCCCCAGCAAACAAAAGAAGGGGCTAGGATTAGGGTGATAAGGACTGAAATAGATTCCCAGAAAAGCAGAGAACAGAATTCCGCAGGGAAAGTGTAGCGCCCACATCAAGGTATGTAGCTTTATTTATACCCTAATACCCTTAGTTGAATTTTATTAAAGTTATCTTAAACAAGTGTGAAGAAAATTCCTTAAACCTTGATTAGGGGTAAAATGGTCTTTTCACTCATAATTAGTTGAAAAAGTGGGGAGTGAAAAGAAATAGAATAACATGGAGAAGATAATAAAAATGAGGGCATTCTTGTAATTGACTAAAGGACATAGATGGAATTTTTAGAAAGTGCAAGGGTAAAATGGGAATCTAATATATATTATTTTATGATATTAAGAGTTGAAGAAGAGAAACCATAGCCACTCTACCCTCCATTCAAGCCATTCTCTACCCAAATTATCTCAAATTTCATGATTAAATTTCCAAGGAAATTCATAGGATTTTGGCTAATTTTTGATAGATTTTGAATCCTAAGCATCCAAAGGTAAGATTCTTGCACCAATAAGTGAGATTAAATTTTAAATTTTTGAATTCTTATGGTTGTATATGCTTAGGGTTTGAGAAGGAGAGAATTCTACCAAAGAGAGAGTATAGTGTTGGAGTTGCTCAAATTCAAGGTAAGTAACCTAACTTGAACCTTAATTTGAGCAAGACTTTGTTGAATGAATTTTTTTTGCATGTTTGTATGTGATGGCATGAGAGAATTATGGGCTATTTTTTATGTTTATTAATGTATAAATTCTAGTCATGAGAAGTAGCGTATGGTTATGTGATGATTTGGTGAAGTTGTGGAAGATTTTGTGTTGAGATTTTTGGAGTGTAGAGAAGTGATAAATTCAGCCAGGTTTATACTCAATTTAGTGAGTTTTTGGCTCACAATTTGGTTGAATTAGAGATTTGTTGAAGTGTAGCCAACATGGTAGTAGCATGTGCATATGAATTGTTTAATGAAAATCCTAAGAGAAAACATGTTACCATGGTTGCCCTGTCAAATCTATGACCTTATGAGTGATTTTTGAGCATCTTACCCATTGAATTGGGTTAAGACCTAAACACAAAAGTTTTAGCCCTTTCTCTAAGCTTTAAAATGAGACCAAGATCATAGCAATTTGATGTCTATAGCCTGAGATATGGCTTCTTGAATATGACCTACGCAGAATGACTATCTCAAAAGTACCTCCAATTTATTAGTTATTTTTAGTCTAATAATCTATGATTGACTTCAAGTATGGGAATGTTGTTGGTAGAGATTACTAGTTCCATAATAATATCTTTATATGCCATAATGCATTCTCAAATTTGAGCATTTGCATTTAGAAAGAATAGCAAAGAATGAGCATATTTCCATGCACATACACATATATGAGAACATTAAAGAACAAAGAGAATGAGAGTTTGGATGAATTGTAGAGAATTTCTTTTATGCATATATATGCTTATATATGAAGAATTGTTGATGGAATGGATATTGAATGATGGTTAGAATTTATCCATGAGAAGTAGTGTTTGTGTACTTGATGTTTGATGAGAGTTTGGATGAATTATGGAAGAATTGGAGTAGAATTTATGGAGTGTGAATCCTGGACAGGTTTGATGTTAATCTTGGTGTGTTTTATTCCAAATTTTGTGGCTTAGAAGAGAGGTAGAAATGTAGCCAAATTAGAGTTGATGTGTGCATATAAATTGTTTGATGAAATGTCAAAGAGAAGTGCATACATGATTATAATTACTTGATATCTTGAGATGAATTGGTAGATGGTAGAGAATGACATGTTCACATTCCATATTACATTATTGCATCCAAACATGTGAATTTAGAAAGAATAATAAGCATGAGCCCATATACATGCATACATACTCATAAGAGCATTAAAGAGCAATAATGAACATTAAAGTTAAAGAACAAATAGAAAGAAATGAGAAATATTAAAGAAATTCAAATCTGAAATTTTATCTAAAGAAGTGTAAAAAGATAAAAGAAAAGAAGGCTGTTGTGATGGGGAACCCGTGAGTGACAAGAAGAAGAATATTCCCACATGTATGCCGCCTTTAGTGAGCAGCCTAAGAAGAAGAAGAATTTGTACAGTCCGTAAGAGTACATGAGGATGAGGACTGTACCCAAAAGAATATTCCTACATGCACGCTGCCTTTAGTGAGCGGCCTAAAAAGAAGAAGAATTTGTACAGTCCGTAAGAGTGCATATAGATGAGGACTGTACTCACTCACATGGCCAGGGTTCTGAATCCATGCCTCAACCAAGTCCGATCAGCAAAGAATAAGAAAGAAAAGAATAAGAATAGAAAGAAAAGAATAAGAAAGAAAAGAAGAGAGTAAGAAAGAAAAGAAGAGAAAAGAAAGAATAAAAAAAAAAACAACAAAAAAAAAAGAAAGAAGCAATAGAAAGGAAGGAAGAATAAAAAGAAAGAAACAATAGAAAAAGAAAGAAAGAAATACAGAGAAAAGAAACAAAAAACAGAATAGAAAAAACAGAAAAGAAAATGCACATTCTATGCATTTGTGCATTTGCATCATACCTATGCATGATACCATGCCTATTATCATGGGTAGTGAGAAATTAGAAATAGAGAAAGAATAGAGAAAGAATAGAGAAAGAACAGAGAAAGAACAGAGAAAGAACATAGAAGAATAGAGAGGTGTGATGTAAGGAAAGAAATTCAGACTTTAAGCAACGGAGAGAAAAGAGTAGCATAGCGGGTTTACTTACTGAGCAATTAGTTCTCACCCCATTGTTTTCAATGTTTTTTTTGCAGGTAATAGGTGAGATGCGGTTGCTTGGAACATCACGGAGCAGAAGGGTTGGGCAACACTGTCGAGTTGATGTTTTGTGACTTTATTATATTTTATAAAGATTTGTATTTAAAGAAAAATTAGTTATGGGCCCATTATTTTATACTCATCCACATGTATATTTTCTTATATATATTTTGTGAGTTTTACTGTTATTTTCCGAGTATACTAGCTAGAGAGAGAGTATTACAAAAAGACAACCTTTCCCCAGATATGCTCGTCGACAGGTATCTCAGACAAAGTCTCAATTGACCTACTATGGGTATACTCCTGTTGCACACAAGGATTGATGTTGTCTTCCACTAGACCAGGTTGTGGCTTGTTCTTGCTGATCGTCATTGCCTGCTCGGGGTTTCTCTTAGGCTTCCCTTTCCCTTTACATACCATCTAGACTGCTCGATTATAACAATCGAAAGATTCACATTGTGATCCCGTAACTTCCCCACTCTGATAGGGAGTAGGGAACTTCATCTTCTGGTGATAGATGGAAGTGACAGCTTTGAAGTTTCGTAATAGAGGTCATCCGAGAATGCCATTAAATGCTAAAGGACAGTCTACTACCAAAAATTATGTCATCTTGGTCACTTCATGAGGATTACCCAAAGTGACCGGAAGAGTAATCATTCATCAGGGAGTTAGATGGTCCCCAATAAAACCATAAAAAGGAGTAGTTATAGGCTTGAGGTGTGTCTCTTCCAACTTCATCTCCTCCAAGGCTCACTGAAATAGGATATTCACGATGCTCCTATTGTCCACTAGCATCCTGTGGACTTTGCACCTTCCTATCTCAGCTACAATAACTAGTGCATCCTCGTGAGGGTGGTGCACTCATTTCGCATCTTTCTCAGAGAATGTAATCTCCTTTTCTCTACGCAGCTTCCTAGGTTGCAACTCCATATTAAGCACATTGTAGATCTCATATCGGGCTTCTCAAGCATACTTATCTTGTGCATGCCAAGAGGTGCCTACAATATGAGGTCCCCCAGTGATGGTCCCTACCAAATAGAGACCTTTGCGACCTTTACGCCCTTTACGCCTTTCCCCATCTTCTTAATCTTTCTCCCTTGTGGAAGTTGGACTATTAAAATACTCCTTGAAATGACCTTTCTGGATAAGGTCTTCAATTGCCTACTTGAGAGCTTGACACTCATCGGTATGGTGCTCATTATCCCTGTGGTAACAGCAATATTTCTTGTCGTTCCTTTTAGATAGAGGTTTTTTTCATGGGCTCTGGCTCTCCGAGCAGATTGACTTCTATTGAATTAGCTAAAATGACTAAGACCAACGCATTGAGTAAAGTGACGTTATAACGGTCACAGTGAGGAAGTGGAGTATAAGATTTCTTGGGCTGAAGTCATTGTTTCTTTCCCTTTCTCTGATCATCATTAACCCATTTACAATCATTCCTTTTACTACTCTCCCCCCCAAAATTCATCCCTACGATTGGGAGCGTTAGTCGAAGTCCCGAGGTCGTGGCGATTTAGAGCTACCGCTAAGTTTTCTATTTGCATATATTTGTCTGTCAGGTTGTAGAAGCGAGTAAGGGAAATATCCTCTTCCAATTGTAGTTTATTCCATAAGTCAGTTTGCGGATGAACTTCAACAATAATCAGAGTTTGAACTGAATCTTCAGGTGTATTAGCCACCTTATTCAGTTCCCTATGGAACCTTTCAATGTAAGACTAGAGAGACTCATTCTTCTCCTACAATATGTTGCTTAGATAGCTAAGTGGCAATGAGCACTTTCGATTGGCTTGGAAGTGTCACAGGAACAATGAGCTCATCTATTGCCATGAGTTGATAAATCCTGGTGGAAGCGATCAGAACCAACATTTAGCATGGGCAATCAAAGTCACTACTACACAGAGACATTTTGCCAAGTTTGAAACTTGGTGAAGCTCCATGAGGTCGTTAAACTCATAAAGATGATCCTGAGGATCAGCATTCCTGTCAAATGCCTTCATATCGGGCATCCTGAATCTTGGCGAGAGAGGGGCAATCAAAACTACAGGAGAAGACACCTCAGCAATCACTCCCTACTCATTTTTCTGAGCTCGAAGTTGATCCAGAGCTCGTTGTAACTCCTTTATCTGAGGAAGTGGAGCCCTTTGGGGATCACTCTCTATAATGTGGGTACGTTCCTGACGATTGTGATTGATGAAAGGTGATGGGAATGCAAAATGTCATATTTAACCCCCTTAATGTTTAGTCTTTTATACGTATTTGTTTCCTAATTGTACTCATTATTACTTTATTTTGGTTTAGGAAGCAAATGGAGGTGTTAATTGAAAAACGGAATTAATTAGGGGAATTCGGACAGTTTCGCCACTGCTTCGTATTCTGGGCATAATTCTCTCATCCAAGCTCCGATTGAGATGATTCAAAATGATGTTGAACGCTAAGAAAGAGATCTACAACTTTCATGTTTTGAGTTTTTAGAGATACTGGCTGAATAAAGGTTGTAATCGAGCTTGAAGTTGACACACCTGCATTGCCGACGTCCCTGGGAGCGTTCTGACTTGTTATGCAAGTCAGTCTATTATTGCACGTTTTGAAGACATACATGCTGCACGAAAATTACAGCTGGAAACACCACTTTCCTATTTTATTCGGACTCTATTTTATTTTATTTCCAATTAGAATTAAATTAGGATTAATATTATTTTAGGATAGGAGAATATTTCTTTTAGGAGATTGAGTGGGATTCGAATTCTAAAATTGGATTTTAAAAGGGAGATCAGATTAGGTTTTAAGGACCACGCCTCTCTCTCTTTTCTTCTCTGGAATTTTCTTTCTTTTTTGGGAGTTTTTGTTTATGGCCATGAGTGGCTGATTTTTGTAATTTGGTCGTCAGAAACGGAGACCTCGGAATCAACCAACTGTGAGATCTAATCTATTTTATTTTAATGTTCAACTTTTGTGTTTGAGTATTGAATGTTATTATGTGCATATCTTCATGATTGATGCAATTAATTACTAGGAGGCCTACTAGTGTATTATTTGTTGCAATCTACTGCTGAGTTTGATATCAAATCCGTAATTGTTTGATCCCTCTAACTTGTGAAGCAATTAGGGTTAATAATTTGCTGCGTCAGGAATTAATAATCTTAAGAAGAACATTCAACTAAATTAAATACAACCGCTTGTGTTTGTGTTGTTTAGCTTCATCGATTTCTCTAATTCTTAAGGCTGCCATTAGATTAAATCTTGAGCGCTTGTCTATGGTTGTTTAGTGGTAAGATTAATTAAGATCGCTTGTTTCCTAATTAATTACAATTAAGGAGAGATAGGAAAATAGTTCCAACGGTGAATATTCAGGTATGAATTGATTTAATTTTGCATCAATGATCAGTTGTAAGATTCCGATGGTGGATGTTGACGGAGACCAAGTTTCGTTATATTAATTGATTTCGATTTGAATTGTTTTTGTTTTGATTTTTGCTAAGATTGTTTTCTATTTTACTCAAAACCCCCAAGCCTTATTCACATCATCAAAAATTCGGCTAGACACTCTTCGTGGGATCGACCCTTGCTTACCCTATTTACAGTTCAGTAGTTAGGTTAGGAAGGTTTTTAATCTTGGTTGCCTACGACAATAAACAAAGGCGTTGCTTGGGAGGCAACCCAAGGGGAGTTTGTTTTCTTTTCTTGCATTTTAATTTTGGTTATTTTTGCCCTTTTCTTTGCATTTCATCTTCCATTGGGGACAATGTAAGCTTTAAGTGTGAGGGAGGGGATTTAGGTTGTGTTTTAAGTTTTTGCTAAGATTGTTTTCTATTTTACTCAAAACCCCCAAGCCTTATTCACATCATCAAAAAATCGGCTAGACACTCTTCGTGGGATCGACCCTTGCTTACCCTATTTACAGTTCAGTAGTTAGGTTAGGAAGGTTTTTAATCTTGGTTGCCTACGACAGCACACCAAAAGGCCGTAGGTTGGTGCTTTCTCTACCCTGGCTAGAGCCTTTGGCATGCCTTGACACTTGCAGGCCTATGCCCTATGAAGACGCTAAGTGGTTGGGGGAGTTTTCCCTATCTTTGTGGTGGTCGAAATCAATGTGCTGATGGTGGGTACTTCCCTTGCGGTGATGATTGGAACCATCATGCCGGCGATAGTAGGAATCTCCATGCCTAACACATTAATGGGCGTGCCCCTGCAACGTACCGTGGGTTTGCTCTTGGTGCGAAATACTGCCAAGTCAGTGAGCCAGTGATTTCTTCCCCTGCTGGCGACCAATATTCATATGCCCCTTTTAGCCTTTCTACCCTTGCTCGACTATGAATTTACCCTTGTTCTTTTGCACTATAGTACGCGTGGTATGAGCCTTCACTTATTTCCACGCTTTACAGCAATCTATAGGCATCTTTGGAGGTGGTACCACCTCCTCTGAATTTGGTGGCACAACCTTGTCCAAATGATCCAACCTCCAAATCATCGTTTGAAGGGTGTTATCAAATTTCTCCAAGTAACGATCAAAGTAGGATCTGTCTAGGAGGTCGAGGGAATGCTCCTCGCAATATTCTGGGGAGGTGGAACTACTTCGGGAGGAGTAGTCTCCTGACTGTTGGGAATATCCTCATTATTGGTGCCAGTACTCTCGGCTTAAAAACCACAAGCCATGAGATTTTGTGATTGATCTTTGAAAATGAAACTAATGGACTAGTTCAGATTACTAGATAGAGAGCTTATGTGAATCTAAGCCCTTCCTTTAGCGCCAAACTGTTGATGCTTGATTTTGACACAGCGACTTCACACGTGCAAAGTGCTAAGAGATTCTTAGAAATTACACGTGAAATGATTATGATAGTTGAATGGGGTACTATTCTCACAATAACATGCAAAGACATAAAAGCAAATGAGACAACAAATGTTTTTATAGTGGTTCGGATGCTTAAAGCAAATCCTACATCCAATGTTTTCTTTTATATTAGTGTGTTCCTGGTTATTAGCCAAGATTACAAGAGGTCATGAACTGCGATCTGGGTTACAGGTGCTTGGTGTTCTAAGTGTTCTTAGAGAATATCAAGCTAGTCTCTTTCTCGTAGTGTCTTTGCTATTTTCTTTGTTGAATTCAAAGTGTCTGATCCAGATTTTGTGAGATGGAGATGCCTATTTATAGCCGCCAAGCTCAAGGTAATGATTATATTTCTGCAAGTGGGTTGGTGCCGTGCAAATCTCTCGTGTCTTCCCATTGGCTGAGAACTTCAAAAATATCCTTAATTAAATGAGGCTTGGACAAGTGTGTGAACCAAATTTATTCACAGACAAAACTTAAGTCGGCTAGGTCGTTGACAGTTATATTTTTTTTGTCTTGGGCAACATGGCAGACTCTGGATGGTGCAAAGTCTTCCTGAACTCTAATTGGTGCTCGTTGACATCAGCCTATGTCAATCTTTATTTTTTAGGCATAACAGTTTCTATATTTAATTTAATATTGCAACTTTGACGGACCTATAGTGGAATTGTCAAAGTTCATAGGGCTGGTTGCTGGACTCTATTCGTTATATACATGGCTGTGATTTTAGTCCTCATCTATTGTTTCACTAGCTCCATTTTTTTATTTTTTTTCAGTTTTGACAAATTTAACGTAAAGTAAAGTACTATAAAATAAATTATAGCTATTGGTTTTAACAAGTTTTGATTGCTCATTCTAACAGTTAAATACATCAATTTTAATTCCTTAATTGATTATATCTCCTTATTTAAAGTTCCTATACAAGATATTTATGTTTGGATTTCAAAATTGTAATTTGAGAATTTTATATTCTTTATTATTTTACATTTTGGAACTATCTTCATATCTTTGTTTTTTAATCAAATCTCGATATATTTTACCTTTTTTACTATCTTTGAGAATTTTAAAATCTCAGAATTATAATTTGAGAATTATTGGATAAGTTCCCGTTTGCTCTTATTTAAAACTTGTTTAGATAAAGTCCACCCATGATGAAGGGACGTGAGAAGTGAAAACTGCCAAAGGCAGTTTCTCACGAACCGCTCCCATATAAAAGGAAAACTTTTCTTTTTAGAAAAGGTTACTCACTGTCACTCTCATATATTCAAAAGGAAAAATACGCTCTCTCTCTCTAGAATTTGGAAAACAGAAATACACTTCGAGGTTTTCTTCTAGATTAAGTTTGTTGCTTCAGAGATAAGGAAAAGAGGTATTTATGCTGTGTTAATTCATTGTAGTTCATTTATATACAAATGTGATTGCAATGGTGACTATGATCTTGGGATTATGTTAGGATATATGTTATTCTATGTTATTTCCAACATTGGTATCAGAGCCGTGGTTCATATTGTTTTAAATTCATACTGTTATGTTGAAGCATGTTATTGGTTTATCAAATGCAGTTCTGATTTTTTTCAAATTTTGTATGTAAACAGTTGTCTTTTTGGTAATGATAATTAGACCATTAAATTCCTTATGAAATTATGAAGAAAATGGTTTTTGAATCATAAAAAATGGAGTTAAAATGACTTAGATATGCCTCTTTGAAGTTTCGGGTTTCGTATGGGTTGATTTCCGGGTCCGGTACCCAGTTGCAGACCCGGACAAAGGTTGAAGACGACAAGAACCGACATGTCGTTTTCGAACCAACCTTATGAATGACATGTCGTTTTTCCTATTTTACTTCTTTTTTGAAAAAAATTCAAATCAGCGTGGTTGGTGCGACTTGAACCTAATTCTCCATGGTTGAAGCCAAATTCCCTAACCACTGGGCTAATTTTGTTTTTGTGTTAACTATATTCACAAACCCAATATATTAGTCAAGTTGACCCGTGGACCCAACCCATATGACCAAACGGGTTAGTCAAACCCGGTAATTAGTCAAACCCGACCCATAAGATCAAACAGGTCAGTCAAACCCAGTCAACGCTTGACCCGTAAGACCAAATGGGTCAGCCAAACCCGGTCAACACCCGACCAGTAAAGTCAAACAAGTCAACGGGTTAAACACGGGTTGGGATTGACCCGGTTGAATGTGGAAACGGGTTGACCTGACCCGAATTCGTGTAGGGTGCGTGACACGCGCGTGGAGTTCTCTGGCGGCGCGTGGCCGCTTCTAAGAGGCACGTGAAGGCGCGTGAAGTATTCTAATTTTTTTTTTTCTTTTACTATAAAGAATAAAAATGCATACTTGGTATATTGTTATGAGTCTAATTTTGTTATTGAACCATAAACACGTATATATATTATTTATCAAATATAGTCAACCTTTATTTGATAAATAAATAGTTTTTTTTGTATTTGTTATAGAAAAATGTAACGTTATAGACGTGCAATGGTTGCTAGAACACCCGCTCAAAGGGAAAGGGTTATGAACATGATTAGAACTCTACAAACTCACACATTGATTTTAAGAGACACAGAGGATGAGTTGGTGCAACTCGTAAATCATTTCATTCATGTGAATGAAAAGATTCAGGAAATTGTCTGGATAGGGGGATTAAAGGAAGATGAGTCAAAATACCAAGTTCTAAGAGAGACTCTTGGTTACCCTAATCTTGTTGGTCTCCTTGATATGGTTTGGACCAAGCTGAAAGTTCATAACTTTAAAGATGACAATAAAAATTATAGACGTTTAGTCAACAACTATATCAAGGAGTATATAAATTGGGGTGCAAAAAAGATAGCTGGTGCATCTATAGGAGTCTCCACTCGTAAAGGACATCACAAGAAACTGGGAGTTCCCCTGCCTAGGGTTAATTACAAGTTAGATAAAGACCTTAGGATAAGGATTATCATATCCTTCCCAGTTTTAGGAATGTGGCTGTACACTTAATTTTTTTTTTTTTTTTTTTGGAATTTGTTTGTTTTAATTTCATTACATGTTGAACTCTATTTACATAATGGAATTAGTTTTATTTATTTATTTTATTAAAATTTTATGTGAATTTATGTTGATTTATATTTATATAATTGTGTCTAAATATAATTTTAGAATTGCAATTAATTATATCTATGATAATTGGAAATTGGAATTTTGGATGATGATTGTTGACATTGTTAACTTTTGATTCCAAATCTAATATACAATTATTATTGGTATAATTAATTAAATGTATATGTATGTTCCGAGCATTGAATAACATGCATTATCCAACGTGTAATTTTGTTTAGAAATGGCTTCTGCATCTAAGAACATTGTCACCAAACTTAACAAAGGAGAAAAATTTAACAGCGACAATTATGAGATATGGAGCATGAAAATCCAATATGTTTTGGAAGAACAAGAGGTTCTTGAAGCTCTTACTACAACCATAGAAGAGCCTGAAGAAGGAGTCACGGCTCATATGACATATGGAAAAAGAAGAATTCCACTGCTCGCATTACTTTGTTGAGCAGCATGGACAGTGATCTCATGAAAAAATACCGGGATTACAAATTAGAAAAGGACATGTGGTCCGCACTTGCTACAAAGTTTGGCGGTACGTCCATTACCAAACTCCGGTCACTCACTATCAAGTTGGACACATATAAAAAGAAGCCTGAACATTCTATGAGAGTACATTTACGGCATTTGTCAAATATGATAAGTGAGTTGAGAGATGCAGGTCATGTCTTAACTGATGAACAACAGGTTCAAGCTGTCATAAGATCATTGCCTCAAAATTGGGAACATATGAAAATACACCTTACCCGCAATGAGGGCATTAGAAATTTAGAAGATGTCATACGCCATTTGGAACTGGAAGAAGATCGCCTTAATGCAAGTAAGGCAAATACTAATATGTATATGGCTAGTTCCAGTTCACATGGTGGGAAGGGATTTAAATGTAAATTCCAAGGTGGATCCCAAAGAAAAGGCAATACTGAAAAGGCTTAAGGGAAGAAGAGAAAGTTCTTCAAACACGGAAAAGGAAAGCATCCTGCTAAGAAGAGAAATATGGCAAAGGTGAAATGCTATAATTGTGGTAACAAGGAACATTTTGCTCGCAATTGTAGCGAGCCGAAGAAGGTAAATTACTTGTTTACACAAGTAAGTTATATAAATGTTTCCAGTTCTATTTTTCTAACTGAGTCTTATCCTTTGTGGACTGTAGATTCAGCAGCAACAGACCACATAGCGAAAGACAGGAGTGCTTTCGTGGAGTTTCGACGAATACCATGGGAAACAAAATGGATATATGTAGGTAACAATTCAAAAGTGGAAGTTAAAGGGATCGGCACATGCAAATTGATCATGCATGGAGGTCGAATCCTATACCTACATGACGTGTTATATGCACCCGATATTCGTCAAAATTTGATTTCCGTGTTACAACTTGTTAAACTTGGTTTTAATTTAAATTTTTCCGGCACTGGTGTCCATTTATTTTTGGACACAACATACTATGGTTGTGGTTATTTTTCTGATGGTTTTATAGTACTTGATGTTGCTTATAATAATAGTAATGTTTGTTTTTCCTTCATTACATCTTCTAATAATGATGATGTGAATGTATGGCATGCAAGGCTTGGCCATATTGGCCAACAATGAATGAATATACTAGCAAGAGAAGGCTTGTTAGGATCCTTAACAAAAGTAGACTTGACTACTTGTGAACATTGCCTAGCTGGAAAAACAGCAAGAAAACCATTTGGAAAAGCAATAAGAGCTAAAGTTCCATTGCAACTAATTCATTCTGACATATGTGGTCCAATGAATGTGAGGCCTAGACATGGGGCTATTTATTTCATCACATTTATAGATGATTTCACTCGATATGGTTATGTTTTCTTGATTTCTCAAAAATCAGAAGCTTTAGAATGCTTTCAGAAGTTTAAAAACTTAGTTGAGAATCAATTAGATAAAAAGATAAAAGTTCTACGAACCGATCGAGGACGTGAATATTTATCTGATCAGTTCAGAAATTTTTGTGATGTAATGGGAATAGAACGTCAATTAACTATTCCTAGAACTCCGCAACAAAATGGTGTTGCAGAACGAAGAAACAGAACCCTACTTGAGATGGTGAGGTCTATGATGGCACAAGCAAACTTGCCCATCACCTTTTGGGGTGATGCCTTATTGACTGCAACATATATCCTCAATCGAGTACCATCCAAATCTATTACTACTACACCATATGAGTTATGGACAAATCGAAAACCCGATTCGAGTCTCCTAAAACCATGGGGATGTGCTGCCTATGTTCATGATCCTTCCCACAAATATGGAAAATTAGGTCCAAGGTGGAAGAAATGTATCTTCATAAGATATTCAGAACATTCAAAGGGATACGTCTTTATAGGAGAACAAGAAAGTGGTAGCATCACTGAGTTTGAATCACGAGATGTCACATTCTTCGAAACCGATTTTCCTAAGAAGGGCGAGATAGGTAAAGACTTGTTTCTATATGAAACACAAGACCAAGGCAATTCTGTTGCCGACAATTAGTTGGTTATACTACATCCCAGTGGGAGCAATATGGAAGTTGATGAATCAGTCTCAGATCCTCCATCATTCCCTACTGGCGATCCAACTATGATAGCTGGTCTAAGTGGGAGTAACACCAATCAATCTCCAATACGTCGATCAAACAGGAAACAAGTTTCACGTCAACGATTTGAGATTGAGGGGGAAATTTTTCTAGTTACTCCACAAGATGACGAAGAGCCAAGGAATGTAAATGAGGCTCTCAATTGCCCTTCTAAGGAAAAATGGATGAAAGCAATGGAAGAAGAATTGGAGTCTATGAAATCAAACCAAGTATGGGAATTGGTTGATTTACCTAAAGGACGCAAAGCCATTGGGAACAAGTGGGTTCTCAAAATCAAGCGTAAAGCTGATGGCAGTATTGAAAGATACAAAGCTCGCTTAGTCGCGAAGGGGTATACACAACAAGAAGGAATAGATTATGAAGAAACTTTTTCACCTGTTGTGTGGTTTATCTCAATCCGACTTATTCTAGCTATAGTTGCTAGCATGGATCTTGAATTGCATCAAATGGATGTAAAGACTGCTTTTCTCAATGAAGAATTACAAGAAGAAATCTATATGGATCAACCAATAGGTTTTATTAGAGAAGGTCAAGAACACAAAGTGTGTAGACTTTTAAAGTCAATTTATGGCCTCAAGCAGTCCTCAAGATAGTGGTATATTCGATTTCATAATGCGATAATGTCGTATGATTTCAAAATGATAAATGAAGATCAATGTGTATATACAAAGAGATCCAATAACAAATTTGTTATATTATCATTATATGTTGATGATATACTTATAGCTGGAAATGATAAGGGATTTTTCAATGAAATCCAGGGATGGTTATCATCTCATTTTGAGATGAAAGATATGGGTGAAGCTGCATATATTCTTGGAGTCAAGATTTCAAGAGATCACTCAAGAAAATTAGTATTTCTTTCACAAGAACCATATATTAAGAAAATTTTTGAACGATTTCATATGCAAGATTGTAAACCCATAGACAACCCTATCGCGAAAGGCGAGACTTTAAGTCGTAAAATGTGTCCGAAGACTCCACAAGAAAAAGAACAAATGAAGAATGTTCCTTATACAAGTGCTGTTGGAAGTCTCATGTACGCCATGATGTGCACTAGAGCCGACGTCCATTATGCCGTTGGGTTGGTAAGTAGATACCAGTCCGACCCAAGACAAGCACATTGGAAAGCAGTGAAGAGAATCTTAAGATATCTAAAAGGGACAGTTGATTACTCATTATGTTATCAAGGAAATGATTTACACTTGAGAGGCTACACCGATGCTGATTGGGGAGGAGATTTAGATGAAAGAAAATCTACTTCTAGATATGTTTTCTTACTAAATGGTGGGGCCATATCTTGGAGCAGTAAGAAACAATCATGCATAGCCTTATCTACAATGGAGGCTAAGTTTGTAGCATTTTCAGCTGCAGTGCGAGAAGCCGTTTGGTTAAGATGGTTCATGAATCATCTGGGAATAATTAATGTTGCTATTGAACCAGTAAGAATAAACTATGATAGTCAAGCAGCAATAGCATACACTAAAGATCCCAAATATCATGGTAAAACGAAACACATAGATATCAAATATAATTTTGTGCGAGACTTGGTGGTACAAAAGGAGGTGAACATGAAGTACATATCTATGCATGACATGGTTGTGGATCCATTCACAAAGCCTATACCAAGAGATACTTTCAATAGACATGTTAGATCTCTAGGCTTACGTAGGTGTTGAATGTACTTATACTTTGAGATTTCCCAAAATTGTTCACATTTGTCTTATCAATATTAAATAACAATATTGTCAATGCTCAATTTGGATTATTATGGAACATACATGAAGAAGTATATATATATATATATATATATATATATATATATATATATATATATATATATATATATATATATATATATATATATATATATATATATACATATTAGTTATGTAAATATTATATATATGTGTATTTTGAAAAGTATGTCGGACAGCTAAAAGATTGGCCTTCTCACACAGGCAATCGCCTCCATTACTTCGTAGGAATGGAGATGAGACAATTTTAAGCTTATTATCTAGGTGATAATAGAGAGCCAAGCTTAAAATGTTTAACGTCACCTGGAAAATAGAATTAAAATAATGTCATAATGAAATGTGACCACAAGTGATAAATGATCACTTTATCTATCTAATTGCCAGATTAGAGTTCTGATGAATTAAAAGTATGTAAAGTGAACTCAAGTTAGACATTAGGTATGTCTGAACTAAAATCATGCAACATTTACAAGAAAAGAGACATGCACTCCATGGGAAAGGAGGAAATCTGTAGCATGTGATTCATACCACATGTGCAAAACATTGACCAAATGGGTAATGAAAGTCAAAATCTCAACTTTAACATTGTGTGAGACCCTGAGTTTTTTTTATGAATAAAATCTCATAGAATACCCTTATTACTCTATTCTGTTTCTTGAAAACTTCATTTAATGATTGCTATCTTAGAGTGTTACCAAAGGATTAAGATAAATTCAATCTGCTAGGACATTTCTAGAAAAGTAAGTTAAATGAAAGTTGCAAGAATCGAGAAAAGAGGAAGATTACGATTTTGAATTATCACACTATAATCACGTGTATTCATTGGTCGACCAATTATGTTTTACTTTTATGTAAAGATAGAACATAATTATGAATACAACGGATATTTTTTTTGTAAATGAGATTGTTAGAAAAATGTGATAAGTAATCTAGGGTATTGCATACAACATACAACCTGAGTTTCACAATTCGAGAAGTTATATATTCCTAACAGATATATGACTAACGTGCTCTCGAAGTATGCATGGTCACACGGCATATTTACTAAGGTATGAACCTTAAAGAAGCATAGAGAGAGATAGTCCCATCATGTGTGAGTGGGAGATATTGGATAAGTTCCCGTTTGCTCTTATTTAAAACTTGTTTAAATAAAGTCCACCCATGATGAAGGGACGTGAGAAGTGGAAACTACCAAAGGCAGTTTCTCATGAACCGCTCCCATATAAAAGGAAAACTTTTCTTTTTAGAAAAGGTTACTCACTGTCACTCTCATATATTCAAAAGGAAAAATACGCTCTCTCTCTCTAGAATTTGAAAAATAGAAATACACTTCGTGGTTTTCTTCCAGATTAACTTTGTTGCTTCAGAGATAAGGAAAATAGGTATTTATGCTGTGTTAATTCATTGTAGTTCATTTATATACAAATGTGATTGCAATGGTGACTATGATCTTGGGATATATGTTATTCTATGTTATTTTCAACAAGAATTATAGATATATGGTTGAGATATTGTGATTTAAAATTTTTTACTTAATTTTTTAACACTCCTCATACATCGTTCATCTTCGATCATTCAACTGTAATAAAAGAGAATTTAAAAGATAGCAAAAATAAAAAATAAAAAAGATTTTGAGATTTTACAACCATAGACATTTCTTTTCTTCCCAACCATCGAACCAAAGATGTTAAAATCACTTAAATTTCATAAATGGGTCAAATTAATAATTGTAGAAACTAATAGGGATGGACACAAAGCCCGACCCTGTGGGGACCCGCCCCGTCCCGGCCCGAACAGGGAGGATTTTTCCTGAATCGTTCAAGCTTTGGGCTGGGATCGGGCCTAAGATTAGCCCGGGAATTCGAGGACAGGCCGCGGCCGGGATAGGTCTTGCCCCGGCCCGTATATTATATATATATATATATATATATTAATTTTAATAATTAAAAACCAATCATATATACCTATATTAATTTTAATATTTGAAAATCAATCATATATACCTATAATAATTTTAATAATTGAAAATCAATTATACATTATACAATGACAAGTTATAATTGTGTAAGTATTTTATGAAACTATATACAAATAGGTAATAAATAAAACTAGATTAAATATAATAAATCATTATAAATATTTGTAATATATATATATATGTTATACATAATATGTTAATGCTATGAAACAAAAGTTATACATTCGACATTATATATAGTATACATTTGACATTATACATTATATATTGTATATTATATATGGTATATACTATATAAGTATAATGTATATAACATATATATGTTGTACATTATAATTTATACATAATATGTTATTATCTATAATTTTACGTTAATACATAATATATATGTAATATATTATTTGTTGTTTTAATTGATTATAATGAATCAATAAATCATTATAATTTTTTTAAATTTTTTTTTTTTATTTTTTTTTTTTGGTCCCTCATTGAATCATTATTTCAATTCTATTACCTAATTGCATTTGTTATATTGTGATAGCTATTTATTTAGAATTTATTATAATATATATGGTAGTTATTTATTTAAAATTTATTATAATATATATGTATAATGTATCATATGTAATACATTATATATTAAAGAGACATTATATATGTTAATACTGATTACTTAATACAATAATACATAATATTATATTGTTAATATATAATAAATTTATATATATGTATAATGTATTATAATTATCATTTTGATATTTGGATTCATTATAATCATTAATCAGGGTGGATCCAACACTTGTTGAGGGTGGGCATTTTAACAAAAAAATACTAATATGTATAATTATAAGGCGGGTCTTTTTGGCAGCTCATGTTTTGAATCTTGATGCTGTTATGTTTTGAATCTTTTGATTATAGATCTATCACATATTGTAATATATTATCAATTTAGTATGATGGTTTTTATATTTAATATATACATTATAGATTTAATTTCTTTTTTGATGATATGGTCTTTATGTATAATATGTATATTATATATTTATTTATTTATTTTGTTGGTATACATAATTTGGAAAAAAGGATAATAAAACTAATAAAGATACTAAAAGACAGAAAACCCCCAAACGAGGAATTCCCCGTTTGGGGAATGGGCTTTTTTCGGGGATTCCCTGAATATGCTTCGGACCGCGATCGGAGAATCCCCCTGGGCTTTCGAGCCGAGGCAGGAGACAAAGGTTTTGGCCCCGCCCCGGCCCGTGCCCATCCCTAGAAACTAATTTAATAATACATTATTAAAGTAAAGTTATTACAACTTATAATTGAACGAAATTGTTTAAGTTTGTGCGAGGATTGTGAAGGATTAGATCTAATAAGTACACTTTGTAACCGTGTGGGTCTATAACAACCAAATATCGAGTGCCCTTATGTAATAATTAAATAAGTATGTAAATAATAACATTGGTAAATTGACATAGCAAGAATATACAGAAATTAAAGTTGGTGGTCTTTCGGAATTTAGATTCTATAAAAGTACAGAAAAAAAAAAAAAAAAAAAAAAAAAAAAACAGCGAAATGAATTATTAATAAAGAGGGGTCCACTATTGTCTGAGTGTAATGGCGGGTCATTGCATCCCTTATCTTGGATTTTGACCATGCTATCTAAGTAACATTAGTGAGTCAACCCGTGACTTTCGTATGAAGAAATCCTCCAAGAAAATTCTCGTTGTAGCCTTGCACACTCAAAATCAATTAGAAGAAGATCAGGGCAAGTATTTGGTGAAATGATTAGGTGTAGGAGTCGAGAGTCCAATCGGTTTGTGAAATTTGAGAGTTTTGGTATGAAAAAATCCAAGAGATCAAAGAATGTCAATATAACAGAATTTATTCCCAAAAAAAAGTTATTAGAGGCAATAAGAGACAAATAAAAAAGGTACACAGTGATCGGTTTTTTGGAAAAAAAAAAATGCAGCAATGACTTTGGAAAATCATAACTCACTCAGTTGAAATCGGAATTTAATGATTCTTATTTCTGTGAATTCCTCTCTGTCTTGGACTTTAAGGGAAAATAGTGAAATAAAAAAACCCAAGTAAATTCCTAATGGGTATCCTTTACTGGTTTTTTATTGCTGTACACAGTATTGTGGACAGTAGAAGGTTAAAGTCTTCATCAACCTTTAGTAAATTAGAGACATTGCTGCATTTAATGCACTTCTAAAAGCTGCAAAACCTAGAAGAACTACCGTTCTAACATCCGGAACGGGCATTCTTGACACCAACAGTCACTTTACTTTGAAATCTAGGGTTTGAAATGGTCATTACCCTATCGCAAATGGGAGTTCCTTTATCACAAACAGGCGTACCATCTTGGACCTCTTAATGTCCAAAAAATTCAAAACCTTGAACGACTTCTTAGAATGGCGTCGTTCCTTTCTGGAACGGATTGAAGAATTTTGAGAATGGCCATTCGTCGGTGTCGTTCTTGATTCAATTGAAGTTTACATAACCTTAACTTGAGCTCAAAAATTCTAAGTCCAAAATCCTGACTTCACCTTGGAACGGGCATTCCTCTCATAGACTAGTGTTCCTCTTCATATCACAAAAGGTGTCAAGGTTCCAAAGCTATGGACGAGGTGATGGAACAACGTCGTTCATGTGGAACGGGTGAATTAATGGTCATTCTTCTTGGTTGTTCTTTCTTACATCATAAGTGATGTCTAACTCGCAGGTTTGTGTTAGCCTCTTTTGGATAAGTTCTTATATGTCTAGAACGGCTTGTTGGAACGGTCATTCAGTTTGGTCGTTCCACTTTCGACTTGAATTTGCTTGAATGAATTTTTTCTTCACTTTGGACAGAACTATGAATGTACATGAGGAACGATGTCGTTCCAAAATGGAATGGCTTGACTGGAAATTATTTACTAGAAAAACTGAATGGAACAAGCGTTCCATCTGCGTGGACTGTCATTTCACCTGGAAAATCTGCATTTTTGTTTTGGTAATAACTTATGTCATACCTTTGCACCTTGTTAGTTCATTAACCGTCTTTTTTATTAATTTTACAAAATCCTCAAATGAAGGAACAACGATGGAGAGAAAAAGAACAAGAACAAAGGCTGGTTTGAGTTCTAGGCCTACAAGTCAAGCGGATGAACTTTTTGAGAGAGTGACGTCTCATTTTGAGGAGAAATTCAAACGGTTGAGTAATCAATTGTGTGAGGTAGTCAGTGACCTTCACCAACTTAAAGACTACTTACCAAACTAGCCACCACCTTTACCTAAGCCTTAGAGTCTTAGGATTTATTTCATTTGATGTTTATGACTCTTACTTTATATTTTGCACACCATGATACATTTTGTGTACTTTTAGTACACTTGACTTTTATTATTGTTTAAACTTTTGATTCTCATGACTATGAATGAATGGTTTATCTTCTTTAAATTTCTTTTCATCATATTATGTTGATATTGAATATGAATATGCTGATCAATTTTGATACTTCGACTTATTTTTGTTTGATGACAAAAAGAGGGAGAACTATTGAGTTTGTTTGATTGGTGTGTGTTGAGTTGATGAAATGAAGCTTTTAGAAGTGTTTGTGTTCATTGTGTATGTTGAGAAGTTGTTAAGGAAGTTTGTGGATGAAAAATGTTCATTTGAAGTGTTTGTGTTGATGAATGATTTGTTAATGAATGATTTGTATGTGTTGAGGCATTTTTGCGCTTATTTTGATATGTGTATGGAATGCTTGTTGTAAGGGGGAGCTTTCACACATAAAATGGAAGTCACTTTTGTTTTAAACTTGTTGAAAGGCTATGCTTATTGTTAGGGGGAGTTCTTGCATTTTCTTGTTTATTTTTGTTAAATTCAATTTTTGCTTAGTTTTGTTATCAATCAAAAAGGGGGAGATTGTTGAGCCCTCATGTGTTTTGATGTATGAAAATTAATCAAAAGAATGTTTAAAGACTAACAAATGTGCAAAAGTATGACATAAGTCATAACCGAAAATGAAATTGCAGTTTTCCAGGTGAAACGATTGTTCACGTAGATAGAACGTCCGTTCCAATTAGTTGTTTCTGAGAAATATCTCCTAGTCAATCCATTCCAACTTGGAATGACATCGTTCCATGATGCCATTCATCACTCTGCCCAAAAGGAAGCAATCTTTTAGTCAAGTTGAACAACCGTCCAGTCAAGCCATTCCGAACATTTGTAAAGACTTAGGCAAAAAGGCTGAAACACACATCTGAAGAAGAAACAACCAAACTGAACAACCGTTCTTCAAGACCATTCCACATGAATGATTTAGTTCCATCACATCGTTCATCACCTTAGAATCTTGACACAATTCTACAATTTGAGAAGAAAGACCCGTTCCACAAGAGGAATGCTCATTCCACATCAAATCAAGACTTTATACTTAGAATATTCGGGCTCAAGTCAACGTTTTGGAAAAGCAAAGAGTCAGACGTCCAAACAACCTCGACAAACACCCATTCCTAGCGTTCATCAAGCCATTCCAAGAAGGAACGGCACCATTCTAGAAAGTCATTCAACGTTTTGGAATTTCTAGACTTTAAGATATCTAAGATGGAATGCCCATTCACAATAGGGGAATGTCTGTTTGCGATAAGAGAACGACCATTCCATACCCTAAAATTCAAAGAAAAGTGATGGTTGATATCAGGAACGCCCGTTCTCTATAATCGAACATTCATTCTTTTGGGTTTTTCAGTTTTGTAGGAAGCTGCAACAGTACATTAAATGAATCAACAACTCTAATTTGTTTCAAGGGTTATGAAAACATAAGTTATTGCTAGAGAGAGAGAGAGAGAGAGAGGTGTGAAAATCAATCATCATTCTTGCAAACCCTAGAGCTCAACCTTGAACAAAAATTTACTCCCTCATTTGTACTAAAACTCATATCCTTAGAGGAAAACAAAAACCCATTTGTGTGTACCAACCTAGCTTAGAGGCAATCATTCACAAAAATATTTGATTTATCTTTATGAGTGAAATACTATAAATCAAGAGGTGAAATCCTGTAATTATAAAGGCGAAATCCTGTCAAACTATTGTATTAATGAAATTCGATTCTCTTGGAACTTCAAGGAGGTTGCCTTAAAGAAGTGGATGTAGGAGGCTCTTGATCAAAGCATCAAACCACTATAAATCTATGATATTTCTCTTCTCTCAACTCATTTATTACTTGTTGCTTATTTATTGCTTTTTATTATTGTCATGTATTGCTCATAGCATTTAGGTAGTTGAGAATTTTATTATTCTGCATTAATTTCTATTAACTCGTAATCATCCCCATCCCCCTCGGGGGAGTATTTTCCATATTAGGGTTTTACAACCTTGTTTAGGTCTATAAAGTCAACGAATGTCTGCAACTTGTCATTCGAATTCTTTACTAAGACAGGGTTGGCAACCTACTGTGAGTACTAGGCTTTTCGAATAAACCTGATGAACAACAGCTTGTCTACCTCTTTTTTAGCGCCTTATAACGCTCTGCATCCGTTGCCCTTCACATCTAGTGAACAGGGTGCACTTCGAGATCATCATTTAGCCTATGAAAAATTACTTCAAGACTAATCCTGACCATGTCCATGTGAGTCCATCGAAAGACATCCAGATTCTACTTCAAGAAATTGACCAACTGCCTGGCTAGCTGGCCGTTGAGGTCACCTCCTATTTTTAGTACGCAAGTAGGCTCACGTTCTGGGACTTTGACTAGTTTCTTCACTAGCCCGCTAATAGATTCTTCTTCACACTCTTAAGGATCAATTATATCCTCGACAGGAACAGGTTATGGCTCTCCCTTTTTTATCGTCATCATCTGTGGTCACTTGTTCTTCAAGGCAATTAGACTTGCTTTGTTGTAACATTGCCAGGATTCAATCTGCGATCCCTTTACTACCCTAACTCCATGAAACTTCATCATCTGGTGATAGATGGATGTGATTGCCTTCAAAACACAAAGAAGAGGCCTCCTCATCATTGCGTTGATGGTAGACGGGCAATCCACAACCAAGAAATCTGCCATTTCTATCACATTGCTTCTTTCTCTGAGTGTGGCTGGTAGGGTGATCATGCCTTAGGGGAAGACGTGATCCCCTGTGAATCCACATAAAGGTATGATAGCCAGTTTCAGATCTACATCCTTGAATACCATTTTCTCGAATGCAAACTGGTAGAGGATGTTAACTACAAATTCATTATCCACCAATGTCCTGTGGACCTCATATTTCCTATCCGGGCAATAATGACAAGTGCATCGTTATGAGGGTGATGTACTCATCTCGCATCTCCTTCTACAAACATAAACGTCTCAACTTCTCCTTTTGGATACTTCGCTAGTCGTAGCTTGAGGCTAAGCACACTAGCAAAAGGCTCATACCTCGCTTCTCTCGCATAGAAGTCTTGGGAGCGTATAGAACTACCACCAACATGTAATCCTCCAAAAATTGTTCTGATTACATTGACCTCTTCTTGGGGATCTTGTCGCAGCTCATCATTGCCATTTCGCTTCGCTGGTCGCTGACTAATTCTTTCAAATGACCCCTTGGGATGAGATCTTCGATTGCATCCTTGAGGGCTCGACACTCATCAGTGTTATGTTCGATGTCTCGATGGTAGCAACACTACTTTTTAGGATCACGCCTGTTATGTTTCCCTTTCAGAGCTTTTGGTTTTGGAAGCAATCCCGCGTCATTAGAAATTGTTAAGAGATACCATAGAACCGACTAAAGGAGTATAGTCGCTATAATGAGGAAACGATGCGAGTGTCTTCCTGGACTCTACTTGCTATTTCTTTGGTGCCTTCCTCTTGTCCCCGTCATCCCTTCTATCTTGGTTGTCTCTTCTCTTCGCTCCCGAATTGTCGTCAATTAAAAAATGAGCACTGGTTGAGGCCTTGGAGTCATTATGCCTCAAGATGGCCACAAAATTCTCTATCCGTAGATGTTTTTAGGCCATCTTGTAAAACCAGGCGAAGGACACCTGGTCCTCAACTTGAAGCTCTTCCATAGGTCTATCTGTGGTTGAACACCAGTAATGGTGAGTGTCCAGACTGATTCCTCAAAAGCATTGGCTACCCTATTCAACCCAAAGTTGAATCTTTCTAGATAAGACTTTAGTGTCTCATCCCTTTCTTGCCGGATGTTGCTCATGTAACTTAAGGGCATTGAAAACTTCATGTTTTCTTGAAAATGACTAAGGAATTTTGAACTAAACAGTTTCCAAGAGGATATGGATCTTGCGGGGAGCAATTTGAGCCATCTCTTTGCTCTTGCAATCAGAATGAAAGCCAAATAGCGGTATGTGGCGAGATCAGAGACTTGGTGTAACTTTATCAAGTTGTTGAAAGCATCTAGGTGATCCTGGGGATCGCCATTCGCATCAAAAGCCTCCATGTCGAGCATTTTAAACCTTGATGGGAGAGGTGCATAGAGCACCTTGGTAGATAATTGAGATTTTTCATGTCTGGTTTCATGCTCGTCTTGTTATGCCCGATGCTTGGCAAGGGCTTTTTGTAACTCATCCAACTACTAGCCTACTGGATGGCTTCTTTTTGCAACCTCGATATGGGCTTTTCGATTATATCGTGGTGCATTTATGTGGTCATAGAGTTCTTCACTTGGGGTAGGTTGCTGTGCTCGTCTCATTCTCTCGAATGCGCTTGGATGCGTGTTGTTGCCCGAGAAGAGCAAATTGTCAACGTGAGGTGGGCTATCATCAGTACCTTATTTGCAGGTGCCTTCACGGTGTGAGTTATACTCAACGCATCGGTTATCAGCACCACCAGCAAGCTTTGGATTACTGGTGTCTTTGTAGCATGAGTTATGCTCAGCCAGTTATCGACATCACGAGCGAGCTTTCGGCATGGGTTATTGGTAACACATGTAGGATAGCTTAGGATCCCATGCCTAGATGCATCCTGATTGTGACCAAGGTGGTTAGGTCCCTGGTGCCACCACTTAGACAACACCCTACTATTCTAAGGCTAAGGTCCTTGGTGCCACCACTAAGACGGTGTCCAAACGATGTAGTAGCATTTGGAGCACGAAAATAAGCATCCCAATGGCATTAATTATTTACAGATCCCTTTGAAGGGCAATTGGCCTATTTTTTTTATCCTGGTACTACCCTTAGATGGCTTGTAGAAACCTCCTTGGCTCGTCTGGTGACAACCTTGTTCTTTGAGTTGGCTCTGGTAGCGCGAGTCATGGTGGATATCACACAAGCTTGGTAAATAGAATAAGATCAACCAAAAAATTCGAAGAGCTCTATAGGGGCGCTTCCGCTATTGTCAAATGTTGATGTTGTAATTTGCACCAACGAGAAGTACGTATGATCCGTGGTGGGGTCTACGTAGGAGTTTGTATGAAACCCATGATTTTGATGCTAGATCAACAGATAAATAAGAAACCAAACAACAATACAAGGAAAATATATTTAAAGTGATTCAAATGCTTGATAAGTGCTTGAAAATACACTTATACTTAGTGGTTTATTGGTATCGTTTGTGGGAAATTAGGATTAATTTGCATGAATTAACTTTATTGTTTCATAAATGCACTTTTCAAGATCATGGGTATTTTTGTTGTGTTTTCATGGAATAAAGTGTAAAAATAATATTTGGATAAGAAAAGATGTTTGCGAGAGAATTTGTGACGATTGGAAACAAACAGATTGAGAATCGGAGTTGAATTGAAGAAGTTATGGCGATTTGAAGTTGAAGTGAAATCCTGGAAAACGCTCTAGTTTTGCACATGCGTCAGTGATTCAATAGTAACTAAATCTGTAGATATTGTATCAAAATTATTCTTGAACCTTTGGAAAGATGATTTAAAGGCTACATTCATATGTTTACCATTTTTCCAAATTCCATCGTTATCATGCTCAAAAATCACCATATCTGGAGTGCTGAAGAATGATGCAAGGTTAGAAGAGGAATTAAACTATGTCGCAGCACACTTAGTCCAAAATCAACCATGCCGCAACACTGTGCTACAGTACACTTAGTCCAGAATCAACCATGCCATAGCACAGTGCCGGGGCACAGTCACAATAACTAGAAATCTTTCTTCCATTTTTTACTAGGAAAATAGGGTTTAAGGGTCCTAAACTAAATAGAATTAAAGAAAACTAAACCCTAACCCTTGTAGGATATAAATAGAAGTCTTTTAGCATTATTTTTGGGGATTCTTTAGAGGAGAATATAGGGAACAAAAATACTCAATAATGTAGAGATTAAGAGAGATTGAAAGAGGCTTGGAGAGAAGAATTGGGGAAGATCATCATCAACTCCGTTGTGCTACCCAAGATTTCCTAAGTTTATCTTATCTCTTGTTGTTATTTTGTTATTCATTAATATGATTATGTTTTTATCCTTCTCCATGAGTAACTAATTCTTTTGTGATTGAGGGTGATTTCAAAGCCCTAGACATATCTTGTGATTAGTAAAATCTGCATCTTTTTATCTTTTGATCCCCCTTGGTTATGTGATTATTTCTCTGTGAATAGGGTTTAGATAGATTGTCTTAATTGTTTAAGTGTGCAATTAAATAGTTAGGATTAATTTATTAATGTCAATTTAGGTTGTTTAGTATGGAATCGCTTTATTAACCTAAATAACTAGTGGTAAAGTGTATGCCTGTAATAACTCTCTCTAGCTAGTATACTTTGGGAAATTATAATATGAAATCACTAAATATGTTATAGAAAACATATATGTATATAAGTATAAGATAGTGGGCCCAAAACTAACTTTACTTTCATATACAAATTCTCTACATAAAGTAAGAAAGTCATATACATAAACTCAAAATACAATTAGACAGTAGTGCCATTCTCCTTCGCTTCTTGACGTTCCATCCGACCGCGTCTCATCTATTACCTGCAAAAACAGTGAAATCAATGGAGTGACCATTAATTGCTCAGTAAGTAAATCCATTATGCTACTCTTCTTCCTCCGTTACTCGTATTCTGGATTTCTTTCCTTACATCAACCTTCTCAATTCTTCTCTGCTCTTTCTAATATTCTAGTTTCTCACTTACCGATATGTAAGCACAAATAGGGAAACTAACTCGGGGTAGTAGAAATGGTATGATGCATATGCACAAAAGCATAAACTTTTTCTATGCAATGCATTTTCTTTTCTGTTTTTCTGTTTTCTTATTCTGTTTTCTATTCCTCATTTTGTTTTCTGTTTCCTTTCTGTTTTCTTTCTTTTTCTGTGTTTCTTTCTTTTTTTGTTTTTCTTCTTCTGTTTCAATTCTCTCTTTTCTGTTTCTCTTCTTTCTTTTCTATTTCTCTTCTTTTCTGTTACTTTCTTGCTTTTCTTTTCTTTCTTTCTTTTCTTTTCTTTTCTTTTCTTTCTTTCTTTTCTTTTCTTTTCTTTCTTTCTTTTCTTTTCTTTCTTTCTTTTCTTTTCTATTCTTTCTTTGCCGATCGGACTTGGTTGAGGCATGGATTCGGAACCCTGGCCGTGTGAGTATATTCTCAAATTCTTTCTTGGGTACAGTCATCATCCACATGCACTTCTTACGGACTGTACAAATTCTTCTTTCTTATTCTTAGGCCGCTCACTGAAGGTGGCATGCATGCGGGGTTATTGTTCTTCTCTTTCACTCACGGGTCCCCCATCGCAACAACCTTTTCTTCTCTTATCTTTCTTTTAGGAATTAGTATTCAATTTCTTTTCTTTTCTTTAATAATGGAATCTATAATGAATTTTCTTTTCTTTCTTTCTCTTTGTTCTTTAGTGTTCTATGCATGTAGATAGGCTTATTCTTGTTATTCTTTCTAAATTCAAATGTTTAAATGAAAAAAGGCACATGTCATTCTCTACTTTCTCTACCATCTATAAACTCATATCAAGATAACATGCAATCATATTCATACATGCCCTTCACTTTGAAATTTCATCAAACAATTTGTATGCACAAGCAAAACACCAAGTTGATTACATCTCCATAACAATCTCTAACCACCAAAATTTGGAGCAAAGCCTGGCCAGGAAATCACACTCCATAATTCTACTCAAATTCTTTCATAATTCATCCAAACTTCCACCAATCACCATATACACAAATACTACTTCTCATGGTTGACTCCTAACCATCATTCAACATCAACCCCATCAATAATGCTCAACATACAACACATACATACATGTAAGAATTTCTCTACACAATTATTGCTCAAATCATAACTAGGGCTGGATTTACTTACCTTGAATTTGAGTAATTCCAACACTATAATCTCTCTTTGGTAGAATTCCTCTTCCTCTTAAACCCTAAGCATATAAAACTATAAGAATTCAACACTTTAAAAATTTAATCTCACATCTTATTGCAAAAATCTTACCCTTGGATGCTTAGGATTGAAAATCTATCAAAATCTAGCCAAAATCCTATGAATTTCCTTGGAAATTTAGTGAAGAAATTTGAGAGAATGTGGGGTGAAAGTGGCATGAATAAAGGGTGGAGTGGCTAGGGTTTTCACTCTTGAACCCTTAATATCACATAATATTATTTATAGATTCCCATTTTATCCTTGCACTTTCTATAAAATTCCATCTTTGCCCTTTAGTCAATTAAAATAATGCTTATTTCCATTGCATTCTCCATGTAATTCTACTTCTTTTCACTCCCCACACTTTCAACTAATTATGGGTGGAATGACCATTTTGCCCTTAAGCAAGTTTTCCAAAATTTTCTCAAAAATTCCAGCGAGTTCTTTGCCTTGGCGAAATTTTTGCTTTGCCTTGGCAAAAAATTCCAGAGAATTCTTTGCCCCGATGAACCTTTTTCTTTGCCTCGGCGAAGTCTGGAATTTTAGACACAAGTTTGGGAGTTTGGGCAGAAAGTTCATTACTGCGGCGACAAAATCCTTTGCCGCGGCGAAAAGTGAAAATATCAATTTTCTTTCTTTCACCTTGGAATAAGTAATACTAAGGGCATTAAAACATAAATAGAGTTATGTACCTCGATGTGAGTGTTACAATTCTCCCCCCTTATAGGAATTTCGTCCTCAAAATTCAAACGAACAATTCAGGGCAACGGTTCCACATATCTTGCTCTACCTCCCATGTAGCTTCATCTACTTTATGATTCCTCCATAGGACTTTTACTAATGGAATACTCTTTTTTCGGAGCTCTTTAATCTTTCTATCAAATATCTGTATTGGACGCTCCTCATAAACGAGATTCTCTTCTAAGTCCACTTCTTCTACTTTTAGTATATGGGAGGGATCACTGACATACCTTCGAAGCATCGAGACATGGAATACATTGTGCACCCTATCCATACTAGGTGGTAGCGCCAACTTATAAGCTACCTTTCCAACTCATTGCAATAATTCAAAGAGGCCAATGTATCTAGGCGCTAACTTTCCTTTGCCGCCAAAACGCAGTACCCGCTTATAAGGGGAAACTTTAATAAACACTTTATCACCCACTTCAAATTCTACATCTTTTCTTTTTACATCTGCATAGCTTTTCTATCTGTCTTGGGCTTGCTTCATTCTAGTTCTGATCAACTTGATGTCTTCTATCATTTTCTGAGTTATCTCTGGCCCAAAAGCTGTATTCAAAACATCTTTCTCTCTTACCTCATCCCAATGCTGTGGAGATCTACACCATCTACCATACAGGGCTTCATAAGGAGCCATCTTAATTGCAGACTAATAACTTTATTATAGGCAAACTCCACCAAAGGAAACATCTCATGCCAGGTCATTCTATAATCCATACAACACGCTCTCAGCATGTCCTCAAATACTTGATTCTTTCTCTCAATTTGGCCATCTGTCTGAGGATGGTATGTTGTACTAAATGCTAACCTAGTACCCAAGTTTCTTTGTAGCCTGGTCCAAAAAGCTGAAACAAATCTGGAATCTCTATCTAACACTATTGTCTTGGGCAACCCATAGAGTCTAACTATTTCCTTAATGCAAATCTGGGCTAACTGATCTGAGGTGGTACTATCCTTTATTGGAAGAAAATGGGCTGATTTAGTTAATCTATCCACTATCACCCATATCGCATTATACCCTTTTTGAACTCTTGGAAGGCTTGTGATAAAATCCATTGATATACTTTCCCATTTCCATTCAGGAATGTCGAGTGGCTGAAGCAAACCTGATGGCCTTTGGTGTTCTATTTTCACCTGTTGACAGACTAGGCACTTAGCCACATAATCTCCAATATCTCTTTTCATACACGGCCACCAATAATTCTTCTTTAAGTCTTGATACATCTTGGTTTCTCCAGAATGAGCAGTGTATGGTGTATCATGAGCCTCCGTAAGAATTTTCTTCTTCAACTTAGTATCTTGGGGAATGCATATGCGATTCCGGAAACGGAGGACACCATCTAACAGGTGGAATTCTGGTATCTTGCCCTCAAGCACTTGCTGACTTATTTTCTGAGACCATTCATCAATAACTTGTTTTTCTTTAATCTCTTCTAGTAAAGTAGGCTAAATTTCTAACCTGGCAATCCTTCCCGGTATTACCTCTATTTGTTCCTTACACAATTCTTCCAATAATTCTTTCTGTCTTGTGAGTCGGGACAAATACGCTTTTCTACTCAAGGCATCAGCTAATACATTGGCCTTTCTAGGCTGATACTTAATTTCACAATCATAATCTTTAACCAGCTCTAACCATCTCCTTTGTCTCACATTCAGCTCCCTTTAGGTGAAGAAATACTTCAAACTCTTATGATCAGTATAAATATTACTCTTAGCACCATACAGGTAATGCCTCCATATCTTTAATGCAAAGACTGCAGTTGCCAACTCTAAACATGTGTAAGGTATCTCGTCTCATACTCTTTCAATTGTCGAGAAGCATAAGCTATTACCCTATCCAACTGCATCAACACAGCACCAAGTCTTTAAAGTGAGGCATCTGTATAAATATCATGGGTGGAAACACCATTTTGCCCTTAAGCAAGTTTTCCAGGATTTTCTCAAAAATTCCAGCGAGTTCTTTGCCCCGGCAAAATTTTTTTACTTTGCCTCGCTGAAAAATTCCAGAGGATTCTTTGCCCCGGCGAACCTTTTTCTTTGCCTCGGCGAAGTCTGGAATTTCTAACACACAAGTTTGGGCAGAAAGTTCATTGCCGCAGCAACAAAATTCCTTTGCCGTGGCAAAAAGTGAAAATGCCAATTTTCTTTCTTTCACCTTGGAATAAGTAATACTAAGGGCATTAAAACATAAATAGAGTTACGTACCTCGATGTGGGTGTTAGAATGCCTACATACATGGGGGGTTAATCACTCAAGATAACTAAATCGACCATATGAGTTTAGCCTTGATTCAGTAGGTCTCTCGCAACTTAATGTTTTTATTACTTTGAATCTAGAGATCGTATCCTAGGTTATTTAATAAATAAGGAATTGGGTTATGACTGTGTCTAGTCCAACGACTCAGTAAGGAGAGATGAGACTTATCAACTTTTGGTATTTTCTGAGCTGATGTGATCAAGAGGATAGAAAGTTAAAGAGTGCTTTTATTATATGTAATTTGTGTCTAGTGGTGGCGAATAAACCTTCAATCTAGTTTCTCTTATTTATCTCTTTCATGATTGTTTGCGTGTTTTGTTTAATTTTAGTTTGCTAGTTTTTGTTGAGTTTTTATAATTTGTGACAAACCCCGTTAAAAGTAGATAATTAATTAAGTTCACAAATCCTCTACGTGAAAGACTCTTACTTGCTCTTTGCTACTACACGACTTTATATTAGAATTTAGTAAGGTAAAATTAGGTGTTGCATTTGCACGCATCAATGCTAAGTGCAAATCCTACGTCCATTGTTCTTATATAGCTATCTGTGTTTTCTTTGTGCATAGGTACACAGCTTACAAAGTATCAATAAAAAAACATATCCCTAATTTGAGTAAAAAGTAAGTTTATATACTATTACAATGGTAAACTTGTAAATAAAGTTAACATAAACAAAATGACACATGGTGTGGTTCCACAGAATGACATGTGGCGTGAATCCATACTTCAAGGATTTACCATACGACAACATGGATAAGGAAGAACATAGCATTATTGTTGACTATTTTAATATACGTTGTTAATTCTTTAATCAATGTTTTGCTTATCAACTATTAATTCTGAATTGTAAACATCCATTTTAAAGAAGATTATAATCTTTTAATTTTTTTAACGTTGTTAATTTTGTAATATATTTTTTTATTATATGATGTATAAAAAAAATCATGTATATTTAATGAATATAGAAAATGTTATTTTTTTTTTTAATGTTTTCAAATTAGATAAATAAATATATAAATCTTATAAACACAAGGATGAAATTAGTATTCAAAGATAGTCGATGAGATGAGAAAGTTAGAAAACTGAAACTAACATTACACTAAGGGTGGCAGTGTTAATTTTCAAAACCTAGAGGCACTGTTCATTATTTCATCATTCGTAATGAGAAAGAGAGACATGTGAGAGACTGAGAGTTGACCATCTTTTTCGCCATTCCTAATGTTTGTGGGTGTATGCAGGCAAGGCCGTCTCAAGAACATTTGTGACCATAGGTAAAAGTTACTTTGGGGATCTTCTAATAATATAAGAATATATTAAAAAAATTATTTCAAGTTTATTTTTCTTGTCTTTTGAGATGCAAAATCACTAGGAGAGGTGGACAATGATCGGCGAGCTAACGCGGTTAGGTTGGTGGGGGGTTTTAGAGAGCAGATGATGGAGAAGTGATGGGTGGTGAAATGGGTGATTTCCAATGCCAGGATTGACTGAAAAATACTTGAGAAGTCGCAGCCCAAAAGGTATCAGTGACCGATGATTGGCGGAGTAAACAGATCAGGTATGATAGGGGTAGGCTGAAGGGAGGAAGATGGTGGTGTTGGGGAAGGCCAACGATGCCATGTACATGCCAAAAAGGCTGAAAATGGTTGTCGCATGTGGTGGAGCTAGGTTGCGAGATTTGTAAAAAAAATCAACCAAATCGAGGGCTATCAAGGCTAAGAAAACACTTGGAAAATGATAAATTGATGGTTCCAGTCGATTTTAGTGAGAAAATCGACCGGAATCAACTCTAAACGATCGGCGGCGAAGAGAGGTGGAGATGATTTATGTGAATGTCGAATTTTGGGATTGAATTAGGGGTGAGTAATTTGAGACATATAAATGACCATTTTAGTCTTTCATTGTTAAAAGAAATTCAATGTGTTAATGCAGGGGTGTGAATTAGAATATATAAAACTAGAGGTACAAACTTACTATTTTGTCAAACTTTGGGTGGAAATATATGTAAAAAGTATATAATAAAATTGGGCCTTTTGGTTTTTTTGGGGGGGCCATTGGATTGGCCTAGATAAGAAATTATATACTATTTTTATTTTTGTAATATATTCAAAAAAAAAAATTATAAAAAGTTTGGCCCTTTTTGGCCCTATTTTTGGGAGCCCTAGACAGGTGCCTCACCTGCCTACCCCTTGAGCCAGCCCTTCTGCTTTATTTTACGTTTTAGATTATATGTAAAAATAGATCATTTTTCGAGTTAATAACAATAATTCCCCTTAAATATAATTAAATTACAAATATTTATTGTGATTAAAGTAATAACAAAAGTTTTCTTTTCTTACTATCAATTTTTTGATATAAAAATATATAATAAATGGGTATTTAAATAAATATCCATTAACTCATCTAACTAAAAATTCTAACAGCATACTAACGACTCACTAAAGATATGGGATCTATGTTGTTTTTGAAATCTTTAGAGAAATTTTGTTATTTGATTAAAACTTAGGGAGTTCAAAAACTTAGGCTTCGTTTGGTTCAAGATTGGGAATACTACTCTTAGTATTCCCAAAAAAGTTAAACAGTAAAATACCCAAAAACTCTCATTTTTGAGAATACTATTTTCAATATTATTCAATTTTTTTTAAACCCTCTAAATTTGTTAATTTAATTAAATACCCCTAAATATTTTTTTTAAAATTACAAAAACACCCCAACAATCCACATTTACTAGATTCCGGCCACCACCGCGGAAAATGGCCGAAATTTGGTAGGATGGCGCACTACCGGCTTGAATCTGGCCGGTAGTGCGTCGATCTAGCCTTTTCCTAACCTGCATCCGCTGGATCTCCGGCCTTTCTAAAGGCGATCTAAGGCCAAAGATCTGGCCGTTGACGGCCAGATCTTTGGCCGTAATAGACGGTCACGACGACCAACAAACGGTCATCGTTGACCATCAACGACGACCATTTGTTGGCCATCGTTGAGCAAATACGGCCGTATCTGGTGATCTGACGGCCAACAGTCGTAGATCTCGCTGCGCCTTGCCGGCGGATCCACCGTGGATCTAGCCGGAAAAGGCCATATCGGCGCATGACCGGCAAGATCCAGTCGGTCATGCGCCGATAAGGCTACTCCGGCCACCTCCGGTGGTGGTGGCCGGCTGGGGGTATTTGAGGGTGGGTTAGGGGTGTTTTTGTTAACTTTTAATGTTTTATTTGTAATAGCCACTACTACTCAAAACTTTGTAAAGAAATACATATAAAATAACATAAGGAAATTGGGCCCAAATTTTTCTTTTATTAAACATATATACATACTCTTTACAAACATATACATTTTTACACAAAATGTATAACATAAATAAAAGTCATCAAAAACATCAGGGGACAGTGTAACCACTCCTCCTCGCACGCCGACATCCATCCGACAGTGTCCTCACCTAGGTCCTGCAAAACATGGGAAAACAACGGGGTGAGCACTAAAATAATGCTCAGTAAGTAAATCCTCTACTCATGCTAGCCCCGTAACTCTCTCTCTCTAATTCTTTCCTTACAACTCCCCGTTCAATAACTCTTTGGGTACGTCTTTCTTTTCCTCTTTCTCTTTCTCTTAGAAACTCTTAGAAACTCTTTTCTCATAACTCTTTCATAAATCATGACCCCATCTCACCGGGGGCACGGCCGGGACTCACTCCCGCTCTACGTGATCTCTATTCACTCTAGCCGATCGGACTCGGTTATGCATGGATTCGGAACCCTTGGCCATGTGAGTGTATAATCTCTCTCTCTCGGGTACTCGGGTATAGCCCTCATCCGCATGCACTCTCACGGGCTACACCACTTCTCTATCTGATACTCATGCCGCTCTCTCAATGCGGCGTACATGCGGGAATACTCTACCCATTACTCACGGGTTCCCCATCGCACAACCTACTCTATTCTCTTAACTCTTAACTCTTAAAGAACTTATACTCATATTCTCTACTATATCTCAAGCTACATCTTACTGCTTAAGTGCATAAACAATTGTGTAAAGCTAACTCATGCTCACTAATGCACTAATGAAATGCCAACTACAAGATTTCCTCAAACCCGTCATTCTGCACAGGTCACACTAAAACAGCCATAACTTATGCTATACATCTCGGATTACTACGGTTCTGGTCTCGTTTCAAAGCTTAGAAACAGGGCTACAACTTCTCTGTTTTGGTCTCAGCCCAGTTCGAACCGTAAGATACTCAAAAATTACTTAGAAAGTTACGGCAGTGACAGGGCAGATTTCACTTAGGCATTTCTTCAAACATCTCATGTGCATATAAACACCCTACGAAAATTACTACTAAACTTCATTTTTCTAGCCATCCAAAATGGGGAAAAACTCCCTCAAATACTCATAATCCCTGTCAAGAAAAGCACTCCCAAAAAGGATTACACAACATCTCTCAAACTTCATCTCAAACTCCATTCTCAATACACATATCAACAACACTTCTCATATTTAATCAATCCCAACTACTAAGACTAAGCACACATCTCATCTCAATTTTCAGTAGATATACCATGTACATACATAATTAAAATAAATCTCTACTCAAAGCTTAGTCATAACTCAACTTGGTTGGATTTACTTACCTTGTGCAAAGATGGGTTCCTTAGCACTTTTCCTTCCCTTTGTTAGCTTGTCTCTTCTCTACAACTCAAAACAACCACAAGGACAGCAACAACACAATAAGACTTCACTATAAATACAAGAAAACTCACATCTAAAGCATGAATTCTTACCTTAGAAAGCTTTAGATGAAACCTTTACTCAAAACCCCTCTTAAAAACCTTAAAAATCTTGGAAAATTAGGTGGAGAAATTGAGAGAATATGGGCAATGGAAGAGGCGGTGGAATGAAGATGAATAAGGGCTTTCTCTACACTTTACCCTTTTTAATTTATATTATAAGCTTCATTTCCCATTTTGCCCTTGTCCTTTCTTGGAAATTCCATCTATATCCTTTGATTCTTTACAATTACACCCCCATACAAACCCAATCTCTACTAAAATTCCTTTCATTTTACTCCCCACTTTTCCTACTAATTAAGGGTAGAATGGTCATTGAGTCCCAAAAGAAGAATTCTCTAGAAAACTCAAGAATCTTTGTTTTAGGCTCTTCGCCGCGGCGAAGCATTTTTTGTCGCCTCGGCGAAATTGGGCAGAACCTACCCGTAATGCCACTTCTCCTCCTCGCCGCGGCGAAGTTTCTTCTTCGCCCCGGCGAAGTTTGAATTTCCAACTTCACCAAAACTCAACCCATTTCAAGGCAACAATTCAACCAACTCAACATATAAACTCAATTTAAGTTAAAACAATAAACTTTTAGCTAATACGACAAATCTTAAATACGTACCTCAAGTGGGATATTACATTATTATAGGGGGTATTTTATAAAAAAACAAACATAAGGGGCATTATATTAATTTATAAATCCTACATCGTAATACCCACCCAATTCAACTTTTTTTTAACTTTTTTCAAAAAACTTTTCCCAAAACCTCCAAATTTTGAACCAAACGAAGCCTTAAATTTTTTGTTTTTTTTTTATCAAAATATGATTGTTATGTGATTGATAACCTTTTCTTTTAATTCACTTAAATTCATTTAATAAATTTAAGTTGTTGTATGAAGAATAAATTAATCTCGTATATAATATATTAATTCTTTTATCTATAATATATTTGTTAAAATTATCGAATGCACCTAAAGCAACAAAAACAAAATGTTAGACATCCTTGCTTACGCTAGCAAACATAAAGACACAAAGGCCAAATATTATAAATATTTTTTAACTCTATGTTTCATAGATGAATATTTTTTTTTTTTTTTTTTTTTTGTAATTGATAATTTTATAAAAAATAAAGAATTAAAAACTAAAGGAAAACCTTGATAAAGCTATGACAAGGGAAAGTTCACTACAAACACAAAAAACCAACGAAGTTTAAACCTTTACAAGAACAACCCACTCCTTATAAAACAACAAAACAAGGAAGCCTAATCACAAGACCTCAGCAAAGCCAAATGTAAAAACAAACAAACAAAAACAACGGATGCTTGACAAGCCCCCTTTAAAAACCCTTGACCCACAAAAAATTTTAGCAGCAGCTCACGAAAAGTGAAAGGAAAAAGGCCAAACCAAACTACTGCCATCTGCTAGCAGCCATGGGACACAACACCCACCACGGCAGAAAAAGAAACTAGCCTCCCAATTAGGCCTACAAACGAACCGAACACGAACGAACACCCCCGTTCGAAACTCGTTCGATAAGCATCAAGGGGAGTTCGAAATCGTGTTCGAACTCGAACGAACATAGAATGGTTGTTCAAGTTCGTTCGATTAGCAAAACGATCTGTTCGTGATCGTTTGATTAATCGTTCGATTAACTCGTAAACACCTGTTTGAATAACTTGTTGAATACCTGTTCGAATAAAAAAAATACATCAACTTTCCAATTCATGCTCTTAAAAACAAATATACACCCATTGAATTCAGCATTTGAAGAAAATGTAGCTCGAGCTGAAGATAACTAAAACTGAATTTTTCTGTATTGAATGAATAAATGTACAAAAACAGAACAATTTGTTCTTTTATAGACAAATACAAAACTCACCGTTTAGTCACTCCTTTTAGACTTTACAAAATTATAGGTTATCTCATATATATATATATATATATATATATATATATATATATATATATATATATATATATATTATTACATAAATTATCATAAATATTTTAAATGTCTACATATATATTTTGTATCAACACTCATAAATTCATAGTGGAACGAGGGTCTATTATAATATATGATCAATACATATGTGTGATTAATTTGTTATATATATATATATAATGTATAATTATGTATATACAAAATTATTATCATACATATATTAATCATAGATTAAATATGTTTAATATGTTATTAAATTATCAAAATTATAAGTTATCATATATATATTATCATTACTGTCTACATATATATTTTGTATCAACACCTATAAATTCACAGTGGTATGAGAGTCTATTGTAATATATGATCAATACAAATGTGTGATTAATTTAGGTTTAATTAAACTATTATGTTATTAAATTTGTCATCCTATATATCACTTGATTATACAATATGTTATGTTCATAAATTTGTCATATTATATTTAATTAAGTTATTATATTATTAAAATTGTCCTGCTATATATCACTTGATTATACAATATGTTATATTCATCAATTTACCATACTATATTTAATTAAATTATTATGTTATTAAATTTGTCGTGCTATACATCACTTGATTATACAATATGTTATGTTCATCAATTTACCATCCTATATTTATTATTTATTAATTGAAATACTATCTTATAATATTTAATTATTGATTACATTTGGAAAAATATGAAGTAATTATATTATTAGATTTACTATGTCATATATCACTTGATTATACAATCTATTATGTTATTAAATTTGTCATGTTATGTATCATAATAATTTATTGTTTTTTAATTAAAATACTATATAGTTATATATTTAATTATTGATGACATTTGAAAAAAAAAATTCAAACATATTATATATATAAGAAAGCATCATAATATTTTATTATAGATTACCATTTAAAAAAAATACAAATCATCCAAACTAAACCAAGCATAATATATAAAAGAAAAAAAAATATAAATATATATAATAATGTATACCATGTTTTTCGAACATAAACGAACAAATAATCGAACAAATTGTTCGCGAAAGGATGGATCAGTCAGTCGAACGTATTATATTCGTGAACATAATCAAACGAACGTCCTATGTTCGAACTCGAATCGAACATATTATCGAACGAACATCAAACTGTTCGCGAATAGTTTCTTATCGAGTCGAGTCGAACAGTTATCGAATGAACAGCTCGGTTCGTTTGTAGCACTACTCCCAATAAGGCCAAAACCTAACTGCTACCATCTGCCAGTAGCCATAGGACACATCACCCACCACAGCAGAAAAAAACCAGCCTCCCAACTCATAGCAGCCCTCAACCCCTCCACCTACTTACACTTGCACCTCTCCAGTTCACGGATGAACATTTGTCGCCCCTAATTTAAGCAACAATGTCTCAAATATTTTTAAAGGGTTAATTTTTAATTTTATTTGCCCTAATAAATAGTTAAGTTTCAAGGGTCATAACGATTTTATTAGATATTTTCCTAAAATTATCAAAAGCCCTCTCTAAAATATTATAAACCCCCTAAAAATATCAAAAAACCCAAATTAAGAGTGTATTTAATATTTTCCGAAAAGGTGTTTTAAACTTATCTATCTCTAAAATAAACTCTTTTTTTTAAATTATATTTATATTTAAAGAATAAAGAGTATGTTGGACTCTTGTTTTTATGGATAAAATCTTTAAAAAGTTTTTTGGAGATACTCTAATGGTAACTAAATAAACTCTATTTTTTAAATCCAAACATGAATTTTAACGTTCAAATGATATTTTCATAATTTTCTGCAAAGTATTTATTGTTAAACAAATTGAGATTTCGATTAATTTTAAATTAATTTTGAATAAATTGATATGATATTGCATAATAATAGAAAAATAGGTATTTCAATAGATGGAAAGATGATATTTCCAAATCAGTAGTGCCAAACTTCTTTTGCGAAATATAAGGTGTTGAAATGACATTCAGAAAGTAGCAGGCTTCAACTGAGTAGAGAAAATTGAGTTGCTCACCTCCACTTAGCTCAAGTAATATATTAATTGGTTATAAAAAGAGAACAAGAGAGACAGAGACAGAGACAGAGAGAGTTAACAGAAAGATAATAAATGGGTTGGAAAGGGATTCTGGGTTTTGAATATGGAATTGTTCAGCGGCCATTGGGACCTTATATTTCAGGTCCAGAGCTTGTAGCTGCGTTCGCTAATGCTGGTGGGCTTGGTCTCTTAAGAGCCCCTGATTGGGTACTTCAAGTCTTTTCTCTTCCTTTTGAATATCTTCATCGTGTCTTGCAAATTATTGTTCGCAATTATATGAGTTGAGTATGGTGTGTTTCAGTTTAATTTTCGAGCACTTCTATTGATTTTCTCAAACTTTTCTCTGATCAGGAATCACCAGAATACTTAAGGGAGCTAATAAGGAAGACCAGAGCATTAACGGACAAACCGTTTGCGGTTGGTGTTTTTCTGGAATTCCCCCATGAAGAAAATATAAAGGCTATATTGAAAGAAAAAGTTGCAGTTTTACAAATTTCATGGGGTGGATGTTCAAAGGAGCTTGTACACGAAGCTCATTGTGCTGGTGTAAAAGTTTTTCCCCAAGTGAGTGTTGCAGCTGCTTTTATATGTCAGTCAAAATCCGTTTATTGAAATTCATATGGCATTTTGTCAATAAATTTGATAGCCCTGATATGTAGTTAATAGGAAAGTACTCATTTATAGAGTTTATGTTGAGTATCAATCGGTCTATTCGGTTTTGTACTTGTGAATTTCTCCTGATGTGTTCAGTCTATTCGATTGGAGGTCGGGAGTTTCGAAGAAGCAAGAAAAACAATTGAAGCAGGTGTACATGCGATTATTGTCCAAGGACGTGAGGTATGAATTCCTTTAGGTTTCATAAGTTTAATTGTGTTTCCATTTTCAATGAAATTGAAAAAAGTAATAGCTGCTACCAGCAGGATATTAATTACAATGTGATTTGATTTTGCATCGGTTACATGTTTTATGTCTGAATTTATACGAAATAGTTTGTCTTGACTCTTGCACTGACATTTAGATTTCTCATTTGGTTAAGGAAAGGAAAAGCATATAATAGATTTGTGTTTTCTGATGGTCAAAGGCCACCCACTACCAGTCTTTTACTTTGATGAATGAAGTGATATTCTACTTCTATTTTAAGTCACAAAGACAGCCGCCTGATTGTATGATACGTAGTTGGTTGAAGTTTTGATCAAGCTGGTTGACAGATATATTCTTGGGAGGTACAAAAAGAAAACTCACTAAATATATCATAGAAAAACATATATGGATATAAGTATAAGGTAGTGGGTTCAAAAATAGTATTCCGCTACTTGACGTCCCATCCGACCGCATCTCATCTACTACCTGCAAAAATAGTAAAATCAACGGGGTGAATACTAATTGCTCAGTAGGTAAACCCACAACACTTCTATTCTTTCTCCGTTACTCAGATTCTGAATTTTCTTTCCTTACACTAAGCTTCTCTATTCTTCTCTGTTTTCTATGATTCTAGTTTCTCACTTACCGATATGTAAGCACAAATAGGGAAACTAACTCGAGATAGTAGAAATGGCATGATTCATATGCACAGATGCATAAACTTTTCTATGCAATGCATTTTCTTTTTTTTTTCTTTTTTCTGTTTTCTTATTTTATTTTTCTTTCTTTTTCTGCATTTCTTTCTTTTCTTTTCTGTTTCTATTCTTTCTTTTCTGTTTTTCTTTCTTTTCTTTTCTTTCTTTCTTTTCTTTTCTTTCTTTACCGATCGGACTCGGTTGAGGCATGGATTTGGAACCCTGGCCATGTGAGTGTATTCTCAAATTCTTTCTTGGGTATAGTCCTCATCCACATGCACTTTTTACGAACTGTATAAATTCTTCTTTTTTATTCTGAGGCCGCTCACTAAAGGCTGCGTGCATGCGGGGTTATTCTTCTCTGTCACTCACGTGTTCCCCATCGCAACAACCTTCTCTTCTCTTCTCTTTTTATATTTCTTTAAGTAAAATTTCAGACTTGAATTGTTCTTTAATTATATTTCTTAAAACAATAATTCTACATTTAATTGTTTTTCTTTCTTTCTCTTTATTCTTTAATGTTCTCATACATCTATATGTTCATGTAAATATGTTCATTCTTTGCTATTCTTTCTAAATGTAAATGCTCAAATGTATGAATACATTATGGCATATAAAGATATCATTATGGAACTAATATTCTCTACCAACAACATTTCCATAACAAGATAATAATCTAACATACTCATATATGCACTTCACTTTGAAATTTCATCAAACACCTTTCATGCACATACAAACCTGAAAATTGGTTACACTTCCCCATATCTCTCAAGTCACCAAAATTAGAGCAAACAACTCCCTAAAACCATCAATCAACCTAGCCGAATTTCATCCTCCACCTTTCTACATCCATTCTTTCATTTTTCATCCAAAATCCTATCAACTCAACACATACAAATACATCACTTCTCATCACATACCAATAAATCAAATCTCATCACATACTAATAAATCAATTCTCATCACATATTAATAAGTCATTTCTCATCACATACTAATAAATTACTTCTCATCACATATAATAAATTACTTCTCATGGCCATGAAATTCACATATCAAACAACCTCAATTTTCAATCCATAATTCTCATCATCCAAACACACATACAACATATAAAAATTTCTCTACACAAATATTTATCCGATCAAAGCTAAAGTTGGATTTACTTACTTTGAATTTGAGCAATTCCAACACTATAATCTCTCTTTGGTAGAATTCCCCTTCCTCTTAAACCCTAAGCATATAAAACCATAAGAATTCAAAACTTTAAAATTTAATCTCACATCTTGGTATAAGAATCTTACCTTTTGATGCTTAGGATTGAAAATCTATTAAAATCTAGCCAAAATCCTATGAATTTCCTTGAAAATTTAGTGAAGAAATTTGAGAGAATTTGGGGTGAAGGTGGCGTGAACTATGGGTAGAGTGACTAGGGTTTCTCTTCTTGAACTCTTATTACATAATAATATATATATAGTTTCCCATTTTACCCTTGCGCTTTCTAAAAATTCCATCTATGTCCCTTAGCCAATTACAAAAATGCCCTCATTTTTATTAACTTCTCCATGTTATTCTACTTCTTTTCACTCCCTACTTTTTCAACTAATTATGAGTGAAAATATCATTTTACCTCTAATGAAGTTTTAAGGAATTTTCTTCAAACTTGTTCAAAATAACTTTAACAAAATTCAACTAAGGGTATTAGGGCATAAATAAAACTACGTACCTTGATGTGGACGTTACAACGAGATATCATCAAAATATCAATCACATCAATCAAAAAGTAAGTACATTAAACCATAATTAAAACTAAATTCTAATATCTTGATTTTTAATAGTAATGTCACATCAAAAATATCACATAATAGTACAATGCATCAATCAACAATAAATAAACATGATGATCTAATAATGATATCTTATTGGTACAGTTTTAAGGGAAACGGTAATAAATATTTTGTTAAATATTCAAGTCAGATGTTGTGATGATGTAATAATATATCAATTAATACAAAATATATCAATGCATCAATCAACAATATGTAAACATGGTGATCTAATAATGATATCTTATTGGCACAGTTTTAAAGGAAACGGTAATAAATATTTTGTTAAATATTCAAGTCAGATGTTGTGATGATGTGATAATATATCAATTAATATAAAATATTTATACGGTTTGACATTGGTTTTGTTTAATTGTTTATGTTTTATTGAGTATGCTAGTTTGTTAATTAAAATTTTGTTGATTCACATCAGAATATATTTTGATTTGTTTTGTTTAATTAGGAATACAAAAGAAACAGATGGAATATGAATAAAGATGTTATAATAAATAAATATGGTTGCTTAAGAAGAATAAGTTCTAACTGGCGTGAGTTTAATAGAAAGGATAAGAAGAATAAATTGGAAAAGGTGGTAAAAATGTATATGCATGAAAATATGACATTAAATATCAAAGACATGTCTACAAAAATAATATTGATTTTACGATTAGACCATATAATATTTAGGTAGTCTTCTCAACTTGCATGAGTGATTTAATAACATCTGTGTACAATTGATATTAATAATTATATAGATATAATTATTAATTTTATCTTAACATCTGATCAATGACTTCTCTGAATTTGTGTTAGTATCACTTTAATATTATGTCAATTATTTATTTAAAATTTAAAAGTATTTATTTGTTTTTTGAGAATATAAAAGGTGATTTGGGAAAACGAATAAATGTCTAGTAATAAGTAAACATATTGATTGAAAAAACGTTAATAACTTTTTGGATAAGAGAATACAAAATGGTAGCAAACATAATAAATATTTTGTTAAGTATTCAAGTCAGAAACGTCATGATGATATTATAATATATTGGTAACTGTGCTCCAAATGGATGTTATCGTTCAACGTGCAATTTGATTTGGTTGATTAAAAAAATGATTTATCTTAACATCTGGTAATAACTTTTCTGAATTTGTATTGGTATCACTTTAATATTATGTAAATTATTTATTTAAAATTTAAATTTTTTTTTTTTTTTTTAGAATACAAAAGGTGCTTTGGGAAAACGAATAAATGTCTAGGAATAAGTAAACACATCGATCGACAAAATGTTAATAAGTTTTTGAATAAGAGAATACGAAACGGTAGCAAACGTAATAATTATTTTGTTAAGTATTCAAGTCAAAAACGTCATGATGATATTATAATATATCGGTTGGATAGTGAATAATGGTTCAGCAACCGTGCTCCAAATGAATGTTATCGTTCAGCGTGGGATTTAATTTGGTTGGTAATAGAATGAAAGTTTTTTTCGATGTACGATAGGAATGTTTATTTATACATTTTGTTAATTTATATTATAATATATTTAAATTGATGTTTGTCAAACATGTGTAGACAATCCAATGAGTTTTAATTTGTATCTTCAGAATAAATTAAAAAGTATTTAAATTTTTACATGTGTAATAAATCATATAAGGAACTCACTAAAGATTATATTTCATACATACTATTTGGTAATCTACATTCCATCTTGGACATGTGATATTTTCTAGTGACGTTGATATGTCCCAATGTATATGATTTTGATTCACTTTGTCGCAAATCCGAAATATTCTCCTTTTAATGAGAATTGTCACAGTTGGAGTCATGGACTTGAATACTTCCTTGCAATTTTTCAGTTTGTGGAATTGATTGATTAGTTTCACTAATTTCATTAGAATTTTTACACCTCTACTGTCGTGCATAGTGATTAGAGCAACAGCGGTCTGATATATTGCTTGCTGGTAATTTTGTTTGCAAGATGCAATAAGTAGTTGTAATCCTCTGTTTCTAGCATGTTCCACGGAGAACAAATGTGTTCCAAGCAGTAGTGAAGCTTGCTTATTTTCTGCTTTTGCAAGGATCTTCAAAATTGAAAGTCCCGCCATTTGTATTGCTGGTAGTTTGTGTCATTGTTTGAAGATGTTTCTTCTATGTAGACTTGCTTTACGTTTGTCTGTTTGTTTAGAGATTTGTACCTGTAAATTGTAAGGTAAATAATGGTTTTCAAACACAAGTTGCACAATAATTAAAAAAAAAAAAGTGTTTTCCAAACACAAGATCCACAACAACAACAAAAAAAAGTGTAAATAATAGTTTCAACAATTGGTAATCATAATATCATTACCTGTATGATCAAGAAGTTAACAATAAAAAGTGTGAAAAATATGGTTTTGTTAAATATCGATTCTAACATGTATTTTGGTTTTAATGTATTGGAAAATTGTTAAGAACTAAAGACACAAGTGATTCGGCATAATCCGTTTCAATTGTTAGGAGCAGAGGTGGAAAAATAACCCGTCTAGCCCAACCTGGCCTGGCCCGCGGCTGGTTATAGGAATTGGCAGACCCGGCCCGCCAACAAGGGCAAGTCAGGTTAGGCCCGCCTCTTAGCCAAAAAGGCTGGCCCAGCCCGACTCGCCAACCCTAACTCGACAGGTTTTGATGTGGCTCGGGCCGGGTTAGCCCATAATTTTTTTTTATTTTTTTGTTTTTTAATTTTTTTCTTTTGTGTAATTGTTTTTACTTTTTAGTTAACTTTTCAAATATCAATAATTCAATTAAATTATTATTAATTTTTTTTTTTTTTGTTAACATTTCAAATATTAATTTAATTTTAATACAATAAATTGTAATATAAGAAAAATTAGATTTATTATTTATCAAAAAACAAAATAAGAAATTACAACAATTATTACCTCGTTAAAAACCTTACCAAGAAAAGTCTAATGGGACAAAAACTTGGTAAGGAAAAAAGAGTACAATAATTGATAATTAATTTACAAGTTACAATTTACAAAACAACTAATTTGGGGGTTGACTAAGACCTCCCTCATCCATATCATCTATATTACAAAATTGAAATGATTCTATTAAAGTATCGTTGACAACCTCGTATTGATCCTGATGGCGCGACCGTTCTCAATCTCGAAGACATGTGAGGACTTCAATCATTTTTTGTGAAAGTTTAGTCCTCCTTTCATTTAAAATTCTTCCACTTGCACTAAATGTTTGTTCGGATGAGACGGTTGAGACAGGAACAGAGAAAACATCAAAGGCAAGTCTTGATAATACCAGAAAGATACATTTTCTGGTTTTCCAATATTCTAAGACATCAAAGTTGGCTCTTTGTTGTGGATCTGCTAGTAACACTTCGGGGGTTCTCAAATATTGGTGAAGCTCATTACTCTATAATTGCATGGAGGACAGTACATTCGTTGTTGGTACTTCTGAAGAGGAGGTTGTGCTTTGGGTTCGGGTCCTCTTCGGCCTATTAAGTGCATTCCAGGAGTCGAAGTCTTCATTTGTTTCTTCTGATGCAACTTCCCCGGGTATTTCGTCTCTTTGCTGGTTCCTATACCTATTTTCATATTGCAAATATACATCTGCAAGACACTCTCTTACCTCTCCTAGTTGATTGGTATATGCTTCGTTTTGTAAATTTTCAGTTAATGTGTCTAAACCATTTTCTAAACCTACTACTTTAATTCTAGGATCAAATATAGCACCTAAACAATGAAGAAAATGAATGGGTTTCCAATATTTTTTAAATTTTAATTCCATTGCCTGTATTGGTCCCGCTAAAATTTCATTGTTTCTGTTTTTTTCTAAATAAATCTGAATTTTTTATAATTATATGTATTACTAATGGACTAGTAGGATAATACACACCATAAAGTTGTAAAGTGGATTGGTAAAAAATTTTAAGAAAAGAATGAAATTTTCTAGCTATATGCCAATCATTTTCTACCAAATAATGAGGACCTCTATTATTTGCTACAAAATAACTAATTAAATTTGCATAAGGTAAACATGAATCAAGCATTAAATAAGTAATATTCCATCTAACAGGCATGTCTAATGCAAAAGTTCTAGGAGACATATTTGATTTTATACAAGCATCTTGAAATTCAACATTTCTTTTATTACTACTAGTAATCCAAGCTAAAGAATCCCTAATTCTATCAATATTATTTCTAATTTTTTTCATACCACTTTTCACAATTAAATTAATAATGTGACATGCACATTGTTGGTGAAAAAACTTCAAATTGTCATAAAAAAGAAAATTAATTTTTAAAAAATCTATAGCTATACTATTAGCACTTGCATTATCTAAAGTTAAACTTATCACTTTATTAACAACATTATAATCTTCTAAAACTTCAACAATTTTATTATAAATTTGTTGACCACTATGATCCACATCCATTAATCTAAATCCCAATAAAGATTTATTTAATTTACATTCGTTATCAAAATAATGACTAGTCACACAAATATAATCTTGTTTAGCTCTACCACTCCAAATATCGACGGCTAGAGCCACTCTGACATGACAACCATGTATTTTATTTTTTAATTCTAATTTCATTTTCCCAAACAATTTTATTAAATCATTTTTAGTTGCAATTTTAGAATAACTTTTAAATCCTGGAAAAAATGAATTTTTAATAAATCTTTCAAAATATTTATCTTCAATCATATTAATAGGTTGATCAGTTGCAGCAATATATAAAGCTAATTGTTCCCTATATACATCAGAATTATAACGCCAAGTAGTACCCATATTAGTTATTTGAGTTTGATAGGTTTCTCTATTTCCATGTTGAGTAATATGTTTATTAGCATGTCTTTTTAAAGTACTAGTACCATTACCTGAATCAGCTTTATAAATATTTCCACAATACTTGCATCTTGCTTTCTTCACTTGAACTCCATTTTTTGTCTCGTAAAACTTATTGAAATGAACCCAAACGTCTGATGTGTGCCTATCATCGATTTTGACTACAGTTGATGAACCTGCTTCTGCTTGAGATGAAGTTGGACAAGGACGACGATTACGAAGATGACTTTTAGAACCACCGAGAGTTGTAGCAGCATGGGGAGGAATCAGGGAGAATATTATGAGGTGTATCTGATTCTGAGACTGGGAAAGCAGGACTATTTGAATCTACTGCATTTATGTTAGTAAATTTAGGGGGATTAGTATAGTTTCCTTCATCATCGAAATCGATTGGATGAAAATATCTATCCATTGTAGTTAAAAAAAAAAAAATTGATATAGAAGAAATAAAAAATTAAAGAAGGAGAATTGGAATTTGGAAATCTGAATTGAAAATTGTAAAAACTAATAAAAATTAAAATGAGAGCAAATTGACAACAAAGAGAATAATTAAGAGATTTCAGTAGAGATTAGAGAGAATGAGAGAATTTGGGATGTGAGAAAATATGAGAGTTTAGGCCTTATTTATAGAAAAAAAAGGGGAAAAGAAAATGACGAAAAAGATCCCTCCAACTACTATAAAATGGCTATATTTCAAGGGTAAAAGGGGTATTTGAAAAAAAAATTACTTAATTTTTTTTTAATTTTTTTCGTCCAAGCCGCGGGGTTGGAGGGTTTTTTTTTTAAACTAAAAAAATTAACCCGCAGGGTTGACATATTAAAACCCGGCCCGCCCGACAGGGTATATGCGCGACCCGCCTTTTAGGCGGTCCAGATTGAACCCGTCTTAATGCGAGCTGGGTTAGGGTTGACCCGCCTTACTCGGCCCATTTGTTCCACCTCTAGTAGGGAGTCAACATACAGTTTTCTGTAGGACTAATAAACTAATGAAATCAACAGATTAACGAAACATGATGATATTAGTAAAACTTACATTAACCATATTGCTTGAAGAGTGGTATTATTATTCTGAATTGCTTTTGCAATGATTCGTTGCACAATTTGTGATGGTAATTGTAACAGATTTGTGTGTTGTGTTTTCGTGCTTTTGTAAGGAATCATGATGTTTTGGTGGCCTTTTTTTGTGTGTAAGTATATGGAAATTATAATGTTGCTACGGTCTTAGTGGTTTATATAATTTTTGTGTAGATATTGGATAGCAAACAGTTTTTTGTGTATTTGGATTTGGTAGATATTATCGTGTTAATTATTAATGAGAGTTAGCGTTGTTATTTGAATCTCGTTTTTAGTACTTTTTGTAAATTAATGATGGCATTTTTATTTTGTTGAACATTGATTATTTGATTTTGTTATATCTATCAGATATCACTGCTTCATTGTTGATTCTACTGAGAAAAATTGATTATTCTCTTCAACGAATACAAATTTTTTTGTCATAATCATTTAATGTTAAATATTAATTTATCTTAAATGTAAACGGTTTGCATTCATCTATATCTCTACACTGGTATATTAAGTATTTGACACATTCGATTAGTACGAATCTTTCTAAATTCATATAAATTAATGTATTGAATGATATTTTGTGCATTGTACATGCATTATGTACATATATTATGCAAGTGTCTGATGCTCCGAAAGTTCTATGAGATAATTGGGCAACTAGTCAAATTAAAGAGGGTGCCTCTACTGTAATAAGATGGGAGGATCTAGACACTAACATATTGGTGAAAATCTTCCTGTCTTTTGATGTCTTCCAGATGAGCTCAAGGATTGCTCACATTTGTAATTCATGGCGTTCAGCTTGCTGTGATCCTCTACTTTGGAAAACTCTTGATTTATGTTGAGATCAAATTTCATCAAAATCCCATTAGAGCCTTATGTTGATGAGTGTTCTGATAAGACATTGACTCGTTTGTTGAAGATTTCATTGAGTCTCAACTAAGGACACATAAGAACCTTGATTTTTCACTTTAGTTTGTATGTATGGGACGAACAGTTTACTTATATTGCTGAAAGGTAATTTTTTTTATGTTTCTGTTTAAAACCTTGCTAAAAGGTAATTTTTTTTTATTCTCACTATTTATTGACTAAGTTTTTGGAATTGCCTTTGGTACCAGTGATCATCATCTTTCATTTTCTTTTTGGTACAGTGAATTGGGAAGTAACCCACCATATATTGTTGTCTGCAAGTGTCCCCAGCTGAGGCGTCTCATTATGCTAGTTTGGAACAAAATAAAAAAGGATGTAATTTGCAAGGCCAGTCGTACATGGAGACTTTTGAATCCCCGACAATGCCTAGTATAGTAAATCCGCCTTATCTTATAGAGGAAATAGCCCTAAATTGCAAGAACTTCAGTGAACTCAAGGTCATGGGTCCTTTTGATGTTCTCTTTGCTTCTACGATAGCCAAATTTCTTCCAAATTTAAAGATTTTGAGCTTGAGATGCTCAGTGATAGTTAAGGATGCCCTAATGCTTATATTGGATGACTTACCAAACCTAGAAGTCCTCAAAATATCACATTGCCTTCTTATAGAAGGTCCACTGCTTCCTCCATTGATGCCTGAAAAAATTATTAAGAAGCTAGATAAAATTATCTTGGAGAAAGCTGCTAGATTACATGAGTTCTTAACATGTATTGAGCACTCGTGCATCATGTGCCAGCGTGCTCGAAGTGATGAAGGCTTTATGAGGTGGTACAAGTATGAGGAAGGCCTATGGAAAATGGATGAGACAAGGTCTCTTACTCTTTTATTAGAACACTATAGAGTCTATAATTTTAACATATGGTTTTGCTTGTATGTAATATCTACATAATATGGTGTTGAATAAGCATATATAGAATCAGTTTGTTGTGTTTTAGGTTGTCATCCTCTTAACGCTTTCATTTTAGGTCGTCAACATTGTAATACTTGCATAATTATCTTCTCCCAAGGGAAAAGTATTATCTATCTGCATACTTATGTACATATGGTAAAATTTCACTTTATGTTGCTTCAAGTTGATCTTTTGTTGTCCACTAATGTTATTTCAAAATGAAGTGATTTCAAAGTAATATGCAATTGAGTATATTATATGTTTCTAGTTCATGTTATTTTATGTATGGAATAATTATTGCTTATATTATTGAATTTAAAATTCTATTGATTTTGTAATTGTTAGTGTCAAATTCATTTCTATTGTCAGGTTTAGTATTTGACAGTGAGGTTTTGAAGGAATCTTTGATTTTCCCTTCTTTTATACTTTTATGTTAAGTTATGGTGACGTTGTTCGGTTGAAGTGGTAATATTAAAGTTTTACAGTGCACTGTCGTTTTGGCTTTGTAAAATTCGTAAATGATGAAAAACATTGTCGTTTAAAATGCTATTGATATTTAAAGAAAATATGCAGATGTAATATTCAGTATTTTACTTGAAGTAAATTTGGGGATTTAGGGTTTTCTTTGTCAGTTTCGGCTTTAAAGGCATTTGTCCCGGTTCGTTTGTCACGTTTTCCACACCGTCTTTTCTCGTTGACTGAAGTTGAGATAAGTGAAGTAAATTTTCTTTAGTTACAATGACAATGTCATTTTTTATTTTACATTGGTCTAATTAATTTGTCATCGATTTTATCTTTCATTAAAGTGCATGTTATTCTTACGGAGTTCTGAGATTTGTTATTATTGTTATAAGAAGTTGTTGTTAGATGCTTGTGATGATAATTTGTTATGCTCAGGTTGTTTATTGGTTTCTCTGGTAGTCATGTTGCAGATTATTTTCTCGGTAAATTTACTGCTGAAATTGGTGTCTTTCTTACTACGATTTTGTTTGTTCAGGTCAAGTTGTTTATTTGTTGTTCTGGTAGTCGCGTTGCACATTATTTTCTCAGTAAATCTACTACTGAAATTGGTGTTTTTCTCATTACGATTTTGTTTATTATCTTGTTGTATTTAGTGTATATTGTAATACTGTCGTTGTTTTATGAATTAATGTTATGAAATGCCAGTGGTACAAATGCTTTAGAAGTTACCATCATTGTTATCGTCTAATTATCTATTTATTTTTCAAAACAATTGCCAAGGTTTTGGTATTCTCTGTGGTACATCTGAGATATTGTTGTTTTAATTTTTGTCTCTATCACATATCACAAAGAATAGTAATAACAAAATCTTACAATTTCTATTAAGTTGAATGATTGTCTATTTTCTCTATTTTTATTTATTTGATGATATTACTTTTTCATTGTAGTAATGGCTTCCAAAACCTTGATGAAATTTATTCGAAGACTTGATTCTGAAGTTTTGTATAAAGGAGGATCAAGCAATGATTCCAAGTCAGAATTGTTAACGCCTTTACAGACTCTTGTTTTACCTACTTCAGCCTCCAATTTTGTGAAACTTGATTCTGGTTCCTGCCATGTTATATTGATTGAAGAAGAAGATAATTAGTCAGAAGAAATTCCATTACGTAAATTGGTGAAACGGAAGAAAACTTGTCAGCAAGAGGGTTTAAATATGAATTCTAAACGAAAATGGAAAAATCTTTCTAAAGAAGAGCTAGACAGCGAATCATTCGGTCTAGGGAAAAAGGTAATGTTTTTTCACTTTATCATGTGAATATATACTTTATTTGGCACAACGATGTTAACGTGGTTTCATTGTTTTTGAAATACGCTTATGAAGTTTTCTTAGAAATTAGAGAACGATGGCTTGTTTTAGAAGATGTGATCTCATATTTGAAAAAAGAAAATGAAGATGTGATTTTCGAGGTTTGCAGATTGGAAGAACAGTTGAAAATATCAAAGGAGGCATTTGAAAAGGTCAAAATCGAATGGAAACACTATCAAGAATCGTTTATAAATGCTGAATAGTCTTTTGTAAATGAGCGGCAACAAAAGGAAGTCTTTAAAAAGAAAAGTAATGAATTGTCTGAAGAAAATGATAACATCGAATCTTTAATTGCACAAGCTGAGAAAGATAAAGAAAAGGCTTATGATTCAGTGTTAGAAATGTTTTTGGCCACCAAAAAAGCTTGTATCAAAGAATTTAAGCATAGATTCCCAAATGAATATTCTAGTTTTTTAGAGACAATTGTGTTGAAAAACGAGAAGATGCCGCCTAATAGAGATTATATTGACTGCAATGTTGTTGTACCTTTCTCTAGTCCACTTAATGCCGCTTCAGATATTGACTGCAATGTCTAGTCCACTTAATGCCGCTTCTGTAAATTTTTAAACCGTTTGTTAAATATTTTGCCAATATTTTGACAATATTTGTCATGCAAGTGTTTATAGTTGTGTTATTATTACGGACGTGGATGTATTCGGTTGATGCTAATTTTTGTGTATATGAAAAATAGTCTCCAGCCCATGTAATGTTACTTTTGTAAATATTTAAAGTGTTTAATTGTACTATTGATGTTAAATATCTTGACGATGTCTATCGTGCAAGAGTTTGTGGTTGAGTTGCATATGTAAAAAATATGCATTTATAACACATATTACATATAATGTAGCATTCATTGTATCTGACAGTAATAATATAAAACGTATAAATATCTTTGTATCAAGGAATTTATGTTTCTGTATATATTTAATCATTTAATATGACCTTTTCATATTCATATAAATATCTTTAATTTTTCACATTAATCTCTCATAAACAATGTCTTATATTATATACAATGTATCAATCCTTTCTGTTATAAACAATGTTTATAACATATCAATCCCTTCAGTTAAACACTTATTTGAAAACAATATTTGTCAATGTCTCTACCGATTCATCTTGTTGTAGGGCTAACAGAATCTTGATACCTTATCTTGAGGTTGCTCTTGATAGTGCGACGTATAATTGACCACGTGTAAAGAGCTGATGTTTCATATACAATCCTACTGTTTTGAGTGATAGACCCTAGCTTTTGTTTATTGTCATACATAAGCTAACTGTCACAAGTAACTATCTTCTCTTCAACATGAAAGGCCACTTCATATCTGCATTCAACATTATTATTCTGGGAATTGTAACAATATCCCCAATATTTGACCTGATATAATCACTGCTTGTATGGACCACTTTCCTAAATGGGCTATAATCAGTCTAGTTCCATTGCAAAGACCATCAGATTGATTCAAATTACATAGCAACATAATTGGAATGCCAATTTTTAGATGCAATTCATGTTTGGGCATGCTAGAGCACATTAGAGAATTAAGAAATTCGGTCGGATAGAGAATGTCATCATCGTTTGAGCTACCTGCTGCTTTGCAAGTGTTGTCTGAGCTTAAATACGTCTTTCCATCTGTTGGCAGACTTTGGGTGATATAGTCGTTCAATCTATGTACTGTCTCATTTTTGGGTGTCAATATTGCTCTCTCTCTCTCTCTCTCTCTCTCTCTCTCTCTCTCTCATACAGTCAATATTATTTATTTGAGCAGATAAATCTAGAAAAACAACATTCATAATTGTTTCTTCGTGACTGGTATGTTGATTAATTTTCAAGTCTTCAGGTATTTAGATGTAACTCTCATCTTCTGCAACGTCCCTTCCTTCTCCAATATCAAGTAACCATTTGTCAAAAGTTATCCAATTCTGTTGGGTTTACCAAGTTTGTCTTCAATATCATGTTCTCTGTAAGTCTCAACATTGTTACATGTTTCCAAAGGGTAGATGATGATAAACATGCCTGGATTATGTCATGTTTTTTTCCCTTTTGGTATAATTGGTAGAATCAGTCTGAAATCACCACCCATAGCAATAGTGAGGCCTTCAAATATTCTATCTGCATTTGATTGATCTTTTTCAAACAAAATATCTTTCAGAGTTCTGTCAAGAGCCTTAAAGCAATACCTATTTGCCATGGGTGCTTCATCCCAAATGATCAAAGATGTTTGCTCGAGTAGTTTTGCCAATTGTGTCCCCTTTTTTATATCACATGTACTTTCCTTAGTGATATCTAAAGGAATTCGAAAACGTGAATGTGCTATTCTTCCACCGGATAGCAGCAATGGAGCAATTCCTGATGTAGCTAGAGCCAATACAATTTTACCCTCGAATCTTAATTTGGCCATGACTGTTGACCATAGGAAGGTTTTGCCTATTCCACCATGTCCGTAAACAAAAAATGGTGTTCCACTTTGATTGTTGACGGAATCAAGGATTGAATCGTATATGCATCTTTGGCCATTGTTGAGACCCTTGTATAAATCACTGTGCAATGTTTTCATGTTGTGGATATCATAATCTAATTCCTCAACAATTAATCTATTATGTGAATTCTCAAAAATGGAACAGTTTGGAATTGGCATTCTAGGGAAATTAGCCAAGGATTTTCCTGCCTTTTTCATCAGCTTTTAAATCTCGAACAATGCATGATTCTGAATATGTTCCACAATGCGTCTCAATTTTGTCATCCGCATTTTCTATTTAAGAATGTAGGGAATATCTTCAGATAGGCATTCTGCATTTGCTTTCCACAAGTCTCTTGGACTCACCACTTCATTATATACAAGAATAGTTACAAAGAGTTGTCTTAACTGTCTTCCAATAGCCCATGTTGATGCTTCATCCAAGCAATCATTCCACTCTTTATCATCATCCAGCAATCCTAATGCATAACATGCATCTTTGAATGTACTGAATATTTCTCCGTTGACAGTTCGAATATCTTCAAATGATGTTACTCCTCTTACTAAGTTTAAAAGCATTCACAAATAATATTTCTCACCACTACCTGGAAATGCAAAATACACCCTACCAATACACCTTGATTTTGGTCGTGGGGACTATTTTCTTTCTATATCCTTCCAAACCCATTTGCTTGGAAAATAAGGGTAAGTCAATGATCTTGCGGATTGATATCGTTGATTACACCTCATCCATTCAGTCAATTTCGTTTGCGTAACAACCTTGCTTTCCAAAAGTTTAACCAAACACTTATTTGGATCGAAAATAACTGTTTGTTTGTTCTCTAAGTGGAATGGCAATCTTTCGACAGCCGGTTCTTTGTAATACATGTCAAACTGAAATATCCTCCAGCAAGCTTCCACAGAAGAGATATATCTATAATGTTTTCAATTGAATCAATTAATATTATATTTATAACAAACATGAACAAACATTATAAAAACATTATATTTGATGTATTTTGTACATACCTGCACTCCAGATATGCCTTTATTTCATCTTTGTTCTATAAAATCTCGCATTGATTGTTCTGTTGACCATTGTTTTCAATTTCCATAGAGACTCTAGTTCTATCTAGCCCTTTGTTGACATACTTGAATAGATACTTGATTAATCTATGTTGATTACATATTTCAATATTTATGTGAGCATCAAACTTAACCAAAAGATTCCTATTATAAGAAACAAAACGGTATCCAGTTTGATTCCTTTTTTTCTCAACAAATGCTTCATTATTCCGTCTTCTATACATTGGGTATCTGTTGTCATCCACAGATGTTTGATCGACAAATTTCTTTGGAAAATGATTTTTATATTTTCCTCTCTCCATACATGGTGAATTCTTGTTAACATCACCACACGGATCATGTGATTCTCAACAGCTACAAAGGCAACAGGATCGGTTTCCTTATTTGGTATTTCAATAGAAACTATTTCATCTATTTTGGATGCCTAAGGATTCTTATATTCGGAATGTAGAAAAACCAATATATGAACATGTGGGAGGCCCTCTTTTGGAACTCGATAGTGTAGATAATTGACAAAAACAATTATAACATGTTCAGCAATAGTTAGTATAATATAATTTCATATCATAAATTATCAATGAACTAGTTTTTTTAAAGAAGGTAGAAATATTATTCATTGGCTTCCTTTCTTGCCACTATTTCACCAAAATATTCACCTTTATCTCTCGCTTTAGCTCAAGCAATTTGATCTAAAAAACTCTACAAACTGCAGTTACTCTACTTTCTTGATCACATTCTCTAATACAATTATGTAGATATTGTATCTCTGGCCACTTGGGATTACAGGTGAACGTCAAAAAAATATCTGGATATCCAAAACATCTGCAAATCGCCATTGCATCTTGATAATTCTGAACACGATATCGGGGACTACCAGTGTGAGATGAAGGGAGCAACGTAGATTTCCCTAGATGTTGTGCATTAACATCATCTTTTGAAATGGCATCCATCAACCCACTGTACAAATCACTCCTCAATTTTTTCTGATTGTTTCTAATCCAACAAAATCTTTCCTCTTCAACAGCCATATATGCATCCACAATATATTGCTGCAATAATCTACCTAATCTCATCAAAGTATGCCCTTCATGTAATCTATATTGCAACTGAAATGCATAATATTCTCTCATGCTCAGCCTGTTTTTCTTTGAAGACTTTTTGTCAAGAGACTATTTATGGTTAATGTCAAATTTTGTATCCATCTTCTCCATATGGGAATAATATTGGATAACTTAATGCCAAAAAGCTTGGATGCAAGTCAGAAATTCTTTGAAGACCATTTTTTGAATGATGAACAATGATATCTTTTTCCAGTTTCTGAAATTCCAATATCACCAACAATTAAACCTGCAATTTCAGATGCAGTTGGCAAATTGTATTATCTTCCATCTTTTTCCCTATTCATTTTCAAAATGCATATTTCTAATATCATTCCAATGCATATGGTTCCTGATAGAATGAAACATTTTAACCAATTCATTGTTCACATCAAACATCAATTGCAATTCCTGAACTAATTCCCTGTCAACAGTACCATCGGCTGTATTATCTCATATATAATTTAATCTATGACTGGTTTCATACTTTGTGTCATAAATATAAAGTTGTGCAAACTGAGGTGGAAGTAACGATCCTATTCAATGGTAATTCTATCCGCAAAGTTTGAAAACATATGGACCACCTCCTTGGTTAATCTCACGGTCAACATGCCCTCCCATCGATGTAAATGAGAACAATGAATTGTATATCCTTATTTTGCTTCTGAAACTAATCCCCTTGTTACCACTACCCACATCCAATAAACCTTTTAATGGTTCTAGTGATTCTTTCGATAACGGTAACTGAACTTTGCCATCCATACAACATAATGAAAACAAAGGGATGGCTGGCTCTTGGTTCTTAATAGTTCGCTCTTCGTACCACATGGCTGATCCACAATGAATGCACTTGTTGGATGGTTCACCAAAGTTCCAGGACTCTTTTTCCACTATACAAAGAAATAACGTGATATTTTTAGAAAGTAATAAAGTTAATACTCAGATTTGTTCTGTTAATTTGGGAACTCACAATGATATTTTTTTTTCCAAGTAACTTTAATATTTGAGTCAACATTTAAATATGTCTAACTAACAATATGACATTTGTTACCTCTTTCTGTTGAGCAAGATTTTGAACCTCTATTTGTCTGTGATAAAGATTTCTTTTGTTTTTTCAATGTTTGACCTAGAAATGAAAATAATTAAAAAAGATCATCACAATATTCAACAACACTTGCAATGTTATAAATGTTTTGGCAAAGTTCCACACCTTTATTTTTACAATGTAATGAAATAACATTATCTTTTTAAAATATAACAAACTAAATGTTTAAATGTATGTTGTCAGATTCAAAACTCACGATTGTGCTGTTCTGCATTAGTAATTGGAATATTAGAATCCACATCTGCACATGGAGAAGCACCTGAAAAACATAGATTTATTTAGCCAATTTAACTTATCATAATCTAAAAAACATAGGTAACCACTAATATGGTATTTTTTACCTCTCTTCCTTTTTAATTTAGACATCTTCCCCGTTCTATTTTCCTCTCATATTCATTTACATTTACAGAAGCATTTGAAGAAGTTGTTAAACCCTTCTCTGTGTTTGATACACATTGTTTCTGTTGTTTAGATATCTCATCTGGATTTCAAAATAATAATATTAGAATTAATACTATACCATGCAACAAGTTATATAATAGAAGAGCTTAACCAAAAGGCAAAAATAGTAATTAAATATCTCGTTTATATTTATATAAGTATTTAAAGAAATTATTATGACAATTGTCACCTCTTTCTATTGAGCGAGATTTTGAACCTCTATTTGTCTCTGATAAAGATTTCTTTTGTTTTTTCAATGTCTGACCTAGGAATGAAAATAATAAAAAAGGGTCATCACAATATTCAACAACACTTGCAATGTTAAGAATGGTTCGGCAAAGTCCACACCTTTATTTTTACAATGTAATGAAATAACATTATGTTTTTAAAATATAACAAACTAAATGTTTGAATGTATGTTGTCAGATTCAAAACTCATGATTGTGTTGTTTTGCATTAGTAATTGGAATATTAGAATCTGGATCTGCACACAGAGAAGCACCTAAAAAACATAGATTTAGTCAGCCAATTTAACTTATCATAATCTAAAAAACATAGGTAACCACTAATATGATACTTTTTACCTCTCTTCCTTATTAATTTAGACATCCTCTCCGTTCTATTTTACTAGGGTATCTCATTTACATTTACAGAAGCATTTGAAGAACTTGTTGAACCCTTCTCTGTGTTTGATACACATTGTTTCTGTTTTTTAGATCTCTCAGCTGGATTTCAAAATAATAATAATAATAGAATTAATACTATACCATGCAACAAATTATATAATAGAAAATCTTACCCAAAAGGCAAAAACAATAATTAAGTATCTCATTTATATTTATAGAAGTATTTAAAGAAACTATTGGATCTTTCTTTGTCTTCGATACACATTGTTTTTGCCTTTCAGATGTGTCACTTAGAATTCAAAATAATAATAATATGATTGAGACTACATTACACAACACATTACATCATTAAAGAAAACATAAATTAATTTGCTCAACAATTATTTCATATCTATCAAAAAAGTATTGACAACCATGTAATATACAAAATAATTGTATGACTATACCAAAATAAATAAGCTAGTTATTTTTGTTCGGAATTTTTTCCATATTAATCTCTTGAGTGTTAATTGATTTCATTAATTCTCGATTATTGTTTGTACTTTGTTGTTGATTATTAATTCTAATAGCATTACTGCAACTATTATCATCTCGCTTACTATTACTTCCTAATCTCCTTAAGAAATTAGACATCTCTAAAACAATTCTAACCTAAAAGTTCCAGTTTCACTCTTAGATCACAGGACCACCAAGGTATGGGACCACCTCCGGGACCACCTAACACACGGCTGACCAACGGTTACAGGTTGACCAAGCTCACCTTCCAAGCTGACCAAGCGCAATCTAGAATCAATTCTAGAGTTCTTCTAGATTTATCTAACCCTTAATTCAACAAAGAAATGAACAGGGCTACAGATGAATAGTAACAAACAGTAAACTGCTATAGTATGTGAACAGTACCAGTGTACATTGATGAACAATGACTGTGAACAGTAATTTTGAACAATGTTTTTGCTACAGTAGCTACGGTAATGGATGTTAATTTGTGTAGTTTTTAATTGCTGACTCTTCACTTCTAATGACTCTTGGCTCTGATACCATATAAGGCAGGATCATTAAAATCTTTGAGGAATGTAATAAAGATTATGTAAGGAAAAGGAATAAAATGAAAAAGCAATAGTAAATATGTAATAATAAAGGTGTAAAGTAATGAATAATATAATAAATGTGCAAAGTATAGACGAAATTGAAGAAATGAAAATATGGAATGATAACTTACAGGAAGAAATTGATGAAGAAACGTTTTTATTGCTTGATGAGTTTTACAAAATGTTTTTCAAAGGACTAAAATTTTTGCTCTCTCACTTTTTTGATATTTTGTTCTCTCTCTTTTTTGCGTTCTACTCTTGCCATCTAAGTGATACATATTTATACTACAAAAGAGTGGATTTCAAATACATTTGAATCCGTCTGCATAATTACAATACAGAATAAAAGATAAAGTAGTTGATGAGTTGTCTTGGATACGTGTCTTGAATTATTGAGAACTTGTCATGATATTGGCCGACAAAATGATCTTGTTGATAAGGAGAATCTTGAAAAATCTTGGATATCCACCGAAAGTATTGAACACGTGATAAAGTTGGTGCTGAGTCATTGCCCTTTAGTGAAATCATAATTGATTATGGAACATTGCAAAATAGTCATCGTCGTCTTAATCACTTGGTGACTTGGTATTGTCCGAATCTGCTTTTTGAGATGAGGAAGATCCAATGGCCATAATAATTTTGTCCATATCTTGAGGGGTTTGGCATTAAGCCAACTCAGCCCGAAGTTTTGATTTTTGCGTTAGAAATGTTGATTGTTGTTGAGGTTGACATAAATGAGGGTGTTGAGAAATCCATATCTGCACGGCTGGTGGGCTAAGGTTTTGGATGGAAAAGCTAGGCCACCATTTAATAAAGAATTTTCTTTGTAATTCTTTGAATTTTGGAGGAGGAGTAGTGATATAAAATTGCCAACTCATTATCCAAGCAATTAAGAAGTTCCTGGACAATGCTAGCAAAGGTTCTTCACTATTATTGAAATTTTTGGCGAATACTTGATATCCTTCCCAAACCGAAGGTGGGAGAATTTTTTCATTTAAATCAAAAAAATTGAACCATTGTTGAAACCATTTTGGAAAAGTTTTTGGACAAGTTTTGTCAAATATAAAAAACCAAGAATGTGTTGTGTGTGATAAACATAAAGTATAAAAACAAAGTTTTGTCAAGTCAAAATGCAAATAAATTCATAAAAAGTTCTTGTTTTTAATAGATCATTACGAATGAAATAAAAATCTAGAGGGAAAATTTTTGAAAAGGTTTCTTGAAAAATTTGTCCTTAGAATTCGGGTTCAATAATACAAATTGATTAGGTTATTTCTTTTTCAATGTATTGAAATGTCGGATTAATGTTAATACGTTTTGATAGAGAAGGTGAATGAGATGTTGGTATTGTAAGGGCTTGTTGGTAATTTTTGGTGGTGATGAAGAAACAGATTCTTCATCTAAAAGAGTGAACCGATTTGATTGGGTGATAATGGTTTTCTGTTTATTGGGTTTTGAAGGCTTTGATTGTAGGGTAATAGGTTGTTGAGGTGGTAGCATCACATACGATGCTTTTGATTTTGGATTATTTTGGGGTTTGATGGGAGTGCCCATCTTTTCCGGGAGTGCCTATCTTTTTCTCACTTTCTCTCAAAAAATTATGGTCCTGAAAGTTATTATGAGAGAGACTATTAGAGTAAAACATTTTTTACGTTTGCATTTCATTGAAAACATAATTTTGAAACTTTTTAAATTTTAATGCAAAAAGTTGAAAACATGTTTTTGTAACGCAAGCATCCAAAATTTTTCTAGTATCGAGCCATTCTTTTGTGGGAACAATTTTAGACTCTCTAATTTAGTAATAGTATTTATCTTAGATATTGAAATATTTTTTAAATTACTAACGTCTTTTACTAATGGCGGATTAACGAATTCAAATGTTACATCTTGTCCTAAAATGTTCGTTGTAATTCCTTTATTGTTTACTGTAAAAGGGTAAATTTGAGTAATAAACGAGGTACCTAATATAACATCTTGATAATTTATAATTAATGTTTAATTGTTGACCATTAAGTCCATGTAATCTTTCTTTTGTTTTTTCATAATATTTTGTTGGAATTAATCCTTCTTTCATACAATTTTGATCTGCTCCTGTGTCTACTAAGGCTTGTGTAATAATATCTAATTCATGATTACTATTAATCCTAATGTAAACATGCCATTTTTGAAATTGAATTCTAGAGATTTCATTAATAAATCATTCTTCAGTTTTTTCAATAATTTTTAATTCTGATTTCAAAGTTTATGGTTGTCCTATAGTTTCTTTAGAGGCTTTTAAGCATAATAAATATGTCTTAATTTCAAAACTATCTTTTTGTAATTCTTTAACTTGATTTTTTCTTGCAAGTCACTTAGAATAACTTGTGTGGGTTTGTCAAATCTTTTTAATATATCTTTTAAATTATAAGAATCGACATCTTTTTGTTTTCTTCAGATAAAATTAATTCTTTAAGTTTTAATAAATATTCTCTTTTAATATCTTCATCTTGAATTTTATCATAATATCTAATAAAAATTCTTTTGATTTAGTAATAACATTTATTTACTTAGGTCTAGATGTTAATATCATATTTATTGATTTCATTGCACATTAGCAAGGCCCCATGCAATCACAATCTTCAAAGTCTTGTGAAGACTCACTTATTGTTTCATAAGAGTTTTCTTGAATTTGATAAATCATATCTTCATTAACTGTATTATAACTAAATTCTTCTTCAGAGTCTGTTTGAATAATATTTAATAATTGTTGTTTTAATTCTGAATTTATTTGTAATTTTTTAATTTGATCTTTTAATGGACACGTAGTAGTATAATGATCTTGTTGTTTACATTTCCAGCATGTGATAGGTTTTTTTATATATTTTCTTATTGGAATATTTTTTCTTTTTATAAAGCTTAGCATAAGATTTTTGTTCATATTTATAATCTCTTTTGTAATAAGGTTTTTTATATTGTTTTTGTTTTTTATCTTTTTTATATTTAACAGAGGGAGGTAATATTTTTTCATAACCATATTGACTACAAAATCCACTTAATTCTGTTTTCTTATGTTTTAATTCATTTTTCAGTTTAGCTTTTAATTTTAAACCAATGCAAATTATTAAAGCTTCATTGTTAATAAAAATAATTAAATCTCCATAGGTTAATTCTTCATAAGGTATATTTCCGTCATATTTTCTATATAATGCATTTTTAATAGTTTGACTAAATAATCTAGGTAGACCGTCTAAGAACCTTTCTTTCCAATAAGGTTTCCTACAGTCTGTTCTTGTGAATACTTTTTGTAAAAACATATCCTTATACCATCTAAAATCTGCCATGGTTGGACATCTTAGGTTTGATAATATTTCTTGTGATTTTTCTGAAAGCTTGTTGGGTCTCCTACAAAGTTTTTGGTTATTACATAAATTAATGTAGCTCCAGCGTCTCCTTCTTCTTGCTCATACATCATTTGACTAGTACCTTCTATTTTGACTTTCCTAATCTTTTTTGTTGCGTGTAATATGTAATATTTATGTAATTCTAGTAAATCATTACCCGACCAATTTTAAAGCATTCCCGTAAATCCTGATACTAATATTTTTGCTATTGATGATCGGTGTTGTCATGTGATTTATAGGCTAATCCTTACATAGTCATTTCTTGTAAAACATTTAATATTTGGTGTTCAGCTAATCCATTTATATTCCATTCATCTATTCATGTTCCATTATAGGAAGATCATGCCATTTGCATTACATCTTCAAATTGCATATCTGGTAAGGAAGGTCTTGGGTAATAGTTTCAAGTTTTAGGATATTTCATATTATTTCTCATTTTATTAATAGATAAGTTTTGAAAATTTTGATTTAATTCTTCTATAAGGTCAGATTCTGTAAGAACATTAATATTTGATTTAGAGAGTGATAATTCACTATGTTTTTTGCTAATAGTTTCTTCTTTTGGACTAATATTTTTCTTCATGCGAATTATTGTTCATAAATCCTTACTAAATTAGGGTGATAATTCAGTAAGGATTTTTGAGTGAAAATAAAACTATTGTAATAATTCAACCGTGTTAGGTGGTCCCATGATCTAAGAGAGAAACTGGAACTTTTAGGTTAGAATTATTTTAGAGATGTCTAATTTTTTAAGGAGATTAGGAAGTAGCAGTAGGTGAGATGATAGTAGTAGCCGTAACGCTATTAGAATTAATAATCAATAACAAAGTACAAACAATAATCAAGAATTAATGAAATCAATTAACACTCAAGAAATTAATATGGCAAAAATTGATCAATACTTACATAACTGGAACATACCACTATTTAAAAAAGACACAATATATCAAATAGGTAGTTTTGAATTTATGTCAGATTACTCTATTAAAACAATAGAAGACACAATAATGATAACAGAAGAAAGAGTTGAAGAAATTCAACTTCTTTCTATAGAAGCAATACATAAACACAGACAAAACAATTTTAAATTTTTACACATAGGATCAGTACAAGTAGCAGTAAAACAATTATTTAGATTAGGACAAAACATTTCAACATTAGTAATGTTAACAGATGCAAGAAATTTAAACTTCAATAACTGTTCATTAGCAGTATTAAATTCTAATTTAGAAAGTGGTCCAGTATATTTTGATTGTTATCCAAACTTCACAGTACGTTTATATGATCCAACAAAATTGTCTACATTAATTATTAACTTAAAAGCTTCTAATCTTACTTATCAAGATAAAGCCCAACCAGTAGCATTAATATATAGGATTCATTACAAAGTTATGAATACCACAATTAGTCCAAGAGCCATTAGGATGTCCCCACCAGGACACACAATTGTTATGGAAGTCGATAAAACAAAATATAAAACTTTTACACCAAAAAGATTACCTTGGGATGAAATTATTAAACAAACAGATTGGAAATTAGAAAAATTATGCCCTCCAAAACCTTTACATAATCAAAATGAATCTGTAATACAACAAAAAATACAAGAACCAAATTGTACAATAAGATTAAAATTTAGAGAAACTCCCTTAGAACAAAATCAACCCATAATTACTAACAAAAATCATCACAACCCTAGGATTGAAGAAATTAGTACACCTAGGCCGTCATCAACAAGTTCAACAAGTAAATTAGTAGGAGTAAATTATTCCCCTCCTGTACCAAAACCTGCATATGAAAACACATCAAGTCCACCTAGTTCACCAACACAATCAGAAGTATTATGAAATTATAATCAAATTAACACAATAATTAAACCCTTTGAAGTTAACAAAGAATTATTAAAACAAGAATTCTTGCAAAACTATAATAAGGAAAAAAGACAAATTTTCTTTACAACATTGAAACCAGAAGAACAAAATACCCTTAGATCTAAATGGTACAATACACGAGAAAAGTTGAAACAAAATATTTATTTCTTTAAGTGGTTAGAAAATAGAAAATATTATCAAAATTTGAGTGAAAAGAAAACTATTTTTGTAACCACTAATACAACAAAAAATTGGCAAACATCAACAAATAAAACTATTACATCTGTACATCCACCTTTAGAAGAAACTAAAATAGAACATCAACAAGCAGAAATAATAGCATCACCCTTTAAAAAAATTAATAAAATTGATAATGATAAAAAACAACCAACTTTAAGAGACATTAAAAATATTCAACATCAAAACAATTACTCTAATCAAATTGTCCACACTATTAGTCAACAAATGAATAGGATCGAAGATAGTAGAAATAGGAAATTCAACATCTAATTCAACATCCCTTTATTCACAAAAATATTTAAACCCTTTGATATACCAAAAGAAGAAATAGTTAAATTTAATAATCACAATACTATTTTAGAAAACTTAGTAAAAAACTTAATGAATTAGCACCTTCAAAATCAAATATTAATGTCCTTTCAAAATCAACCCCAATGAAAGAACAAAATTATAAGAAAAGAAAACGTTCTTATTACAATAATAAAAATAAAAGAATAAAATGTTGGAAATGCGAACAAGAAGGACAAAATGCTCTCATGTGTCTAACAAAAAGATAAAAACAACAATCATTAAACTTTATTCAAAATAATTCCGATGAAGAATCCAGTAATTCATTCATAGATATAGAAAACTCTCCAGATATTAAAAGTAAATCTCTACAAAATCCTAATAGTTCAATGAAATCAATAAATATGATATCAACATCTAGACCTAAGTCAATAAATGTTATCACTAAATCAAAAGAATTTCTATTAGATATTATTGATAAAATTCAGGATGAAGATATTAAGCGAGAATATTTATTAAAACTTAAAGAATTAATTTTATCTGAAGAAAAACAAAAAGATGTAGATTCTTATAATTTAAAAGATATATTAAAAAGATTTGACAAACCCACACAAGTTACTCTAAGTGACTTGCAAGAAGAAATCAATATTCTAAAAAATTAAGCTAAAGAATTACAAAAAGATAATTTTAAAATTAAGACAGAATTATTATGTTTAAAAGCCTCTAAAGAAACTATAGGACAGCCATCAACCTAGAAATCAGAATTACAAATTATTGAAGAAACTGAAGAATCATTTATTAATGAAATCTCTAGAATTCAATTTCAAAAATGGCATGTTTATATTAGGATCAATATTAATCATGAATTAGATATTATTATACAAGCCTTAGTAGACACAGGAGCAGATCAAAATTGTATAAGAGAATGATTAATTCCAACAAAATATTATAAAAAAACAAAAGAAAGATTACATGGAGCTAATAGTCAACAATCAAACATTAATTATAAATTATCCAATGCTCATGTATGTATACAAAATTTTTGTATTAAAAATACATTTATTCTAGCAAAAGATTAGATCAAGATGTTATATTAGGTACCCCCTTTATTACTCAAATTTACCCCTTCACAGTAAACGATAAAAGAATTGCAACAAATATTTTAGAACAAGATGTAACATTTGAATTTGTTAATCCTGCATTAGTAAAAGATATTAATAATTTAAAAAACTTATCAATATCAAAAATAAATCTTATTAATAATAAGAAAAGACTAATTAATTTCTTAAAAGAAGAACTAAAACATGAAAGGATAAAGCAACAATTACAAACTCCAAAAATTTAAGAAATTATTAAAAATATAGAAAAACGATTTTCACATGATATATGCTCAACAATTCCAAATGCCTTTTGGAATAGAAAACAACACATAGTTTGTCTTCCCTATATCAAGAGTTTTGATGAGAAAAATATACCAACAAAAGCTAGACCCATTCAAATGAATAAGAAATTACTTGAACACTGTTATAAAGAAATCAAAGATTTATAAGATAAAAAATTAATTAGACCTAATAATTCTCCATGGAGTTGTTTTGCCTTTTATGTCAATAATGCAGCAGAAAAACAAAGAGGGGTCTCAAGATTAGTAATCAATTATAAACCATTAAATGAGGTATTACAATGGATTAGATATCCAATACCTAAAAAAAAAGATTTAATTAATAGATATATAATGCTACAATATTTTCAAAATTTGATATGAAATCGGGATTTTGGCAAGTTCAAATAGATGAATTAGATAGATACAAAACAGCATTTAATGTTCCTTTTGGTCAATATGAATGGAACATTATGCCTTTCGGATTAAAAAATGCACCTTCAGAATTTCAAAACATTATGAATGATATCTTTAATCCCTATATACACTTTACAATAGTATATATTGACGATGTCGTAGTTTATTCAGAATCAATAGATCAACATTTAAAAATATTTGAAGAAATTATTAAAAGAAATGGATTAGTTGTTTCAGCCACAAAAATGAAATTATTTCAAACAAAAATCAGATTTTTAGGTCATGAAATTTATAAAGGAACTATTAAACCAATTGATATTTCAATAGAATTTGCAAATAATTTTCCTGATGAATTAAGGGACAAAACTCAATTACACAGATTTTTAGGATGTCTAAATTATGTAGCAGATTTTTTCCAAGACCTTAGAAAACTATGTGAACCGTTATATCAAAGACTTAGAAAAAATCCTCCCGCATGGTTTGAGTTTCATACCCAAATAGTTATTAAATCCAAAATTAAATTCTTTCCTTGCCTTAGTATATTGGATCCATTAGCCTATCCTATTATTGAAACTGATGCCTCTGATAAAGGTTATGTTGGGATATTAAAACAAAAATTAAATAGTAAAGAGAGTCTAGTTAGGTTCCATTATGGAGTCTAGCTCGATGCTCAAAAAAAATCATTCAACCATCAAAAAAGAAGTTTCATCAATCGTTTTATGCATTACAAAATTTCAAGATGATTTAATTAATAAAGATTTTTTATATGAACAGATTCTTTTGCATCAAAATTTATTTTTGAAAAAGATGCAAAAAATTTGGTTTCCAAACAGATTTTCGCCAGATGGCAAATAATATTTTCTTGTTTTGACTTTGAAATCGAACATATCAAAGGACATAATAATTTATTACCTGATTTTCTTTCCCGTGAATTCTTACAGAGAAAGAAAAAAGTTGAGTGATGAAAGAAAGAGAGTGATTGAGTAAAAGATGGGCACTCCCATCAAACCCCAAAATAATCCAAAATCAAAAGCATCGTATGCGATGCTACCACCTCAAAAACCTATTACCCCGCAATCAAAACCTTCAAAACCCAATAAACAGAAAACCATTATTATCCAAGCAAATCGGTTCACTCTTCTAGATGAAGAATTTGTTTCTTCATCACCACCCAAAAATTACCAACAAGCCCTTACAATACCAACTTCTTATTCACCTTCTCCATCAAAACCTATTAACATTAATCCGACCTTTCAGTACATTGAAAAAGAAACAACCCAATCAATTTGTATTATTGAACCTGAATTCTGGGGACAAACTTTCCAAGAAACCTTATCAAAAATTTTCCCCACAAATTTTAATTTTATTCCCGATGATCTATTAAAAACAAGAACCTTTTATGAATTTATTTTAGTTATACTGATTCAATTGAAATTACCCATAATCCAGATAAAAATGACCCAAATAAAATTGCTTTTTCAAAATGCAAAATCAAAAAAGTCTTGAGACCACAAGATTGGCGTATTGGGATTTACAAAAAACGCCCATTTACCCAAACCTTTATTCCTCAGGAATTTTCTTATAAAGATTATCGAAAAGCCTAGTTTTATACTTTCTGTTTATCACATACAACACTTTCTTCATTTTTTATATTTGACAAAACTTGTCTGAAAACTTTTCTAAAATGGTTTCAACAATGGTTCAATTTTTTCGGTTTAAATGAAAAAATTCTCCCACCTTTGGTTTGGGAAGGATATCAATTATTCGCCAAAAATTTCAATAACAGTGAAGAACCTTTGCTAGCATTTTCCAGCAATTTCTTAATTGCTTGGATAATGAGTTGGCAATTTTATATCACTACACCTCCTCCTCCAAAATTCAGAGAATTACAAAGAAAATTCTTTATTAAATGGTGGCCTAGCTTTTCCATCCAAAATGTTAGCCCACCAGCCGTGCAGATATGGATTTCTCAACACCCTCATAACAACAATCAACATTTCTAGCGCAAAAATCAAAACTTTTGGCTGATTTGGCTCAATGCCAACTAATTAATAATTATAGATGGAGCAATAAATACCAATCCAACGTGTCAAGATAGAGCAATTTGATTGGCTTGTCAATCCAATGTGTCAGAATGGAGCAATTCTAGAGCTTCTAAAATGTGTCACACGGCAAACAACCTGCATGGGTATTCAACTTTGTATATATATATATATACACACACACACGTTGCCTAACCACTGTCCATAATTATGATTGTTCAAAGCCTGTTGTGATCGATAATTTCTCTGTCAAACCATCAATTTGGCTATAGAATGGTAATAGGGCAAATACTGATTGTGATATGATGATTTAAGAATGCTTCGAATTTGGACAGATCAAGGTATAATCGAGGTCTACATGCCATTGCCAAACCATAACCAGGATGTAATTAATTGTGTTTATAATTTGTTATAACTTTTCTAGGAACACTCCTAAACCATAAATTTGAATACTTATCCATGATCTAAGGATGGCCGAAATTTGGATAGCTTGATATATCATAAAGATAAGCAATTTCATCTGCTCCTATATTAGTCACTCCTAGGTTATTTTTTATAGTCAGACCAAGTATTAGGCAGCTTGCCTAATACCGACTTAGAGAGACGTTAAGCCACTTAATTTTTTATTGATATTGTACTTCGGCATCTTTAAAAAATTGTCTAACAAATAGTGAGGAATTCGTTGCCTAACCATTGTCCATAATTATGATTCTTCAAAGTCTGCTACGATTGATAACTTCACCGTCAAACCATCAATTTGGCTATAGAATGGTAATAGAGCAGATACCAATCCACAATTTATCCATAAGGTATGATTGAGGTCTACATTCCATTGCCGAACCATTATCAAGTTATGATTGGTTGCGTTTATAAGTTGTTATAACTTTTCTAGGAACACTGCCAAACCATGAAT